>JAKZAP010000020.1:21301134-21692806 GCA_023053575.1 Branchinecta lynchi
CGGTGTTTCCGCAAGATTCAACTTGTGACTCGACTGTGTGGCATACAATCGCTATTCCGCGAAAAATTCTCAGAAGTGTGTGGCCCACAGTTATGTCACGGAAAAAACCTTTAAGTCCATCCGGCCTTGAAAGCCGTCTCGGGGCCTCTCTCCTCACGAGCACGTATATGTGTGACGCCTGTAATGCTCTCTTTTGGGCTCATTGTGAGAAGACTAGATAGATAGATAGATAGATAGATAGAAAGTTTATTGTAAAAATCGACTATCGTGGCTGTAAACCAAATTTGCGATTATTGTCAAACAAACAGAAAAAAACTACAATATATGTATCTAATGTCAGGACGCTCCAGATATCTAGCGTGTTTTATTTATTTATTTATTTATTTATTTAACTTCGACTACGGCTTCTAGAGCCATTACCCATACAACACATAAAAACAACAACAAAATACATTTAAGATGGCGAGCCTTCTACGCAACAAGTGTAAAGTTCGCGGTTCCAGACTAACCACACAGGCAACGTCAGTCTCATATGGGGACTCGAAAGAACCACGAGCATGGGGTTTCGAGAGCGAAGAATTCGGGTCTGGAGAGAAAAGATAGCCCGACGCCGAAGTTCCCCGAAAGAAGGAAGGCCCTCACCCACAAACATGCCAGACGCACTACAGTTCCATGCAAGTCCGTGTAGCCACCGGAAAGAGTTGTTATATAAAACCCGAAATGTATCTAGACACTTAACTCTCGTGTTACACACCAGTGACAAACAGTACAGCGGAGTACAGTAAGCTCTGAAAAGAAAGGTCTTAACAGAAGCCTCGCATCTACCAAACCTCCGAATTAATATATTGGCCCTCACAGACAGTGATCTGGAGAGCGCAGCAACATGAGGCTCATCAGACATAGAAGGAATAAAAGTAAAGCCCAAATACTTGAAAGTTTGCACAAAAACTAGTACCTCACCAGACAAAATAACATCGGGGATGTAACGTAGTTGAAGACTTTTCGGGATAAACGCCATACAAACCGTCTTTTTCGTGTTGAAAAGAATATCATTTGCTTTCGCAAATTCATCACACACTTGAAGAAGCTTATTGAGCGCGAATACTGTGGGGGCTAGTATGGCTAGGTCATCAGCGTAGCTTAAGTTGTTGAAACACACGCCTTGTACGAAACAACCCACTCCAAGGCTAGCCAACCGCTCATTCAACTCATCAACATATAAATTATACAATAATGGAGAAAGAACCCCACCTTGCCTAACACCATTAAGGACAGGAAAAGGATGGCTAAGAACACTGCTCCATCTAACTTGAAACCTTTGGGTATCAAACCATGCACCAAGGGTGCCAATAAAACGTGAGTCAATACCCCGCGAGACCATCTTTTTCAGAAGCTTCTCATGGTTAACCCTGTCAAAAGCAGCCTTAGCATCCAGAAAGCAAACAAACACAGGGGTTGCAAATAGCCAAAAATACTGGATAACTGCTTTAAGGACAAAAACACAAAATTCAGTCGACGATTTCTCTTTAAACCCAAATTGGAAGTACGATGAATCCAGTTGCTGCTGCAGTGCCGCATGCATACATCGCTCAAAAACCTTTGAAACCGTAGCAGCTAAAGCGATGGGTCGATAGTTACTGAGTGACGTCATGTCCCCAGAACTAGACTTCGGCACAGGGACAAGACATACCTCAACAAGAGCCTGCGGTACAAAATGATGGTTAAGAAAACCATTAAAGAGCAGCGACAGGATACAGGTCAAGGATGCTCCTCCAAACTTTAGATGGTTTGCCGTAATTCCGTCTAAACCTCCAGACTTACTACCAGAAAGCCCAGATATCGCACGACTCACGGAGTCAAGCGAGATCAGCTGCTCTCCAGGAGTCTGAAGGGACTGAGAAAATGCCTCCACTCTAACACTACCAACATCAGATTTAACAGAAGAAAATACATCACAAAAATGACCACGCCACAGTTCAGCAATAGAACTTACCACTCGTTCTGGTCGACTTCTAACATTTTGATAGGGGGGGGGGGGAGGAGTGGAGAGGATGAGATAGCATGGCTGAATAGTCGTAAAAGTTCTTCTTCCGACGCTTGGGAGGGCGACCACGTGGTTCTGAGAACAAAAGATGAAGTGCAAAACAAAAAAAAGAAAATTGGAAAGAAAAAAAACTATGGTTTACTTTAATCATTCGTCTACAAATATTTTCATTGTTTCGTCTTTTAGTCATTTTCTGATAGCTCCCACAAACGACCGACATTTGAGTGATCGTGTTACACACCGATATCCAGTCGGGATCCTTTTGTCATCCTTTTTGTCACTTTTCGGTGCGATGACCGGAGAAGTGACTTGATTTGTCATCTTAGCTGAGTAGCGGCTCTTGCGTAGCTTACGTTGTTGGGTTGGGCTCAAGTTCTTGATCGACAAGAGTCTTTTTCCAGGTCCTATTGGGAGGAACCACGCCGACCTACTAACGTTTAAAGCATTGTCTCAACAAACTTTGTTCAGTTTGGAGCAATGTTACAGCTTGCTTCAAGCCCAAGCAAAAAAGAACGGGAAAAAGAAGCGGACACTCCCTCGTTCGACACCTCCCAGAACGTGAGTTATTCCCATTTCATTCATTATGTCGTCGAATCCAGTATGCACGGCCGCACCTTTGCGTAGCATGGCGCCATTCGTCTGCTTCAATGCCGTGTCAGTCAATCAGTAATTTATTTCCAAACTGAAGTCGATCACAGCCGCGGTGTTTGTTTTTTTATTAAAAAAATAGCATTAACACAAACTATCAATGATTTAAGTTTAGGTCACACGCAACGTGCTTCTATCAATAAACATCTACTACCTAAGCAATGAACAGTGGAGTTGAAATGGAATAGAGATTAAATTTTTTGTATTAAATACATTGTAAAAGAGTTACTAAAGTAGTATGTCTGTCTATTTGATTTCGAATGAGTAGGTGACGTTAAGGAGCTTAACGCAAAAAGTAAATGATTGTCACCGAGTGGAGGAGGAGTGGCACTAGCCCAGAAACTAAAAAAATAATTAAAGAAATTGAAAAAGATGCCACGCGCTAACGGCTTATTCATTGAACTCCTCTATTTAGCTCCGCTAAGGTAGCCAAGCGCACGTTATTGACAAATAAATTAACGTTACGGAGTAGAGGAAGAGTTGTAGCCCTAAAAGCAAAAAATACGAAAGAAGTTAATAATAATAATAGCTTTATTGCCCATCATAATGCACAAACGTAAAAAAAGACGGACTAATTAAAAGAAGAAGAACAAGAAAGAACAAGAAAGAAATGACAGAAAAGAACATTACTGTCAACAGAAAAAATTTAAATAACACAAGAAACTTAAAAGAAAACCACACACACTGACAGAATTTATACTGAGTAAAGCATCTGCTGAGCAACATTAAGGATGCGTTTGAAGCGCTCTCGTCCTTAGAAAATATACTACCTTTGTTGAGACGTTTACGTGCTAAAGGATCCCGAACTTGCAGTATGCGACCCAGAGAGGTGGCATTTTCTGACTAATTTTGCAAAATGGTGCTATCCGTCCTGCCCCCTCCTAAATCGCCAGCTTCGATGTGGATCTGCCTATCGGTGAGCAAGATTGGGTACGGTGTCTATGTCGATCTTCCTGACGACACAGCTTGGAATAGAGAAATGTTAAAGTTTAACTGAAAAGCAACTTTTTTTGTGTCATTTAATTGAATACGCTGAATTATTTGGATTCTTCAATTCGCGAATAGTGGAGCAACGAAGTGGCGCATTTTCAGCTGGTCTTCAAGCCAATTTTAGTGAATAAGTGATCGGTAACTAGATTGTCCTATCCCAGCCCTTTTCGGTTAAACTTGAATAGTATGTCTGCCTCTTCCCGATACCGGAAACAAGAAACTACCTTGAGCTTGCTGAAGGCTCAGAACTGATTGACTCCCTACCTGGCAGTTGAGTAAAAAGAATACAGAGATGGAGCTCTTTCAATGGACTTTCCCGCGTAACTGATAGGACTTCTTCGCTCCATAGCTAGTCAGTTTACAGCAGAGCAAAACAACACTAGAGATGTATTCTCGCCGTTCCCCGAGGACTCCACTTGAGGAGTCCCCGCGTTTTTTATTTTGTCCCGGGGACTCACTCCCCGTATTCTCGCGATTTCCCACGGAAGCACAGTTATCATCACCATCGTCAAAAAGGACTCCCTTTCAGATTCAGAAGGGAATGAATTTTTCCTGGTGTTGGATTTTGGAAGAAAAATAATTTTGGAAGCATTCCCCGTGTTCTCGTTGTTTTCCGGACGCGGGAGTCCGCGTGGAGTGACTCCCTCCCTCTATTCTCGCCGTCCCTTCGATTCCCCGAGGAGTCCTCGGGGAACGGCGAGAATATCGCCTTAGGGAGTAACGTCAAGACATATGCTTTCCTTGCTTCGCAAACGGGCCATACTCATTGCGCCACCCACTACGCTTGCGACATTAAAGCGAGACAAACTTGCGGGTTTACAAATTTCTAGTAAAACTAAGATGCGGTCTGCACACATTGAGGAAATATGGGAGGTTGTATCGTTTTCTTGCTGTGTTCAGGATATGAAGTTATTGGAGCCAGCGATGGTGCACGGCCGATTGAGTTTCAGTATATAGGGACGTTCACTATCGCTAGTAGTGCTAGTGTCGCCGCTATTCGAATGTGTGTCACTTTTTTCGTATTCTTGGCGCTACTCTCTAGTGTTATCTTTCTCTGGTTGACAGTCACCAAGTTGAAAACATCTTTTGAAGTAGAAAAAAGGAAATGCACAGCAAAACCGGGAAAATTATGAACGAGAGTTTGATAGACCTCTAAATTTTACGAAGCAGAAGAAGTGTGGAAAAGAAAAGACAATTGCAAGAAGACAAAAAATATATAACAGATAAAACTTGATTCTGAAGAAAAAAAAAACATAAAAGCGTCACGTTACACATGGCATCTTCTTACTAAGCTTCAAACAAATAGATGTATGTGACAGTGGGCTATAGGGCACATCGTTGATATTTGCTAGGGGCACAGAGACTCACCCCCCCCCCCTTACATTGCGATTGCAAAAACGTAATGAATAGGGCTTGCTAACTAGTGTGCATGCTTTGTTGCGGTTTCAGTTGCGACTCGCCTGTGCTGCTTCTGATATTTATGGTTCGTCTTTATCAGTTTGTCTGCTGCAATATTCAGATTTTCTCTTTTGTCGTCTCTGCAGCATGTATATCCATTTTGCGACTGTTTCGCTGACACCCTTTTTGTTTGCTTTATTACTTTCTCTTTTCTTAGGTATTCGAGCAGTAATCTTCGGCAGTCTAGCTTTTACGTTGAGCCCCCTACTCCCGACTCATAAATCTTAGCATTCTTTGGAAAAGGTAGGCGAAGTTGACTTCCAACAGGGTCTGTTGCTCTTTGGCATCCCAAAGAGTACGGTACTATTGGTACAGACCGGTAACCGATTTTACGGATGGGACTGCGATTGTAATAATAATAACATATTTCACCATAAAAGATTTCGTCTACACTATGATAGCGGTTGATGCTGAATTTTATGAGATCAGGTCACTTCAAAATTGTTGTAACCTCATTTGTAGGATTCAAGCGTCTCAATTAAAGCCGCGTTCGATCTATCCTTGTCTCGGCCCTGTCTCAATCCTGTCAGCCAAATGGCCGTTTTATTTAACTGCCTTGTCCGCGTATTGCCGTTTTGTTTGTCCTGTCAGCTGACAATTGTCAGTGCCCTGTCAGACAGGACGCCGTGAATGATGACATGATCTCGGAGCAAGTTTCGGTCCTGTCTCGGGTAGATCTCTCGACTCGGCTTTATACCGTGACAAGGCAATAACAAGAAGATAAGATCGAGACAAGGAGGACTCAAATCGATCGCAGCTTAAAGGCGTTTCCGTACTCCCACAAACAGGTTGTGGGTCAGTTGCGGCTCGAAAAAAGCGTTTCCGCGCCCTATTGTGCGGCCCACAAGTGGGTTTCCGCGACAAGATTTTCGTGGCTCGCCTTGTGGCTCAAATTTGACAAACAACTGCCGAGGTGATTGCCGATGTTGTGGCTCGATTTCGGCGGGAAATTCAAATTTAGCAGCAAAAGAACATCAAAACAACAAAATTCAAAACTTTCTCAGGTATATAGACATAAAAGTGAAGATCCTTTTTGCACAGAATGGTAAAGACGAAACCCTGCAGTTCTATTTATTGAGATTTTACATGACTTTTATTTATATATTCAGATATTTTAAATTACCGCCCAAAAAAAGACAAAACGGCGTTTCCGCGAGTTTCAACTTGTGGCTCGAATCTGTGGCACACAACCGTGTTTCCGCGACAAACACTCAGAAGTGTTTGGCCCAGAATTGTGTCACGGAGAACCGCCTTATAGTGCGAACACCCGATCAGGGTCGGGAGCTCCCGGACTGGAATTCCTGCCCGGAGTTTTGGCACCATCATCACTTCCATATGGAAAAGTTGAAATTATTTCAACTTGATGATGAAAGTGCGGGAAATCCGGCCGGTAAATCCTGATCGTGCGTTCGCACTTTAAGTCAGCAAAGAGAATCTGTGTGCGATGGGAGGAAGCGGGATTAGTGTTCGACTTCGAAATTTGAATGCGTTACCGTCCGAGAACTAACAAAAGGACCGTTGTTGTTCACCGACAAGTTATAATAGCTGCGTTCGTTGTCCGGTGACTGCTCACCTGTGCTTATTATAACGCGTTTTTGCATTCACCGGTGACTGCTCCCCGATCTTATTACCCTTTTTCAGACCAACCAGTACCTGGTTAGTACTCACCAGTGCGGACTAACCAGAACCTGCTCGCCAGTCACATTCTAGTGATGTCACCGGTGAGACCTAAAACGCGCAATATGACAAGAATCAACAACGGTAAGGAAAAACCAGAGACAGCCCGGAGTGCAGCGAACGCAGCTATACCATGTCGAGCAGGGTCTAGTGAAATCTCGTCACTATCATACCAAGAGCGTGTTCCACCCTACTTTCCGTAGTTACTACGCATGACGTCACGAATTCTGGCTTTTTGCCCTCAAGGCTGGAACGATTTTTCTATTTTCCAGCAGAATATCATGCAACGGGCGAACCCGACCAATCACGTTACAGAGATGCGTAGTTACCACGCTTACGCTTCCGAGCATGGTAAGCAAATAGTTACTATTTCGTGAAGGTTGGAAGGGTCAGCGTAGTAACTTTTTACGAGGTTGGAACGAAAATAGTTGTTATAAGGGTGGAACACGCTCCGAGTTTGAATTTGTTCGCTCTTCGTTATCTTATTGTGTGCTCTTAGTTAAAGTGAAAGCAAATGCAACCTATCAGGTGTCGATACGTGCTTTAACAACCGGGGTATCCCCCCTCCCTGCCCGCGAAGGATCTCGAACTGGGGCAATATTATATTTTATCACGCTTGTGTTTCCACTGGACTGGAAAGCTGATGCAGAAGGGATCGAACGTGGTTATCACCTAGCAAAACCCCATTTGTCGTACTGTGGAGGTATGCTTCTTTGAACGTTGGTTAACTTTGAACGGTGCCATGCAAGGTCCAGCCACTGGCTGTGATAAAAGTCAACGGTGAGTAGGCTTCTTATGGCGTTTTTCCGCGGAACACTTGTGTGCCAGTCCCACACACTTCTGAGTGTTTGTCGCGGAAATACAAGTGTGTGCAACACACTAGACCCACAAGTTGAGCCTCGCCGTAAACGCCGTTCTGTCTGTTTTTAGGCGGTAATTTCACTATAGGCGTATTCTTGCCATTCCCCGAGGACTCCACTTGAGGAGTCCCCGCGTTTTTGTTTGTCCGGGGGACTCACTCCCCGTATTCTCGCGAGTCCCCACGACGGGCAATGCTCCGATTATCCTCACCATCATCAAAAAGGACTCCCTTTCAGATTCGGAAGGGAATCAGTTTTTGCTGGTGTTGGTGCAATGTAAAAATAAGAAAAAACAACCAGAATAAAGAATACCAAAAGTAAAGTGGATCCAGACTAATTTCGTCAACTGCATATTTTTGTCGAAGAAAATCTGTTTGGAAGCGTTCCCTGTGTTCTCGCTGTTTCTGTACGCGGAGTCCACGTCGAGTGACCCTCTATTCTCGCCTTTCCCTTCGATTCCCCGAGGAGTCCTCGGGGATCTGCGAGAATAGGCCTTAGACCCATAAGTTGAACCTCGCGTAAACGCCGTTCTGTCTGTTTTTAGGTGGTAATTTCACTATATCTGAAAATAAAAATAAAACCGAAAATTACGTCGACAATTTATTATTGCCAAAATCGAGCCTCAAAATCTTTGTTGTTCGGGGAAACACGCTTGTGGACCACACAAGCGACCGCGAAACACTTTTCTGAGCTACAAACGGGGTTTGTGCCTTTTGAGTTTTCATACACCCCTCATAAAATTCCTCTCAGATTAGTTTTTTTGTTTGGCCGCTAGGTGCGCTATCGTAAAGAAAACAATAACACGTCACTTCTTGGTGTACGTTTATACAGGTTGGTTTGGCTATCTCTTAGGCCTAGCCACGTTTAAAATTCTTTAAAATGCCTCTTCCTCTATTTTTGCTTACCCAACTCAAAGACAGTAAAAGTGGGAAAGGCCGGAAACTCCCGTAAGCCCCACGAATCACTACAATCAGCGCCGTTTAGCGGATGTTCTTTCGTCAAAAAATCGCTCTGTTGACAATTTCTTCCATCGCTTTCCGCTGAATCATCATCAAAGCACATTTCGTTTATGATGAGCATTCTTTCTCCATTTTGATTTCCTCTATAATTGGAATAAAAAATAAGTAGGAAAGAATAAATCGCTTTTTTGTGGAAAAAAATATTGAATTCACGATTTCGAATCAGTTAATGTTGACAGACATTACCTACTCACGCCCTCTTGCTTTGATTATATTAATCATCTACCGCTGGAATTGGACAAAGTCCAAACGCTAGGCAGCGTTCCAATCGATTTTCAGAGACCCGATTTTAGCGAAGTCACCGGTTTTTCCCACTATTATTGTCTTTGACCCAACTCTGTTCTGTCAATCGTCATCAAGTTTGTTATTTTGGCTTCCAACTTCAGTGCTGAGTGCTACCTGACTTTCCCACGGGGCTAATGCGCGACTCGATATAAAGCGAAAGCCTCGCTTATTCACCCTTCAGATAACTTATACCAAGATTTCACGTGTGATTGTTGTTGTTCCTCCAGCGCGTCTGGCGGCAATTCGTTGTCGGAGTTTATGTCAGACGTATTCCAAGAAGTAGGCAAACACTCCACTGTCCAAAGTTAAAGAAGCGCCCAAGGTAACATACTTATCATACTCAGGGGCGTCCTGAGGGGGGGGGGGGGGAGGGGGGTGCTGCACCCCCCCCCCCCCAGAAGGTCTGTTGAAAAAAATTCCGGTATTCGAAATTCAACTGAACTTGATGATTTTTATGGAGTCTACCGGATTCTTGCTCAGGGAACCTACCGGAATTTTGCTCAGGGCACCTACCGAAACCTTGCTAAAGGAGTCTGCGGGAACTGTCTCAGTGAATCTACTGGAGGCTGGATCAGGGATCTACCGGACTTTTTCCCACGGAGTCTATTAGAATTTTGGAATCTGTCGGAATTTTGCTAAGGGAATCTACCGGAAATTTGCTCAGAGAATCTACCGGAATTTTGCTCAGGGAATCTGCCGGAATTTTGCTTAGGGAATCTACCGGAATTTTGCTCAGGGGATCTACCAAGTCTTTCTCAAGGAATCCAGCGAAGTTTTTCTTAATGAATCCATCGGAAATTGTCAAAGGGAGTTTACTAGAGGCTGGATCAGGCAATCTACCAGGCTTTGCTCCGCGAAATCAACAAGAATTTGGCTCGTGGAATCTTCCGGAATTTGGTTGCTTACCGGATAAGTATAGACTCACAGCTTACTAGGATGACCTCGGCACACAACTTACCAGAGTGATTCTTGCAGACAGACAACATAGCGTACCGGAACATTCATCGGGTGATTCCAGTAATCTCCTAAGTTTCTGTAGCTTTCAAGAATTAGGCAACCTACTGTCATCAATCATTTCCAACTACAAATACTGTTCCAGGAATAATTTCACGGGTACCGTTTACTCCAGTTTTGACAGCTTTCTCGACTCCTCTCCGGGGATAAGCCGAGAAGAGTTCAAAGACGAGTTAGCCTTGTTTCGACATGATCTCAAAAGTCGCCAGGAGAGCCTCGAAAGAAAGAAAAAGAAAATATTCGAAGTTTTTCGTGAATTGAAAGATGTTTTCACAAGGATGGAAAGCTTTCAAGCTGGCTAAGACAATCCCTGTTACCTCAGTAAAAGGGGAAATGTGAAACTGTGGGTTACTTATTGAAAGCACATACTTCTTTTAAACTATTCAAATATTTTAAAATATTGTTGAAATTGAAGTTTAAACAGTGCGAGTGGGCCTTTAACCTTGCTGAAACGCCTTTTCTGTGTGTTATTTCGTGATAATTTCAGATGTGTGAAAATAAAAATAAAATCCAGACAAAATCTCAGTAATTAGAACATCAGGCTTACGTCCTTACGGTTCCGAACTAGAAGGATCCTCAGTTTTATGCCTGTCTGCTTAATAAAGTGGCAAAATTGATTATTTGGACCTAAATTTGCAAAATTCGAGCCACAAAATCGAAAGTAACATCGATTGTTGTTTGTCAAAAGCGAGCCACAAAAATCTTTTGGACGCGGAAACATTGTTGTGGGTCACAAAAACGACCGTGGAAACCGTTTTCCAGCCGCAGCCGAGCCACAATCTCTTTGTTGGATCGCAGACAAACACCTTAAAGCGTTTTTCTGCGCATCCACAAAGAGTTTGTGGCTCGAAAAGAGCGTTTCCGCGGCCTTTTGCGCGGCCTATAAGTGTGTTTCCGCGACCAACAAGATTCGTGTGGCACGCTTTGTGGCTCGAATTCGACAAACAACTGCCGAGGTGATTGTCGATTTTCGCGGAAATTCAAATTTAGCAGCAAAATAACATCAAAACAGTAAAATTAAAAGCTTTCTCAAGTATATAGACATAAAACTCCTTTTTGCACGGAATGGAAGGAAGAAAGCCTGGGAGTTCCATTTATTAAGATGTTTACATGAACTGTAATTTTAATTTTCAGACATTTGAAATTACTGCCTAAAAATAGACAAAACGGTGTTCCGCGAGTTCCAACTTGTGGTTGGACTGTGTGGCAGACAGTCGTGTTTCCGCGACGAACACTTAGAGGTGTGTCGCCCACAGCTGTCTCGTGGAAAAATGCCTTAGGGGTAGGAAGTCCGCTGACATAAATTTCTTTTGTAGGACGTGTGCCAGCAAGTTGGAGAATCTGAAGTGAAATGCTTGCCATCGTTTGGAAGCTGAGCTGATTGGCGGATGTTGCTTGAGCAGACTGCACTCCTTATGCCTTCGCTGTTGCGTTGAGGGGAAGAAGAAGAAGAAGGCGGCTGCCATGTCGTACAGTGGGCTTTCCGTAGTCATAGTGATGTGAAAATTGTTCAACTGTGGACAAAATAGGATAGTGAGTTGGAGGCGAACTATCACCCTAGGCGACTCGCTTTTGCCGTCGCAAACGTGAATTTGCGTTCTGTAGGTATTCGGCTTTAGTCGCCACGGTCGAAAAGTCGCCTCATCACCGCCATCTATCGCGAACGATGTCCTCTTGCTGTGTGCTTTGTTACCAGTGCTTTCTCTTGGGATTTCGAAAATTAGTGTGGTTAAAATCCGTACGCCTCATAGTCTAGTTACAAGCGACGTTTTTCAAATTGGCGTCAGGGGTGGAATGTATTTTCTTTTTTAGAAAAACTATCATGCCATGATCGGGCCAACCACGTCACAGAGACGGATGCTACCACGCTTAGTACGCTCCCGATAGTCCCGAGTGTGGTAAGCAAATAGTTACTATTTTAAGAAGGCTGGAACAGTCAGCGTAGTAACTTTCAACGAGGTTGGTACGGAAAACCAACTAATAGTTACCATTGTTAGAAGGGTGGAACACGGTCTCAGTTTAAAGAAAGCTTTAGTTACTGCGCGTGACGTCACGAATCATTGGTGTCGGGGCTGGAACATATTTTTTCTTTTTTATACCAAATATCGTGCCATGGGCGAATCGTGCCGATCACGTCTAAGAGATAGTTATCAGATACTTTTTTAAGAAGTCTGAAACTGTCGTAACTTTTCGCGAGGTTGAACGCAAATAGTAATTAATAGTTACTATTGCTAAACGGCTGGAATACGCTCTCAATTTCGAAAAAACCCTTTTGGAAAAACCCCGTCGGTATTCATTGGAACGACAATGTTAGCTCTTAGGAATTATTTATGGAGGCTGGAACATACCCTAGTGAAGTCAGAATGAAGTGCAGTTATCAGACGGAAAGTTCTCTTAGCAATTCCCTCCTCAAGGAAGCACTAACCATAGGTTCATACAGAGTAAATCGCGGCGATGAACGAGATTTTTCAATCGCAGCGAGAGAAGATTTTTATCGCCTGGATGTTCACACTGAATTTTCGTCGGCAACAGAATTTAACGCGAAAAAAAAAAAAAAAAAACTTTTCTCGCTTTTCCTACAAAATGGCGTAGAACTGAACAGCAATAATTAACCTTTTCTAAAAGTGAATCATCAAAAGGGTCGTCCGTGTTGCTGTTGCGTGCAAAAAATCGTACTGTCGCCCGATTAAAGTTGAATTTTCCCAAGGTTGAAAATCGCCTGACGAAGCAACAGAAATCGCCGATTTTGGCGACGAAAATCTCGGCAATGGCCGATATCGCCTCAGTGTGAACCTAGGGTAAGACTCGAATTCCGCGTGCTTCTTTCTGTATGTGAAACTTTATTCGACCGTGTGTGCATGTACATAAAGGTATGGGACACGATTTTAATTTCACAAAGTTACTAGTTGCGTTTTTGTTCCGAATTTTCCTTGCGATTCTCCTCGCAATTCTCCTGTTTCGCGTTTTTGGACTATCCAGATGAAGCGAATTCTCCTTTTCTTGCGTTTTTGTCAGAATCGAGAACGGGGAAAGCCTCGCCATTCTGCAGAATCGGGAAGTTGCTCCGACGGTGAATTCTCGATTCTCCTCTCTCCGTTCTCTTCCCTGATTGGTCAAGAGAGTGCGGGTGTTCAATATGCATAAACACGTGTACCGGGTTGCGGACGAGGCTGCCAAATTAGTTTTTTGTCAAAAACGAGAATGGAGGAGCCATAGGAACAAAAACGGTAATTTGTACGAGAATTGAGAATTCAGAGCGGAGAATTCGGATCAAAACTGCAACTATTGTTTCTTTATCTCTGGGAGAATTTTAGACTGCCAGGAATTAGTGATTCTAGAGTGCTTACAATATGTCCATGGTCCTCGATACTGCAGGAAACACTTTTCGATAAACTTTTATGTTCTATGTGTGTTAAACTAACTGTGATTTTGAGAGTATGTGCGATTGTTATTTCTTGAGACTATTTTGTTACTTCTTGTGGAGATAAAGCGCCTTTGTTGTAAACCCTGTTATTTGCTGCTTCTTCGAGTTTGTGCAATGGACTATATTTTTTGGCTTAGGGCCAAAAATTGGTATTGCAGTGCCCGTCCACACACGCCATAAAGTGTGTCGAGATAATACAAACGCGTAACGTTCCTTTTCGATTAAGTGCTATGAATAGTGACAGGCCTCGCTCCGCTCGCCTAATTTATCGAATTATTTGTGCATAAATATCTAAAACGTCTTTATTTATAGTTTAACTAAAAAGGCAGCTGATATCTGAATACACTGAAATATTGAGCGTGTTCCATCCTACTTACCGTAGTTACTACGCACGACGTCACGAATTCTGGCTTTTTGCCGTCAAGGCTGGAACGATTTTTCTGTTATCCAGCAGAATATCATGCCACGGGCGAATCCGACCAATCACGTTACAGAGATCCGTAGTTACTACGCTCCCGAGCGTGGGAAGCAAATAGTTACTATTAGTTACTATTTCGAGAAGGTTGGAACGGTCAGCGTAGTAACTTTTGGTGAGGTTGGAACGGGAATGGTAACTAATAGTTACTATCTCTAGAAGGGTGGAACACGCTAATTATGACGTATCTAAGGGATTTTGTTAAAAAAAATCACTCAGGGATCTAGTGGGTGACAAGCCAAAATTTACCCAGACGCGGAGAACAGCAAAGGACTGCATTTCCAGGGTTAAAGATGCTAAGCTCGGAAATGTTACGTCTCTAGAAAGTAGGAAAATGATATAAGTTAGCTGATTTTTGGGCATTGGCTTACTTTTGTAGTCTTAAAATATTTAAAGCGAGAGGGACATGCAAGCACATAGAGGTACCGCAAATCCGAAATAATAAGCTCATTCGATTACCTTTGTGTAACGGACAAACGAAGTGACGCATTTTTATCCGGTTTTCAAGCTCGATGGGTTGACAAATTCAGCATTTAACCGTTAGCGAAATAACAAAACCAAAGTGTTGCTCTCGCAACACTTTATTCGGCGAAGCCGAACACAGGTATCTGCAACACTTCACGTTGACCAGGCAACGTAAGTCTAGTTTTTTTTTTGTGTTCAGGCACTAAGCAATCTTCACCAATCTCACCACTGCCCACTGAAAAGCCGCGTTTGTTGAAATTAAAATTCCCCGCGTCATAGTAGAATTTACACTCTTGGGACGGCCGCAGATATTCTGAACGTCAAAACTAGAGCAGATAGTAGAAAATATAAAAAATCCCGTTGCAGAATCCAAATAATTCAGTGTATTCAGTGAAATAACACAAAAATAAGTTGGCTTTTCAGTTAAACTTCAAGAAAACGATCAATGAAGTAGCGAATTATGCCCCCAAAAGACTACCATACACCTTTCAGCGTGCAGAGGGACCGTTCCAGCTCTGCATCGTTCGGACTTCCTGCATCAGGTAGGCTACCCATAGCTTATTGTTGGGACAGGGGTCGCATTCCTTTCCGGATTTTGGACACACGCCTTCAGAAACTCCGTAGCCTACACTGTCAGAAGGTTGATACGATTTAACACTAAATCGAGCAATTTGACTATTTTTAGTGCTATATTTTCAGGAAATATAACTTCAAACGGACTTAACTGGTAGTATGTGATATGTCTTACTGAAAGAGAAACAGAAAAAAAAGAAGAGAACAGAAGTTTTTAGAACCTATACACAAGGATATCCTGTGTTACATGTTGCAAGAAAATTAAGATTTTTTTCATTTCGATGGTCAAAGTGCGCTGAATCATGCCGGGAAAGCCTGATCGTGAACAGACATTTAAGGTTTCCCGGCCTGGACTTTCTCCATCTTCGTCAGTTTCGGCCGGGAAATGTTTCCTTACCGAAGTTATGATGGTGCTGCGGCAGCAATTCGAGACTGCCATGGTCGTCCGCAGTACAACGACCGACGTTACTCGTTCCGTCATTTTATAGGTTATCTAGGGGGAACAGTGAAAGGGGCCAGATCACGGAGCAGAGGCAAGAAATGATCGTGCCAGCAGGAGAACTTCCCATGCACATCTCCAGATTTCGCTTATAGAGCTTCCCTTTCAATATTTCCGGATTCCAGGTTTACATTTTCATCGAGGCGCAGGGGCGGTACGAAGGGGGGGGGTGAACCCCCCCCCCTCCCCCATGCTTCAGAGAGTCGTACTCTCAGTCGTATGTTTTGAGCTTCCCTGTTACGACACTCGTACGTTTTGAGCTTGCCAGAATGACATAAGGCAGTTAGCAGTAAATGACCTGCTTCTAGTCGTATACAAAGAGATTTTCTAGTCGTATGTTTTCAGCTTGTCAGATTCACAGTTATGTGTTTGTCAGAATGACAGAATGACAATCACAGTCGTGTGCTTGAGCTTGCCAGAATAAACTGTTTTCTAGTCGTATATACGAGACAATCGCAGGTTTTGAGCTTGTTAGAGTGCCAGTTGTATGTTTTGAGCTTGTCAGAACGACGTAAATGCAGTTACCAAGCCGTGATTTTGACCATGTGGCGCACAGTTTGAATGCAACTCATTACGAAAACAAGAGCTACGAGCTCATATGGCACTTGTACGAGTAGGCTGTATAAGAAAGTAGATGAGAACGTCACAAAATACACCCGCCATCCAAAAATGCGGTTCGGAAATAGAAATAGGATATTTAGTTTCACTCATTTCTGAGCAGTTCCGGCATCGTCTCGATTGTCTGTCGCAAATGCACATGACTGTTCAAAGTTTCATCCCAATAAATCCATTTGTTTGATCCCTAGACATTTGTTTGATCCCTAGACGCCAAATAACAAATCTAGGCCGCATAAACTCGGCACTGTCGAATTTGCATCTCATTCGGTCCATCCGTTTGGTTTTTGTGCATGTCAAAAGTCCCCCCACCCCCAATTCCCCTAATCGTGGTCGCATATGGTTCAAACGCATCTTTTACATGTCGAGGCCATCGATTCTTATCACCCATTTGTTTGACCCTAGTTGGTCGTATCCTAGTTTAAATAAATAAGTCAATTATGTCGGGTCGCTAATATGCCTGCAAAGTTTCATTGTCTTAGTACTTCTGGAACTATTCTAACCCCCGACTACCGGTATTCCAGGAAACCCCCTCTCCCCCCCCCCACAGAGCCCCGAAACCATCTGGCTCCGTCAAATTCGGATCTAGGCCTAATGCTTGTTCTCTCCATTAAATTCCGTCCCAATCCCTCTGCTTTAAGCGTTTCTTGAGTTTTCGGGTCCCCCCCCCCCATCCCCACAGGTATAACCCGACCCGACCCGGACTTAACAATGATCATCCGAGGCGATAGCTCTTTCCACCATACAAGTTTCATTCAAATCCGATCACCCGTTCAAAAGTTATACACGCCACTAGATTCCGGACTCCCCATCCATCCACTCCCCCCACTATGGTCGGATCGGGGAAACGGCTGTTCTCAAGTGAACCTGTTCGGGTCCCTGACATACCTGCCAAGTTTCATCACCCTAGCACATCAGGAAGTATGCCGAACTCGCGGGATCGCTAGAAATCCGGACCCCCCCCCCCCCCCAACTCCCCCAGAGTGCCCGGATCTGGTCCGCTTATATCAATGACGTATCTAGGACTTGTGCTTGTTCTTCCACCAAGTTTCATCCCGATCCCTCCACTCTAAGCGTTTCTCAAGATTTCCGGTTCCCTCCTCCAACTCCCCCCAGTGTCATCGGATCCGGTCCGGATTTATAGTGGGACGTCTGAAACACGAGGTCATCCTAAATATAAAATTTCATCAAGATCCGATCACCCGTTCAAAAGTTATACACGCCACTAGATTCCGGACTCCCCATCCATCCACTCCCCCCACTATGGTCGGATCGGGAAACGGCTGTTCTCAAGTGAACCTGTTCGGGTCCTTGACATACCTGCCAAGTTTCATCGCCCTAGCACATCAGGAAGTATGCCGAACTCGCAGGATCGCTAGAAATCCGGCCCCCCCCCCAACTCCCCCAGAGTGCCCGGATCTGGTCCGCTTATATCAATGACGTATCTAGGACTTGTGCTTGTTCTTCCACCAAGTTTCATCCCGATCCCTCCACTCTAAGCGTTTCTCAAGATTTCCGGTTCCCTCCTCCAACTCCCCCCAGTGTCATCGAATCCGGTCCCGATTTATAGTGGGACGTCTGAAACACGAGGTCATCCTAAATATAAAATTTCATCAAGATCCGATCACCCGTTCAAAAGTTATACACGCCACTAGATTCCGGACTCCCCATCCATCCACTCCCCCCAGTATGGTCGGATTGGAGAAACGGCTGTTCTCAAGTGAACCTGTTCGGGTCCCTGACATACCTGCCAAGTTTCATCGCCCTAGCACATCAGGAAGTATGCCGAACTCGCGGGATCGCTAGAAATCCGGCCCCCCCCCCCAACTCCCCCAGAGTGCCCGGATCTGGTCCGCTTATATCAATGACGTATCTAGGACTTGTGCTTGTTCTTCCCACCAAGTTTCATCCCGATCCTTCCACTCTAAGCGTTTCTCAAGATTTCCGGTTCCCTCCTCCAACTCCCCCCAGTGTCATCGGATCCGGTCCGGATTTGTAGTGTGACGTCTGAGACACGAGGTCATCCTAAATATAAAATTTCATCAAGATCCGATGACTCGTTCGCAAGATAAAAATACCACACATTTTGGCTTCCCCCTCCCTCCACTCCCCCTCCCAGATGGTCGGATCGGGGAAATGACTATTTCCCATTTAATCTGGTCGGGTCCCTGACGTGCCTGCCAATTTTCAGCGTCCCAGCACATCAGGAAGCACCAAACTCGTGGGATCACTAAAAATTCGGACTTCTCCCCCCCCCCCCCCAACTCCCCCAAAGTGAGCGGATCCGTTCCGGTTATACCCATCACGTATCTAGGACTTCTGCTTGTTCTTTCCGCCAAGTTTCATCCGGATTCCTTCACTCTAAGTGTTTTCCAAGATTTCCGGTTTCCCCCTCCAACTCCCCCCAGTGTCACCGGATCCGGTCTGGATTTAAAATGGAGGGTCTGAGACACGAAGTCCTTCCATATATCAAGTTTCATTAAGATCCGATCACCCGTTCGTAAGCTAAAAATATTTCATTTTTCCTGTTTTTTCCGGATTCCCCCTCCCTCCACTCCCCTCCAGATGGTCGGATCGAGGAAGCGACAATTTCTAATTTAATCTGGTCCAGTTCCTGATATGCCTGCCAAGTTTCATCGTCCTAGCTTATCTGGAAGTGCCCGAACTAGCAAAACCGGGACCGACAGACCGACAGACCGACAGACCGACTGACGGACAGAAATTACAATCGCTATATGGCACTTGAGTAAGCTCAAGTGCCATAAAAAAGGGTGCGCCATTTAGCTGGGGCTTTAGGCCTAGGATTTGGGGGTCTGTTAGTCACATTAATATCTAGAAGTTGGATGGGAAACTTTTGAACTTTGCCAGAAAAAAGTCGGGTAAAATTTTTTGTTTGCCTGCGGTGCTCAGTTTAAATTTGTCCTCGGCAGGGCCGTCACGAGCCTTTTACCTTTAGGGGGGGGGGCGTCCGGTTTGTGCCGACGGACTAAAAATGTGCCGACAAAAAGCGCCGTTGCCGCGCGGCAACGGCGCACATTTCCCGCAAGCAGAGAATAGAACCTTGGTAAAATTAACTATAATGCATCCGTAGAGATTAATCCTTTGATGTAATTTCGTATGTTAAAGTTCGCATACTTCGCTTTTCATTTTATTTTTCGCCAAAAAGCGAAGATTCCAACGACTGTACCAAGAACAACTTAAACTAAGCGCCGCATGCGAAATTTTTTTAATCTACTTTTTTTTCGAAAAAAAATTAGCTATAGTGCCATACAATTTCCGGCTTTTAACGAGTTTAAAACCCCAAGAAATTGTATCCTAAAACGAAAACTAAATGATACACCGTTCTTCCAGATAGAGAAAACTACAAAGTGCGCCGCAGGCGAAATTTTTTTTTAAATTAACTGTAATGCATTAGTTGAGGTTGTTCCTTTGATGTAAATTCATGGATTTAAATTCACATATTCGGCTTTTCGTTTCACCTTTCGCTAAAAAGTGAAGCTTCCAGCGACTGTACCCCAGTTGAACTGAGCATCGCCGGCGAAGATTTTTTTAAATCTGTATTTTTTCCGGAAAAATTTGCGCCCAACAAATGTTTGCAGAATTTGGTTTCTTACGTATAAAAAGACCCGATGTGCCGAATACCGACGCCCGACAAAAGCATTCATACTTTGATTTCTTCTGTGTTTTGCCCAACAAGACCGTAAAGAACTATGTTTTAGACGTGTAAATAGTAGGCCGATGTACCGACGAGACTTGAACTTTCGGTATGCGCCCAATAAAAATTCACAGAATTTGATAAAAAAAAAAAAAAATCGTGTAAAAGAACCAGATGTGCCGAGGAGAATACCATCGAGCATTTGATTTTTTCTGTGCTTTGCTCGACTAGACTGTACAGAACTTGATTTCTTACGTGTAAAATAACCCCTTGTGCCGAGGAGACTTGAACTTCTCGAGTGCGCCCGACAGGGATTGCAAAATTTGATTTCTTAAGTATAAGTAGAACCCGATGAGCAGACAAAGTTTATTTCTTCTGTGTTTCTTATTTATAAAAATAAACCGATGTGCCGACGAGAATACCGAGGCAGGACAAAAGCGTGCAGAATTCAATTTCTTCAGTGTTTTGCCCGACACATTTTTGCAGGATTTCATTCTTGTGTAAAAAGAACCCGATATGCCGACGAGTCGACCGACGCCCGACAAAAACATGAAAAATGTATTTCTTCTGGATTCCTTATGTTTAAAAAAAAACGATGAGCCGGCGAGAATGCCGAGGCACGACATTTGCATGCAAAATTCGAGTTCTTCAGTGTTTTGCCCGACAAATATTTGCAGGATTTCATTTCTTGCGTATAAAAAGAACCCGATGTGCCGACGAGTCGACCGACACCTGACAAAAGCATGCACAATCTTTTGTGTTTGTCATGCACACTTCTTTTGTGTTTGCCTGAACTTTTTCAAGACCTTTAGGGGGGGGGGGGGGGGTTCCCCCCTCCCCCCATAGTGACGCCCCTGGTCCTCGGTGCATATGTAGAACTGTTTATTGAGTCGTCGCTCTCTCCAGCGGAGGCTTAAATGAATGGCACGCTAGAATCCCTGTTATTTATGTGTTATTAATTTATTCCTGCGTTAATCTTTTGCTAACCTTTTTTAAGAAAAAGGTATGAATATTGCTTGGAATTCTTACATTATTTCGCCTGTGGTGCTGTGTTTTTTTCTACTGTTTCGAATCGGTATAATTTCTGGGTATTAGCCAGTCGTATTTTTTAGGTCGTTATCCCCAAGTCCGTTTTTCCGCTGCAGCGCTGCCGCTTCAACCAAAGAAGAAAGTGAATCCAAAAACGCATTTTGTGCAAAAGCAAAGGTGCTGCAGCAGCGATGCGGCAGCGCTATTGCAACAAGAACGAGGCTCAGGCCAAAAACGTCTGAAACTTCTGAAAGTCCGAGGTGTGACATCCCAGATTTTGGAATCTGGAAGGGAATCACAGAGGAAATACATTACAGAGATACAGTAATTGTGCAAATGGATGGGGTAGGGGGAAAGGAAGAGTGCCTGGAAGGCCAAAGTTTGCACGTTATGCCAGTGTCCGTAGTTTTGGAGATTCACAGATGAACTTGTGCCAGCTACATTAAGAGGAAATGCATAGTTTAGCAGTGGTTTTTGCAAAACTTACTTGAACATTTTCTATGGTACTGGACTGGACCAACCCGCGAAGCTACACCACTGTGGCGGTACCAACCTGTTTGCAATTGCCAAGAAATTGTGGACGGTCACTGTCCCGACTAACCATCTTTTTTTTGTCGGAAGAGTAGTTTGTTTCTAACGATAGGCGATAGCATTAGCAACCAAGCAGCTGGTTTTCGTCTTATTTAAAACAATCAAACACTCGCTTTTTGTTTTGCCTCTCAAACGCCACCTAGCATTTTTCTCTTAAATGGTGCCCTAGAGAGCGCGCACCTGTCCTGTATGTCAGTTGTCAGCGATCGCCGATCGGAAAGAAGCAAAGAAGATACTCAACTCAAATCTGGTTTTTCTGTTTAATCATAACTCTTTCAGAACTAAGTAGTGTAATAAGCGATCAGGATGGGGCTTACTCTGTCCAGCGTTTTTCAGAGGTTATTTGGAAAGATGCAGATGAGAATCCTCATGGGTAAGCTATTTCCCCATTTAAACAAATGTTATGTTCATCCACCACAGTTGGTCCCAACTTCAGGGGTTCAGGCTTGCTTCCTTCTTACACTATTCTTACCATTCTGAGTTTTGTTTTTAGTCTCGTGATTCTCAAACCCGTGTTCGTCACAAGTAATTTTTTATGGAGCGCATCCAGTGCGCACCTTAACTTGGGTTCTGTGTTCTGTGGCTTCAAGCATTTTAAGCTTCCATGTTTCTTTTGAGTTCAATACTGAATCCAAACACAGATGGAATCGGTAGAGTATCAGATCATGTGCCGGGTTCTCTCATGCAACACACAGGCTCTGGAAAGGGGTGACAGCGCAATGCCAATGTGTTAGGATTCGAGTCCAGCAGTCCAACACCCTAATTGCTGAAAATGCAACTCTGTTAACAGAGGCTCTGATTTTGTGAATTTCTTCATGGAAATTTATTGTAAATCTGATGCTGTGATTTCATTTTGAACACTGCCATTTAAATTTAAAAAAAACTTAATTTTCAAGGTTCATTTGGAAATTCTGAATCAGATTTGGATTTTTGGATTCCATTTGGACATTTGGATGAACTTATTGGGTATTTTGGACACATTATTAAACAAATTTCTACCCTCTCAGTTGCTCTCAATCTGCTCTCAAATGACCCTGTCGAGCATCAAAAATGGCAACTGTGTCTATAATGAAATTGCAGCACCAGCTTTAACTGCAAGCAATTTTCACAAAATAGAGAAATTCACAAAATAGATACTAAGCAAGAATCTTTAGTTGTTTTTCACAAGTTCATTTTCCAGCGTGAAGTCGAGTGGCTTGAACCTGAAGAGCTATACCTTAGTGTCTGGTATAAGCTATTCTAAAAAGCAGCATTTGTGATAGACTCATCCAGTTTCAACTTTCAAGGCAAGGTTTCACTTGCTGCACAATTTATTTGCCCCATGACGTCTTTCATCCCTGAGATCCGGCACTAACTGATATTTTAGGGCATGTCATAACGTTCAAGCGCCAGTGCTGTATTCTAGGGGTACTGTGCCCAAAAATGTTAAAATTTGTGTAAGACTGCACCAAGCACCATGCCGCACAGTACCAAAACACACAGTACCCCCATGGTAATGTTGAATTGAAAATCTGAAATGAAAGTTTTTTTCTGAAACAGATTTTTATGGGGTACTGTGCCCTTGCTGTAGAGCATGGTGCCCTTGGACCATTGCGCCTTAAACTTAAGGATTTGCGTATGACTGACCAAGACACTATCAGTGTCATAGAGTGAGGATTCGAAACTAAAGAAAAGTGTCTTTTAGAAGAATCAGGCAACCGGGTAAATACCCACCAGTATTATATCGTTTCGCGAATGATAAATAAGTTAGTTGGCAGAAGTTGAATTATGTGCAGTAGCTTCAGACTATACCATAGAAGGAAGGAAGGAGTAGTTAAGAGTGCTGTACTGTGATAGTGAAAAGCAGGTTTATTTTTTAATCTTGATTTAAATACATATAACTATTTTTACTGTATAGATAGAGGATTACTTTTTCAAGAAGAGACTACACTGTAAAAAGTTTCTCCGAGAAAGGCTTAAAGTTAACTGCAGTATGTGCCACTGGGATTAATCTTATCTTCACTGAGGTAAGATTAATCTGCATTAGAGATGATATTTTTTTTTTTAGATATGAGATTAATCCCAGTAGCCAATACTGGAAAAAAAAATGTTTACAGTGTAGACCTATCTTTTTGACGTTGAAGATTTGTATGGCATCCGAACATAGTTGGATGGTACAGTCTGAATTTTATTTCATTGAGTGTTTTTTGGGATCCCAAAACGTAAGTGGAGGGATACCTATGACATCGCGAAAGTTGTCCGTCCATCCATCTGTCCGTCCGTCCGTCTGTAAGCACGATAACTCTCGAAGGAATTGGGATATTTTGATGAAACTTGGTGTGAGGATTGTTTTGGTCAAGGGCAAGGTCGAGTTCGTAGATGGGCTCTGTAGCCCTATATTTGGGGGTGGTGGTTCAAATTAAGGGACAAACAAAATATTTTTAAACAGCTAATGTGATAGTCGATTATGGGGTAATGGGGTAAGAAGACACGCTGAGCACGATGGTGAAAATCTTTTCTCGCCAGACAAGTAGTGCGTCCGGAATCTGGCCAAAACCGGAAAGCTGGTTAGAAGTAAAAGTTTCATTTGAAGTTGATCAAATGCTTGATTTAGGGGTAAGAAGACATGCTGAACACGATGGTGAAAACCATTTTCTCGCCGGAAAACTAGTTCGCCTGGAATCCGGCCAAAACCCGAAAATATGTCAAAAGCAAATGTTTTATCTAAAGTTGATTAGATTTTAGATTTAGAGGTAAGAAGAGACGCTGAGCCTGTATATGACAATCATTATTTACCCGGGCATATAATTAGTCCGGAATTTGTACCCGCATTTTTTAAGTCAAAGTTTTATTTTGTGTTGATTAGAATTTCTTATAGGGATAAGGAGATACACTGGATTCGTTTCTGAATTTTCTATTTCTGCTGGACTAGTAGTTCGCTCGGAATTCCGGCGAAACCGCAAGTTTGGCAGAAGTAAAGCAGGAAGTTTCGGTCAGTATCGTCAAAATAGATATGGCCTATAGAGGTATAGATCGATAGATATATGGAATATCTGAACTGTTTTTTTTTTTATGATTAGCCTGGCGAAGACAAGACCCAATTGTCTGGATCAAATCTTAGATTTTTGGGATCCCATCGACACTTTTGGTCTTGTTTCTTTTGTTTACAGCAGGCAATTTGGTGGTGTTTTTAATCCTAAATATTTGAAGTACCGTATCTAGAGCTACCACAAGTTTGAAGGATCTTTCACTGAAAGCATGAAATCTTATTCAGGAATAGTGGAGCTTTTGCAAACGGAGGCGTCCTGTTTGCAAAAAGCACCTACTTTCTAATCATATTCCTCCCACCAGAGGCGTTACTAGGGGGGGGGGGGAACGAGGCATTTACCGACTGGCTGGTAATTTTTACCGACTTTTCCTGCAGAAAAAACGACTGTTTTCAACAATAAAAATGAAATTTAAAAAAAAAAATTGGCTGATTTTCAGAAAAATCCACTGATTTTCAGAAAAACCGACTATTTTGACGAAAAATCGACCAATTTTCAGAAAAACCGACTGTTTTCACGAAAAAAAATCAACTGTTTTCACGAAAACCGACTGGCAGACGGCTTTGAGGTGGGGGGGGGAGCGTTCCCCCCCCCCAGTCGTGAGGCCTCTGCCTCCCACTCTGAAAAACACAAAAGGATTCTGTTTTTTGTATTATTTTTTTTACACAGTGCCTAGATATATTAGCTTGTTAGCATTCATTCTACTTTAAATTTGTTTAAAATGATGAAATGAAATGGGAAATTTGCATTCACCCTTCCACACAAACAGACATCTGTTTGTGTGGAAGGGTGAAATTGGGAATAAACACTTGATCACAAGTTCTATTTTTATAGTTGGTCTTGATGCTGCTGGTAAGACAACCATCTTGTACAAGCTGAAACTTGGAGAAATAGTCACAACAATCCCCACTATTGGTAAGTTTCTTTTGGCTGTGGAGAAGTCCGACTTACTAACATCATAAATCAGGTCAGCTTCTTACCTTGTTTTGTAGTTTGGCCCATCCGTCTGATTGAAACTAGGTAGTAGGTGTTTGATTCAGTTTGATCCGAATCCTCAGATTTCTCTCAGATGAGTGTGCACCTTAGTAGCTGCAAAAATCCTTACCTTTTTCCATTGTCTCGTTTTGTGCCTACGAGTTTTAGCGCTTTTTCGGCCATGCCGAATTTTGTCCGTCATACAACGCAAAGTTTGCCGCAATCTTCAGTATCCGCCGACAACTCTTTCACACATATGGAAATGAGAATCTTCTGTTTTTTAATTCTTTTATTTGCTCAGTTTTCCAACTTTCTAAATACGGCACGTTCAGTTTTCAAACGTTTTGCTCCCAGCCGTCGCGTCGGAGAGCAGGAAGGCTGGATAGTGTCGACAAGCACTAACAAGAAAATCGTTAATTTCAGGTGGAAAGTTGGAACAAGGGACTCCCCCCCCCCCCTCTCCGAATGTTGTCGGCTAGTCGGTAAAAAATAGCGAGTAGGCGCGAAGCGCCGAGATTCTTCTTTAAAAACAGTCGGATTTTTTTCGTGGAAACGGTCGATTTTTTTTTTTAAATCAGTCAGTTTCTCGTAAAAATAGTCGATTTTTTCATAAAAATAGTAGTTTTTCTTAAAATCAGCCGACTTTTCGTCAACACGAAAACGAACGAACATAAAACGGTCGTTTTATGTGCAAAAACAGCCGGTAAAAATTACCAGCCAGTCGGTAAATACCTTGCCCCCCCCCCCCCCAAACATTTGGCTAGTAACGCCTCTGCTTAGATCCTCCTGAGCCATTAGTATAGGGAGTCGACGAAGCCTCTCGATTCACCACGAAGCTGTGCGGCTGCAGTGATGTCTTCCCATTGTGGAGTGAAGAAATGTGGGCCTCCTTCAGGTCCCGATCCTACTGCCTCCGCAGTGTGTGCCCTGGTCAGTCTCATCTACGTCTTCCTTCAATTCGTTGCACTCCGGGCTGTCTCTGGTATCTTGTAACCAGTGTCCGGTTCTTCTCTTATAACGTGTTTGGTCCCCCGTTGAGTTGATGAAAACTTGCAAACTCCTCGCTGCAGCAGGGCTCACGAGCAGGTTCTGGTTAGTCCGCACCGGTGAGGTAAAACTGGACACTGGTTAGTTCAAAAACGGGTTATAAGACTGGTGAGTAGTCACCGGTGGATGCTAAAACGGCTTATAACAAAAATCGGAGACCACCGGTGAGAACTCCCGTGACAAAGAACGCAGCTACTCTCGAGTGCACTCTGTCTTCGGGCATGCGTAGAACATGACCCAAATATTTCCATCTTCTTTTCTTCATATGTTCTGTCACTATGAGCTGGTTCGTTTGTGTCAAATTTCTTTATTTTTTTACTTTCTGGTGCCAGCTGGTTTTAAGGATGCTTCCAAGACAGATGTTTTCGAATCCAAGGATATGTTTCTCAAGTTGTTGGATGAGTTTCCAACATTAACTGGCGTACAATAATATGGATAGAACATTGCTTTTGAACAGGCGCAAAAGACGAAGTTTGTATTTATTAGTTCTCCATATTTGTCTCAATCTGTTGAAGGCGCCTGATGCTTGTCCAATCCTTCTCTTAATTTTCGATGTTACATTACCCGTGTTCTCTATCCAGCCTCCTAAGTATTCAAACTCTTGAACCTGCTCAACTACTTAATCTGAGCATCGCAGAGGCTAGGGGGAGGGGGGGGGGATGTGGACATACTTTTTGGCTATGTCGGCGTTAATCGACAATCCGACCTCTCGGGCTTTTCTGAAATCTCGCGAAGTAGCAGCTGTAATCGACCTTTGGCGTCATCTAGCTGTACTATATCGTCTGCAAAGGCAAGATCTGCTAATTGCTTGCTGTTGACGCTTACTCCATAGCCCGTAGACTGTCTGTCTGAGACAAAGTGGTGATAGCAGACATCCTTGCTTGACGCCAGTCATGATTTTGAAGTGTCGTGTTTTTCCGTTTTCTGTTCGGACACGACATTCTGCTTCTGATAATCAGTTGTATTATCTTAGGGGGAATTCCGTTCTAATTGAGGATTCTTCACAAGATTTCTCTGTCGACTGAATCAAAGGCCGTATCTAGGTCAGTGAATAGTAAATACAACTTTTTGTTCCATTCCTTTGTTTCTCGTCTATGTTTATCTCTAGCATTGCTCACATGGTCTAACAAGCTGCACAGCGCTATACGTGATGTTTACGTCTTAATACACACCCTTGTTTGAATAGGAAGTTAAAAGGTCCTTGTCAGTGCAACGTTCGGTGTTGCCACGCTGATACAATTTGAGCTTCAACTGAATAACGCTTTAGCTGTGTAAAAGTGGGTGTCAAATTCGCTGTATCACATTTGTCCTTTGTCGCTAAGAAGTCGCAGGTTAAAACTCGCCGCCAAAGGGCGTCTACGAAGACATATAGAGCGTGTTCCGTCGAGGTTCTAAAGATCAGGAAAAGTGTTCTTAGTACTACTTGAAGTACACGAGTACGATTTGACGCACCTTATATTCTAAAAAGCTATTAAATTAACGGATGGACAGTATTGGTTCCAGAACTAACAATAAGCAGTCGTATCGGAACAATACGTGCTCTTTGAAGAAAAGTTTCTTCTTCAACTTGGAACAAAGTAGAACTTTAGTGCTTTCCATGGCAACCCTGACGACACTGCTCCTTTCCGCGGCTCGCTGGCGGAACCAACCACCCGATCTGATTGGCTCTGCATAAGCGAAAATAGAACCCGGGTTTATTCTCCTTATTCACCTTATTGCAGCGCGACTCGAGAAAAACAGGAATCTGTGTGCGCCGTAATAAACCTTAGTTGCGTTTTCAGCAATTAGCGTGTTGAACTCGAATCCTAACAGGTTGCGCTGTCACCCGTTTTCAGCGCCCGTGTTTTGCGTAATAAAACCCGGTACAGGATTTGATACTCTACGAGTCCGTTTGTGTCTGGATTCGGTGTAGAACTTGAGAGAAACACGGGAGCTAAAAACGCTTCAAGCCAAAGAAGACGGACCCCGTGTTAAGGTGCGTACTGGATGCGCTCCGTAAAAACGACTTGTGACGAACACGGGTTGAGAATCGCGAGCTACACACCTGAGCCTCGTTTTTGTTGCAATAACGCTGCTGCATTTCTGCTGCAGCACTTCTTTGCTTTTGCACAATATGCGTTTTTGGATTCACTTTCTTCTTGGTTGAAGCGGCAGCTCCCGCACCTTGCAGGGAAGCACGGACGTGGTCGGTGAGCAAGTCAGTGATTCTCGAGAAGCGCTGCCGTCTTCCTCGGAAGCACTGCAGTGCAAACACGGATGTATAAAGAATCAGTCCGGAATCGGCCGAGAAGTGGACTTGCAGCATTCTAACAAAAACGAGGCACTGTTTGAACAAAGCATCTGCAGACCATCGTTGAATTCACATCTAATTTTCAGGCTTTAATGTGGAGACTGTTGAGTACAAAAACATTAGTTTCACCGTTTGGGACGTCGGCGGTCAAGACAAGATCCGACCCCTTTGGAGGCATTACTTCCAAAACACTCAGGGGCTTATCTTCGTAGTAGATTCAAATGATAGAGAACGTATTTCAGAAGCTCAAGATGAATTGCAAAAGATGGTAAGCACAGTATTTATTGCTTTGGTCTAGTACTCAGGGAAAGTGTCATGTAGGGGGATTGATAGCCCTCGAGCGGCACCGTTTGCTCGCTCGCGGAGCAACCGTCAATGAAAAGTAAGATGCATGGCCTGTGCGTAAGAAGAACCAGCCTTCTGGGGAAATGCGCAGATCACTCTCGAGCGAATAGGTGTCTATCGACTTGTTTGTCCAACTTGTTATTCTCAATCCCAACAACCTCAGTGGACAAGTTCAAGTTTAAGTTCAATGGGTTTATGAACAATAGAAAATAAATCATACATAAACAAAACACTCAGTCCATTTCTGGACGCCGAGAACCACAATCATTACATTTTAAACATAATACGCAGAGTGGTCACTGCTCCTGCTCTCAGACACAACCTTGCCTCTCAAAAAACAAAACAAAAAAACTAACCAATTACCTTCCTGCACCTTGCCCCTGGGGAAGCCACCCCATCATACAAAAAAAAATAAAAAATGTTATTATTATTTTATTCTTAAGCATAATTTTTTTATTTTATTTTATCAGACCTTATTTAATTATTCTTCTGTAATGCTAATAACTGATTTTTTACTTTTTTTTAAATGACGCAAGAGAGCTCCTACCTCTCAGCTCATCTGGGATCCGGTTCCATATTTTAGCACATGTTATGTTTGGGGCAAAATCTGATCGTACAGTCGGGGTGAAGGGTACTTGCAGGTTTGATGATGATCGGGTCCGATTATGCTGGTCCGAGATAGGTCGAAACAATGTTTTGAATGAAGATGGCAACTCACCAGCTAAAAACTTAAAAACAAAGGTCAAGCATGACAGTTGATGCAGCGACTCCAGTGACAAGTACTCTTCATTTTTTCCAACTATTATCAGACATCGTTTGTGAATCGAGCTCAGTTTTCGCAGGTGAGATTTGAAGGTCGATTGCCAGATCATTGCACAAATGATCTGGCAATCGATTTCAAAGAGTTCAAACTTGGCTCTCAGTGGTTGAATAAAGATGTAGCCAGGTGGAAGTTTGGAAATTGTCCAACTTCCGTCCCGTGTCGTTGTCAGCCCAACAGTTGACGCTTTCAAAAATGGACAGGATGAACACGTTGGAATCGCCAAATGCTGTGTTAATAATTTCCGTAGAATGTTGTAGAGGCTTGTTATAAACATACTGCATCTTGAAAGGCTTCCGCCTCTATATCCTTAAACCTAGATCGTTCGTGCTTCCTGTTGCGCACATGGCACGTACACGAACCAAGAACATACTCATTAGCGCCACTTCAGCAAATATGGGGGGTGGGGGGGTCAATTTGGACTTCCATCCCAGGTTTCTTCTCAGACTCAGAATTTAATAACTTTTTTTTTGGGGGGGGGGGAATTTAAAGTCGTTTTCGAATGTAGGCTACCTTTACGTAACGTCATTGCTTTGTATTTTGCCTTTTGAAACCTGTTTTGGGAGACAAAAAATAGTAAAAAGGCTTAGGATTTAGAAATCTGGGGGAGGGCATGCCCCCACCTTCAGATGGTGCTACTGAACATGCTGCATCTTGAAAGGCTTTAGCCTCTGCATCGTTAGACCTAAGGTCCTCCCGTGCCTCCAGTCCAGAGGCACCTAAGACTCCAGTGGTCTCTGAAGCTTGATGCTGCGATAAGGTCTTAGGTCCGGCTGTAATGCGGCGCAGAGGTGCCGCTGTGGGTGCGGCAGAGTGTATTTCTGGGTCTTCCTCTGCTCTGGGTGCCTTCGGGTAAACAGAATAGAGTTTCTTTGGGGATTCTTGAGTCGTTCACTCACAGGCTCTGTTCGAGGCAGCTCTATCTACGCCGGCGAATGGTCTCGCCCGAGCATAGTTACAAATCTTATTTGTAACACACTTGAAACTATTGATCGATTCAGCATCACTATAGGTGCGTTTTTTTATGTAGTTTCGGAGTAGTTTCACTGTAGTGTGACGTACTTTTGTTTCAGTTATGAAAGTACCTTATGTGTACCGTTTTATTTGGCCATTACACATACTGTACTATCATAACTGAAACAAAAGTACATCAAACTACAGTGAAACTACATCCAAAAAACGCACCTTACATATTATTTTTCTTCTGCATCTTCGCTAAGTATGTTCCAAGGACCAACAATTCTGTTTGCAAAATTGCACTTGCAAGCCTAACGCGTGCTCCCTATGATGACTGTTAACGCTGAATTTTGTGATATCGCTCACTTCAGAGTTGTCGTAAGTTCCGTGATTAATTTAAATGTCTGGGTCAGTCTCTACTAAAAAGGCTGTACGCTATAGAGGGAAGACATAACTTGGTTAGTCTCTCAGAGTAGACAGATCGCGCAGATCTTGACATTTACTCGATCTCCTTTGGACTCTCTCATAATAAAAATAATAACGCGTGTTTATTAAGCCAAAAGGCCATACAAGATGTAATACACGTTTCACTTCACAAATAAGCTATTACACCCCTAGAAATACTATGCTACGTAAACTAAGCTAAAGTTTCATTCCTGAGACTAAATCCTTTAGTTACACATTTACAGACATCTTCGATACATTTGGGGTTCGTAGATTTCAGGATACGGGGAAACGATACCAACCCACCCACAACAAATGTTACTCTCAAATGCGAAAGCTCTTGGCACTGCAAGAGGAAGTGGATCAAATCCTCCTCCTACAACTAGCAAAGAGGGCAAAGTTAAGTCTCTCCCGTGCCAGCTTTCCTTCTATTGAAAAGTTTATTTTTACTGAGGATTGGCAGACTGTTAGACCGGAGCTGGAACCAAGTTTTTAGTGTAGCAGGATCTAGTCCCAGCTTAGAATGATAATAAAGTAATGCTTCTGTATTCTCATATGCTTTTATACATATTCTGGTGGTATTTCGAAATAGGAAAGCAACGGATGAAACACAAAACTAACAAACTTACAAGAAGAAACAACCAAAAAACAAGGGAACGAGCGAACGATATTGCATCAGAAGATACAAACAAAGCTGCGTTCGTTGCACTCCGGGCTGTCTCTGGTGTTTTGTCAACGACGTCCGGTTCTTCTCTTGTAAAGCGTTTTTTGGTTCACCGGTGAGTGAAAAAAAACGGCCTAAATTCTGGGTTTTGCGCGAAACCACGAAATTTTGACGAAAACTTTTCTCCGTAAAGTCGAGCTCCCGTGCAGGTTCTGGTTAGTCCGCACAAGTGAAGAAAACCGGATACGGGTTAGTTCAAAAACGGGTTATAAGACTGGTTAGTAGTCACCGGTGGATGCAAAAATGGCTTATAAGAACAATGGGAGACCACCGGTGAGAACTCCCGTGACAAAGAACGCAGCTAAAATATCTTTGCCTTGGGTAAGATGTAGGATGTGCGCTAAAGTGATTTTAATTTTGTAGCTTGGTGAAGATGAACTAAGAGACGCTGTTCTACTTGTGTTTGCAAACAAACAGGATCTTCCCAACGCAATGACTGCTGCTGAGCTTACCGATAAACTTGGTCTCAACCAGCTGAAAAACAGAAAGGTAAGCAGCCTGTCTTATTGGTTTGGCGTCCACTCGTGTGGCCGGTGATGGTAAGGGATACTTTGCGGCTTTGCCGAGTGTTTGAATTTGTTTAGGAGTAATTACTGAGCAATTCAGTCATTCATTTATTTATTTCCCTCAAATAATCAGTAGTACTAAAATAAATTTGAAAAACACGGTCACAAATAACTTTCAAAACAATAAAAACAATTGACGTACTTTAAAAAGACAATGTACTTACTTAACTATTAACTTTTATCGAAAAACGGAAACAGATTCTTCAGAGTCAGAATATTATTAGCTTTAGCTACAAAATTATCAAATTTATGCTGAATTGCCAGGGCAGAATCTTTAACTAAAAGGGAGTTAATTAGAGATGAATTTATAGCAAATAAAGGGTATCCAAGAGATATTTACAATATTGAAAATAGCACACACGAACACTAGCAATCATACCACGATTAAAACCATGAAAATAACTATTGGTAAAACAGTTGACTGGTATATACTGGACAGAATATCACATCTAAGCTTACCCCTCAGATGGATTAAAACTCCAAACTTCTTAATTATGTTAGGAGTAAATCTCGTAAAGCATTCGGAATCCTTGTCTTCATGAAGCTGAAATTTAATAGATTTTTTCTTGATAAAATGTATAATTCGTTTGTAGTTTCGCACGTTATTCCTTTGGCAACGTTATGGAAGCTGTTCTCTTTCTCGGATATAAATTATATTCGTAAATCTTTCGACAAATATGTAAAGCGAACTTCGACAAGCGACAATAGGTTGTTGTCCACGTATAGAGTAGCACGACTTGTACCTGTAATTCTGGAAAGGCGAGAACGCTTTAAGCGCAGCCTTAACTAAGCTTCTTACCTTTTCTGTAGTATTGTTGTTGCCAGAAATGTTCTTTTTTTCTTCTTTTTTTCTATTCAGTTACTCCGTCTTTTTGTAGGCTATATTTGTGTACTATGATGGCAGTATATCTGTTATTATCATTAGAGCCACTTGGGGACCTTTCCCTAGTCAGCTTTGTGAGAGAGCTCTCAGCTACGCCCCTGGCCTAGGGGTGATTTTGAGCATGTTCCACCGTTTTAGCCGTTCCACCGTTTTAGTTACTATTTTCGTTCCAACCTCGTAAAAAGTTACTACGCTGACATTTCCATCCTTCTCAAAATAGTAAGCTAATTAATGTTAACTATTTGCCTACTCGGGAGCGCGTGTAACTACGATCTCTGTGACATGATTGGCCCAATCAGCCCGAGGCACGGTATGTTGCTAACAATAGAAAAATGCGTTCCAGCCTTGACGCCAAGAAGCTAGGATTCATGACGACATGCGTAGTAACCACGGTAAGTAGGGTGGAACACTCTTCAATCAATCAATCACTCTAGTTTAATCCGAATAGCTAAAAGCTAGAAAAGGAAAAACACTCTTGATTTATTAGCCATGTTATAATTCAGAGCTTTTGCTAAAAGTTGCTTTGCACCCGTGTCCCGCCAGGTGGCGCCATGAAAAAAAAAAGAACGTAAAAAAATAGACAGGAAAGTAATTTTGTGAGTTTGTGTTTTATTCTTTATGTCAAAATAAAGCTAATTCTAGCCGACAAATTCTTAATTTATCGTTTCCATCCGACTGTTTTAGGGGCGGGTAAAACTAAAATTTGAATAAGTATTGAAAGAGCATACCTCTACTATAAATAGTGCCATCAGTTAAGTTATCACTTGAACGGTTTCTCAGAGCGTGTTCTACCCTACTTACCGTAGTTACTACGCGTGACGTCAGGAATCCTGGCTTTTGTGGCGTCAATCTATTTTCAGCAAAATATCGTTACACAGGCTAATCCGGCCAATCACATCACAGAGATTTGGTAGTTACCACGCTTACTACGCTCCCGGGTGGGGTAAGCAAATAGTTAACGTTACGACAAGGCTGGAACGGTCAGCGTAGTAACTTTTCACGAGGTTTGAACAAAAATAGTAACTCATATTTACTATTGTTAGAAGGGTGGAACACAATAAATATCAAAATCAACCTGGAGCGTGTTCCACCCTACTTACCGTAGTTATTATGCATGACATATTTTGGCTTCTTGGCGTTATGGCTGAAATGCACTTTTCTATTTTCGCAAAAATATTGCTGTACGGGATAATGCAGTCAATCACGTTACAGAGATCCGTAGTTACCACGCTACTACGCTCCCGAGTTCCTATTTCGATAAGGTTGGACGGTCAGCGTCATAAATAATGCTAATTCGTCGTCTTTGTACAGTGGTATATCCAAGCTACGTGTGCCACCCAAGGCCACGGTCTCTACGAAGGTCTGGACTGGCTTTCCAACGAACTCTCCCGGAAGTAAACTCTGATGACCCCGAAGAATTTTCTGTTTGTCCCTGGAAATACCGCCAGTGATAAGGCGGCTAGTTTGAGTGGTACGAAGTATAGTTGCCAATAATGTGCAAGTGACTTATATACGGTAGGTCCGGAATAGGTGGATGTGGTTGGCGGTGGAAGAGACAATAGGTAAAAATGGAGAGCTTTTACATACTGGGGCGCCGCTTGTCTAGCAATGGCTGTCGCTTCGGTGGAGTGCTACTGGTTTTGCAAGGTATAGCTCTGTAGGAAATATTTGGGCTTGAAAACGGTTTGGACCATTCTGACAGTGCGAACACAAGATAAGGATTTCCCGGCCGGGTTTTCTTCACTTTCATCATGAAGTTAAAAAAATCTAACTTTTTCCACATGGAAGTGGCGATGGTGCCGAAAATCTGGGCAGGAACTCCAGCCCGGGAGCACCCGACCCTGGTCGTCTTTTCAAGGTATGAAGTGAACGTGTTTTCCGGGCAGGATTTTCGTCATGGATTTGAAAAAGAGTGAACTTACGGGGTTGATGGTGGTGCTGAAAATCCTGGCAGGAATTGCGGTCCACGACCGTCCGGCCCTGAACCTCTTTTCTGCACTATTAGCTGACGATTAGAATCCTCGGCGATAGCGTGTGTTAAAACTGAGCTAGACTTTTTGGGTGCGTTGAGTTTCTTGAAATGTGGCTAATGATTTGTTAATGATTTGTTCTCGCGATCCAAAAGGGCATCTCACTGCAATGAGAAGAAAACCGAATTCCGAGACGGACTAACAAGCTGGAAATAACTGATGTTATTTTCGCGACTTCGCAAGTGCCGAATTTGACCGCTAGACCATATAGCCGCGGCGGCTTGTACATCGGCCGACGAATAGCAGACTCCCCACGGCTGTCGCGACGACTTCCAGTTGACTTACGAGGGCCAGTCGGCATTCGGCCGCCGTCAGATGAAATGCTTCTTTGAGACTGCGATCATTTCATCCCCGAGTAACGCCTGCGCAGTCGCGGTGCGCACCCTTTTAGTGTAGTATGCGGAAGTAAAACACGGGTTGGGAAACTCTGATCGCCATCTTGTTGGTAGCGTACCAAAGGGCAAAATAAGATCACCTCTCTCATGTACCATGTTAATTCGTCTCCCTCGTTCGACATAAAGCTTTGTTTTTTTCTTCGTCGACTGAATTTTTTTTTTGATAAGCGCGAAATTCTTTGTTAACATTCCCAGTCGCGCCGGAAGGTCTCCGGAGTATTTTCAGATGCACCGGAAATTTCGGGGACATAAGCTCTTTTCCGGATGCTGAAAAAAAAAACATTTTCAGGAGTATAAATAGCGTAATGTTGTGGGGTTGTGTGGTATGAAGATTGTTTAACACTTTTAGAGTTATATTTTGTTGTTGTAAGTCTGTGCCTACACTCGTCTGCTTTATTCGCATATTTGCTCACCAGTGTTTGGCGTAAACAGCCTAGGTATTTATGATGTGAGGTGTTTCAATAAAAGTGATTTTAACCAGAATGGCACTTGCTTTCTAGATTTTGGGTGGTCTCTTCTTTGTTCAAGCCTATTTCTCACTGGCCGTTGCTAAGATTCAAACAATAAGTAGCAAATAACTGGAGAAGGCGGAAAGCTGAATTACAGAAAGAAAAATCTGCAAGATTTTTGAACAGATATGGGGAATAAGAAATGGGCTTAAAGCAGAAGTCAAGGACTGCTGTCTTTGAAGTAGTCCACATGTATGCGGATATGATGTAACCAGCAATTTGTGCTTTAACGTAGAATGCTTGTTTCTGGATCCAGAATTCACCTGTTTTCTCATAGGCCGCTAATGAGGTGTGTGGATGTAAATGGTGGGAATTAAACCAACTAATAAACACTGGGTGGTGAAATTAAAGTTTAACATAAAAACTCATTTTTGTATCATTTAACTGAATTATTTGAATTCTGCTAAGGGGTTTTCCACTATCAGCTCTAGTATAGTGACGTTCAGAATATCTACAGCCCTCCCCACAACGCAAATTCCTCTATGACGCGGAAAATCTCAACACAAACGCTGCTTTTCCATGGCCAGTGGTGATCTTGGTGAAGACTGCTTAGTCGAAGAACACAGATTTTCATAAATCTTTTTGATCAAGTATACGACACAGGTACAAGCACAAAGAGGTAGCACAGATTGGACAGATAAATTCCACTATTCGATGCAATGATGAGTTGGTATCAAAAATGCATAAAGTATGTCACTGCACCTAATATTGATTCAATTAATTTTTTTTTTCAATTCTGTTTATTTCCTAAAATTCGCTCACGCACGGACGAAGCCGAGCATTGAATTTCTTCCATCATGTATACAATTTCAAAAAATTTTGCTCATGGAAGGAATTTAGGATCCCAAGTTCGCAAAATCAGGCAAAAGTGGTGACAGGCGATCAGCAAACGGGGTTAGAGACTTATCAAATTGTCATCCGAAAGGAAGTGAATGTACATGCAGTTTGACATACTTTGGTAAAAGAGAAGGTTAGAGTTATCCAGAAATCGAGAATAGATTTGGTTGGCTTCAAATTTTGAAAGTTACTTGCTGGATAAGTACTTCAGAAAATCTTCTGCATTCGTGAATAGCGCAGCAACGAAGTAACGCATTTTCATCGAGTCTTAAGCCCATTTAAAGGAACAGAAAACTTGACTCGGGGAGCTAGCTGACATGTACCCTGAGTCGATATTGAGAGTAAGAAAAATTCTCGTTACGACCATTACAGTTTCTGGGCAGTTTCCGAGAATTCGACTTTTGAGTTGTTAGAAAAAAAGCAAAAGGTTTGTGTGCCGGGAGTAGGAATCGAACGCACGACCTCTTGACTACTATCCCGATACAATGGCCGAAACACGGCCAAAGCCTAACTTTTACAGTTTAAAGTTCATAATTAGTGCATAAGGGGCCAAGCAAAAAGTTGCGTAGTCAAGTTTTCTGTGCCTTTAAGTGAATAAGTGGTTGGTAACGAGATTGCCCCATCTCAGCCCTTTTCGGTTAAACTTTTACAGGTAGTGAAGCTGCAATAGTTGTGTTTTTGATCGAAGTTTGAAGTTAAATATTCTTTGAGCCCAAGCTGACTTTGAAACATTTATTCAAAGTTCAAACAATGTTTGCAACGGATACGTCAGCTATGATTTTTCATCGGCGATATTTCGGCCCTTCTTGGCAAGGGTCCTCGTCAGGCTGTCAATCTTCTGGTTCAACTTCGGGGAAGGAAGTTGAACCAGAAGATTGACAGCCTGACGAGGACCCTTGCCAAGAAGGGCCGAAATATCGCCGATGAAAAATCATAGCTGACGTATCCGTTGCAAACATTGTTTGAACTTTGAATAAATGTTTGAAGTTACCTCCAACATCAAAGGTCTTCGTATAAAAACCGTTTTTGGTCACCGGTCACAGCTTTTTGTCCTTCAACTCTGACCGTCGAACTTAGTGAGCCAGCAAGTTCAACGTTTGCTTCAATCGTCGAAGAAACGTCGTCATGGCAAGGACCGCCGGAGTCGTAAAAACCCTTTAAGCAAACGATGAACTTCGACGGCGTTTGAAAACGGAAATTAAGCAACCGGCTACGCTTCAATGAAAAACGCAGCTAGTGAAGGTTGGGAGCCATTTAAAAAAAACGGACTTGCAAGCGAAAGTCAGAGTACCAGTTTTACTCGGGGCTCTTAAAGGGATTCCCAAGTCTGTGCTGCTGGAAACTATTCGCGGTCCTAGGTGCTCAGAAGCGACAAGAAAAAAACGAATCAGCGACAGCGAATCTCTACTCAGAGAACGATTGCAGTTTAAACCATGCCATCGAAAATGACATTTATGGAGTAGCACAGTTTATTTTCTTCCCTAAGAGGTGTTACAACCAGGGCCGTCACGACTAGGGGGGGGGGGGGCCGACTGTTCTCGGTCGAATTTTTTTCTCAGAATCAGTCTGTTTCTTGTAAAAATAGTCAATTTTTTCTTATGAATATTAGTTTGTCTTAAAATCAGCCGATTTTTCGTCAACAAGTCGTTTTTTCTCCTGTTAAACTCGATTTCTACCAATAGCAGTCGTTTTTATCTCCAAAAAAACAGTCGGTAACAATGGCCAGCCAGTCGGTAAATACCTTGCCCCCGCCCCCCAGAAAAAACAATTTAGCTAGTAACGCCTCAGGTTACAACTGTCAAAAATTCAGTCACATCGCTGTCAAGTGCCCGAATTCTCAAAAATGTTGGTGCTGTACCGACAGTCATACTGTGCGCTGCACTAATCCTCTTGTAGTTCTGTGGGTTAAATAAAATTATATCTTACTGCAATCCGCGGATACCCAAGTGGCATCTGACTTTCTTCGCTGGTCGGAGTTATGAAACTTAAAGCACACCTTTTTACTAGAAATGACCTTTCCACGATGAAATGTCTCAGAAACGTAGTATAAGAAAATACGCTTACCTTCCACGTAAAATTAGGGATTTTCTTGTTAGCGCTTGTCCACTCCATCCAGCCAGCGCTCTCTTCGACGTGGCGGCTGGACGCAAAATGTTTGAAAAGGGAATGCGCCGTGGTTAAAAAATGGGAAACCAGGCAACACAAGAGAAGTAAAAATAGAATAAATGCCAGATGAATTCCATGTCTTACAAATGAAAAACGATCCTAATAAAATAGAAAAACGAGATTTTCGGGGTTTTTTCTTGATCGGCTAGATACCCCTCCAAGATGATGTGCGAGGGATAAATAACCTCGTTTTTCTATTTTATTTGAAACGAATGGTCAGCTTGGCTTAAAACCGTATAAAAACGATCCTTCGAAGCTCTTCATATCCTTTGCGCGGAAGAGCAGTCGACTGACCTTAAAGTTTTCGGCAAGTTTTGTGGTTCGTGACTGGCAGAACTCGGCCGAAAAAGCGCTAAAAAGTCGTAAGTAAAAAGCGGAACAATTTGGAAAGGCTGGAATTTCAAAAGCCAACAGTTCCATAAGGGAGCTACGAATAACGTAAAAGTCAAAAGAAGTAAGAGGTGTCCTTTAAGAATGTCGCTATGTTGGTTCGGCGGCTTTCTTTCTTCAGATAGCCACTCGACTCCACAGAGCAGCCGCTACGTCTGCCGGCGAGTCAATAAAGCTTACTTAAAGGACGACTCGCATTAGACGCTCTATAAACTCCCATTATTTGAAGAAGAAATACTTTGTCGCCCAATCCGGTTTTCAGTACAAAGAAATGAAATGAGGTATATCTTGGCCAATATTAAAGTCACAGTAACGGTGGATAACAAATATCGTACGAAAGTCGGATTTCGGAAAGAACAATGGATCGAGCGGTGAGGTTTTCCATCGGTTCAGCGTATCTATGCGAAATATCCATTTGAACGCTTGCAAAACTCCGTACAAACCATGAACTGATTTCTCGGAGACTGCATTTGATTGTGCCATATCTAAATGCGGTAACGAAACCCAAAGTTAGACCTCTCGAAACTGACTGGGTTACAAGGTAGTAGTCTGGAGTGTCGTTAACTATGCGATGTATGCAGTATAATGCAGTACATATGTATTAGCCATAATTCGCAGAGATTGGACGAATTTGCATGAAAAAAAAAAAAAATCTGTTCTGCAGTCGTGCTATTTTTTTACAAATGCAGCATGATCCACAAATTTGATAACAAGAATAGATTGGATGGTAAGCATGTATAGTGGAGTCGCATTATCTGTAGAATAGGTCTCTCAAAAAGCTGATGAAAATCTAAGCGAAATCTAATTCACTCGCATTGATAGACCTTATGGATTTTAAGAGCATACGTTTACTCGTGGCCCTCCGGCAGTCAAGAATTTCCAAAATACAGAAGAAGCAAGAATCAAACTACAAGCTGTATTATATCACACCTTAGTACAAAAGTCGATCACACTAGAAATTCAGGAACAAGCATATAGGGTAAGGCAACATTATCGAACTAGATAGCTAAACCAGTAGCCTATACATCTTTGATCAGCTCAATTTCCACACAGCAGCCTTATTGCTCTGATCTACTCGTATTCACAGAAATTTTCCCTCAATCAATACACGTCCATTTCGCTTCTTCTGCCTTCTTTGAGAAACCAAAGTTTCGACTTCTCCTTTTCACTTTCAATCACAACGGTCTCAGAGGACACAACTTGAAACTGAGTGGTAAGAAATTCCAAAAAGACATCGGAAAATGAAGCTTTAGAAACCGAATAGTAGAATATTGGAATAATCTTCCAGAAACTGTTGTAAATGCCGAAAATATCAACCTATTCAAAGCAGGTGTCAACTACCACCTGGCTGAAATTTAATTTAATGTGTAAAGTGTCCCGAGAAATTTATAGAGGCGAAAGCCTTATAATTGCAATTGTATTATTAACAAAATCCGGTTCCTGCCTACATTATTGCAAATGGCGCTAGTAAGGGCTTCGCTCGGTCACTGTCAGAAGCATGACTACAGCAGTCGCACTCATCTTTTTTCAGAAGGTAAGACTTGAAAACGTGTTGCAACAAATAAAACCATTTTTGGTGTTATGGGTTACAAGAGATACCCTAATACTTAATCTGCATATAAAATGACCATAACCCGAAAATTCTGGCGATCCTTCATGAGACTTAACCTGCATTCAGTACTATGGTGTGCATTCATGTTATCAAACTTCTGACAGTGTAGTTTATCACAAATATAAAAGGAGATAAGTAAACAAGAAGTAAAGTAACAAAATTATCATTCAGCAACTCCTGCCAGAGCCATTACATTGAAGTTCATGCTATCAGGAAGTTCTTCAATGAACTTCTTGCAGACATTTGCTGCATCCTCTAGGAATGTTTCATCTGTCGTCTTGCCATGGGCAACAGGACCATCTTTTCTTCCATCCAGCTCATAAATGATGCCATCTCTTTGAACGATGGCCACAAAATGAAGTCGGGTAGGAGTTTCTGCATTGGGAGCTTGAGTCTGGCCTTCACGGGCGCATGTTTCGTGGATCTAAAGCACAAGATAGACTGACAGATGTTTTCTGTTGTTTATAAAGGTGTAAACAAATACAAAAAAATACTATTCGTTTTGCTGATAATTTGTGCCATGCTTGATTTCAAAAACATGAAAAAAGGCTTGAAATTACTTGTCTAACCAGAGAAAAGGCGTGGGTGGAATTAGTTAAATAAGGGTAAACTGCCCAGTTAGTTGAAAACTTCCAGGCCTAGCTAAAAACTTAGAACTAAGCACAAAATAAATAATATGGTAGTGAGGTCCCGAATGGAAGGGACCTGTGTCTTACCTGTGCAAGGTCTTTAGCAAGGTCGCTTCCATTTACCAAGGAGTTTCCCCTCTCTCTCGGTGTTTTGTCTTTATTGTTTTCAAAGAAACTCTTCAGAAGACCATCATTCAATGGTATAGGACTGTTTGCTACAGCATGAAGTAGAGCTATTGTTCCACAGGCATTCCCTACCAGCTGCTTCATAAAGTAAACCTCCTTTACTGCTGAGTCTCCACCGCTTCCAACATCGGAGTTGACGGGGAAGAGAAGAATCAAAGCAACTACTGGCTTGGGAACAAAACTGAGCATATCTTCATCTAAGCTGAAAACATCATGAATTTTCCAGTTAGGAGGAACCCCACTCTGTTGCAGGAAGAGATTCATGATGTCAGGGTTTGATTCAAGAGGTACCCAAGCAACCATTTTTGAAGTTGATAAGACAATCTGAAAGAAAATCTGCTGTGTGAGATCTCAAGAAATGGTCCATTTAATCTATTTATTTCTATTAGGCTAGCTGTCCGTTTTCACAGACCTTGCTTTTCAGAGACCAAGGAAATTCTGTATAGCATATTTATTTGACAATGATAGTAGACTACCAAAGAAAATTACCTCAGATAAAGCTTGTTAACAATTTGCGGTTTAAGATAGGCTATTCCCAAATTAATGGGACTTATTTCTAATAGACAATAGTAGACAGGTCTGAGACTGTATGCTCAAAAGTTAAGAATAAAAAAGGGTTAAGCCATATGCATAGCTGAGTTTAGGTCTAAGCCACATTTATTTCACAAATACTTTATCTAAAAACTATCTGCAGTCATGGCAATCATACACGTCACAAACAAACGCCTTTCATTCCATTTGATTTGCTTCTTCTACCGAAATCACAATAAAAAAAAATATGATGGTTTGTCCCATAAACTAGATAACAAGATAAAAGATAACACCCTTTAAATAAAATGGCAACTCGGCTATGTGATAACTCAATAATCCCCCAAAATCCCATACATTTCCCTTCTTAATGAGTTTGGCCTCACATCTTTGTCTTCTTCTACCTCCCCACATTCCTGACCGTATAAGGCCACAGAGAATGGCAGCAAAATCAGTTCCTAAGATCCTACCCATACGGGCAATTCATGTGCGGTACGAAAGAAGTTTTGTCCCCTCCTTTGTGAATATTTTCAATGCAAAATTTTAAGTAAAATCCTTTTCCTTTGTTTGTGTTGATTTTTGAAGTTTAGCATTTTAATTTGTTGCTATTTTTGATTTTGTGGCACACAAAAAGCACAATCGTATATACTGTAGTTTACTAGGAGAAAAAATATTCTTTTTTTGTTAATACCATACAGAATGTTTCTTGAAGAATAAAGACTGATTGATCGATAACAGAAATGGCACCACAACTTAGCTGAGCTCGCCTATCTTGGGTAGGTTGCCAACAGTATTTGCATTTTTATCTCAATTCTCTTTGCAATTCTCCTCTCAACTCTCCTATTTCATGTTTTATAACTACAGGAGAGGTATCCAACCTCGAATTTACATAACATCCAGGCCTGAAAACCTCTCAAGGAAACTACTGTGCAGTCCAAAACAGGTCCTAGGTCATTCAAGGTTTCCTGCTTGGAAGTTAGCACCTTGTTAGAACTGCACTGAAATTTCATTCCAAACTGTAAAGGCCAGGTTTGAGGTTGTATAAATTCGAGGTAGGGTACCCCTACTGTATTGTAATGAAGCCAATTCTCCTTTTATGCATTTTTTTTCCGAACAGAGAACAGGGAAAGCTTCATGATTCTCTTTCTCTGTTCTACTTCTTGATTGGTTGACAAAAAAGCCATTCAACCTGTATGAACTGGTGTAAACTGGTTTTAAGAGCTGGCTAAATTACTGTTTTTGTCAAAAGCAAGAATGGAGAAGCAAGAAGAGCAAAAGTGATAATTTGCCAGTGAGTCTAATTCAACTTCAGCCATTCCACACAAGCAAATATGCTGAGCAGAGAGATGCAGGAGAGATGGAAAAGTTGAATTAAAGTCCCGTTCGATTTAGCCTTGTCCCGGTCCTGTCAGCCAAATGCCGCTTTATTTTACTGAAGTATGATTAAGGCCATTTTATCTGTTGTGTCAGCTGATAGCTGTAAGTACCCTGCCAGACAGGACGCTGTGAATGATTACATGCTCTCGGAGTTGTCTCGGATTTGCGATGCTTGTCCGCTGAGTCATTCACCTGACAAGGGTAAATAAAATGGTTTTAAACAGTGAGAAGGCAGTAACAAAAAGACAGGACCGAGAAAAGGCGGACTCAAATCGAACGGCTTAAGGATTGCAAGGTTTCCGGTAATTTGGAAGGAGTTTTAAGCCTAGAAAAAGCAATGGTTGACTAACATTTCAAATTCAGCGCTACAACTTTTTAACAGAAGAGCTAGTATACAAATAAAGAGGCTGAACGCAAACGCGTGAGCGCGGTGATAATAATATGCTGAAGTAGTTGAACTGTTGGGGTTTGTTCAGGACTTCAGCATGATCATTCATAGCGTCCAAAACCCTAACCATTGATAAATATTGAACAATTAAAAGTAAAATTACGAAAAGTCTAAACAACGACTGAAAACTATTTGAAGATCGAACTGAACAGCCGAGTTGCCTGACAGGTGCTGAAGCCGCTGAGGGTCTCTCTCATCCCTGAATGCGCGGACATGTTCAAAATTCGGAAGTGTGGGCCAGTGGGGTAGGCTACCCTACTGGAAGTAAAAATGCTGTGGTTTCTTGCCTCAGTCACTGTCGAAGATTGGAGGACTGTCGATAGCCGAGATGTCTTGCGGGTAGGCTAAATCTGTTTCCATGACCTTGCTGTTGGAGATCTGGGTGTTTTATCTCGCTTTCCGTCTGTGTTTTGTTTTTCCAACAAAGATAGCAGGCCATTTTCCACGACACAGTTGTGAGCCACACACTTCTAAGTCTTTGTGGTGGAAACAGGATTGTGTGCCAGTAATCGAGTCTATAGTTAAAACTCGTGGAAATGCTGTTTTGTCTATTTGTGGGTGGTAATTTCAATATCTAAAAAGAAAAAGAAAATTCATGTAAAATCTCAATAACTAGAACTCCAGGCTTGTTTGCTCACCATTTTGTACAAAAAGCATCCTCAGTTTTAAGTCTACATGCTTGAAAAAGCAATTAGCTTTATTGTTCTGGGTTTTTTGTAAACACACTGTTCTCCGTTCTCTATCCCATTCTCCTATAAGCCGTTTTTAGAACCCTGTATTTGCCCATTTTTAGCAGAAGGTAGAACGAGTTACGTCTCATTATACATTCAGTTCTGCTGGATGATCATCGGAATAGAAACCTCAGTTCTGAATACGGTTCTCATCCCATTCTGCTACATTGATAAAGTATTGGAAACAGGACCTTAAGCAAAATTGCAGAAACAGATAAAAGTACCCTATTTTTACGAAATTAACTGAAATTATTGAAGAAGAAAAAGGATGTCATAAATAGATCTTCCTATTTTGATTTATTCAGTAACAAAAATTCCAAAATTTGTGGTAATGTTGACAAGGGTGAGCTTTGACATGATTGAACAGGACATTTAGTCTTGAAGAGTACATACCACAATGTTAGAATAGAGATGGTGGCATCTAGAAAATAAATAAGGGAGATGGGTGCTTGTAGAAAAGCAAGGGTAGAAAAGTTAAAACAGAAGAGGAAAGTGGGAAAGAAGGATGAAATAGACATTAAATATTGAAATAGGAATAAAAATCAGTCCTCTTCTCAGGTTTACGAACCTGAGTAGCCTTTGCTGCAACCCTGTTGTGGCTAGCCTTATCCACCACCCGTGAAACCAGATCAAACCCACATTAAACATAGATTTAAAAAAAATTCTTATTGTTCTGCAAGATAAACAAACTGTGGGTGAAAGGAAAAGGTGCTGAGCGCTTGCTGACCCTCAGGCCCCCAAGCTATCCCGGAAAAACAATTCAAAAGTGGTACTCGATGCCATGTTATGAAGATCATGTCTCTCCCCATGTTCAGAGTTGTTAAGACACACGACTGACCCAGGCTCAAAGGCGCCTTGAAGACATTCGATACTCAAACAATGGGTCGTTATCGCGGATTAAAAAGTGTTCAATTTAATGAGTGACTTTGGTCAACTGACATGACGCAACCAAATGTCACAGTTCTGATGATAAGATAAGATTAGATTTATTTTCGGAAAAGCACAAAGGGCCATGGAAACAAGAAAACAACACAAAAACGAAACCATAGCCGCAACCACTATTTACAAAAAACTTTCCCTGTGAATCATGGCTACCTTTAGGAATCTTCCCAAATTTCTTATATCTCTAAAACTTCTACTTTTCAAAATTTGTTTAAACCTTTCCTCCCCCCAAATCATTTCCCCAGATATTTCCTTCCTCAGGTCTTTTAACTCCTGACACTCACACATTAAATGGAATATACATTCATTAATTTTACCACACATCGGACAGAAGTAAGGACCACGGAGCACTCTAACCTTACCCAAATATTTCCTTCTTAGTCCTACCGGTAAACAATCTGCCCTCAGGCTAATTATAAGTTGAATTTGGTCTAAAGGAATTCCCGCCTTTAAATAAACTTCTTCCCCCCATGTCTCCTTGGCTACAGCATAAAACCTCAGGGAATCCGAAGCAGCCAGCCTACACTGCCAATCTTGCACCTCCTGTTCTCTTAGCCTACTCTCCACTTTTTTCGCAATACTTCCTATGTTTTTTTTCTGGACATTTTTCCTGGGTAGCTCTGAGCTCCCTTGGAAAGCCAGGGGTCAGCTGCCGCCCCCCCCCCACACAACTGCCCCACCCAAATGATGCCCCTGGAAATCATACGCAAAATACTGATTTGAGTTACTAGCCCCTCAGTTTCAAATTGGTGCAATAAGCGTTTTTTGTAAGAACCTCAAGGAGAACTCATTGAACAAAAAACGGGCATATTGGCAGAACGGAGTAAGGAAAACGGAGTTTTACAAAAAAGGCGGCTTATTTTGCTGCTTAATTTGAATTTCCCGCCAGAATAGAGCCACAAAATTGACAATCACCTCGCCAGTTGTTTTTCGAATTTGAGCCACAAAGCGAGCCACAAAAATCTTGTTGGTCTGAAATACACTTGTGGGCTGCACGCAAGACCGCAGAAACACTCTTTTCTAGCCACAGTCGACCCACAAACTGTTTGTGGGAGCGCCAAAAAATGCTAAAGTAGTCTCTGGCCCTGGGAAGGAAAAGAGATGCCTCCAGTGAAGGTATCATTTTTGCTGTCATACAATAAGTCAGAGCTATGAGCAGCTCAGTTACAAATAGAGAGCTTAGTTGTTAAAGCCATCCTTTCTTCCGAGAGAGGCTTCTTGTAAGTAAATACTGTGAAAATACCATCTTTCAGTGAAGTTCCCCTTTGAACAGAAGCATTACTAGCCAGAATGTTTGGGGGGAGGGCTAGGTATTTACTGACTGACTGGTCATTTTTACTGACTGTTTTTGCAGAAAAAAAGTTATTTTCAGAAAACTTGACTATTTTGAAGAAAAAAATCTACTGTTTTGATGAAACATTGGAAAAAACGATTTCATGAAGAAACAGTCGATTTTACAAAGAAACAACTACTTTTATGAAAAACAGAGGTGCTTTGCACCGACTCTGTGATCTTTTACCGACCGGCCGACAACATTGGGGAGGGAGCATCCCCACTCTCCCCCCTCCATATGTGATACCTCAGCCAACGAAGCCTCTGAACTCAGTGGCAACTCACGCTTAAAGCACAACTCTTACTAGAAAAGACCTGGTTCTATATTGTCATTTTTCTACCAGTATTTGCCCTGTTAGATTATGGATTTTCTTGCTGCTGCTTTTCAACTCTTGACTCTGTCACAGCTCTGTCGAGCCTTCCCTTCCAGGAAGTTTAGATTTGAAGCAGATGGTTTTCAAATTATGGAGCACATGGTTAAAAAGTGGGTCTGTCTTAACACTTCTTAACACACGTCTTAACACAAGACAGACCTGTTTGGCCTTCTTTGTATTGCATAATTAACAAGAACTGAAAGCTCATATGGCACTTGTCAGAACAGTTAGCATGTTTGTCAGTTTGTCCCCCTCCAGCTCCCCCCCCCCAGTAATCAGACCCACTTCGGACTTGAAACTGAATGTTTGAGGCACTAGTTCTTACCACTTGTCAAGTTTCATGCACTTCCGATCACCCGTTCCTAAGTTATGAATGTTACCAGATTCCGGATTCCCCACTCCTCTACTCCACCCACGATGATTAGATCGGGGAAGTGACTATTTTCTAGTCAATATCGTAGAATCCCTAATATGCCTGCCAAGTTTCATGGTCCTAGCAGATCTTGAAGAACCCTAACTCGAGATCACCTGAGTTCCGGTACAACCCCCTCGAGTTCCCCCCACTGTGACATGATACAGTCCTATTTTGTCAGTAATTTATCTAGGGTTTAAGCTTTTTCTTCCCACCAAGTTCCATCCCGAACCCCCCCCCCTCTGAGCCTTTCAGAAGGTTTCCAGTGCCCCTTCCAGCCTCCCAGTTATCTTATATGGTCCGGATTCGAAAAGGAACATCTGAGGCACTTGTTCTTGACACTTGTCAAGTTTCATGCACGTCCGATTTCCCGTTCCAAAATTATGCATGCCACTAGATTCTGGATTCCCCATCCCTGCACTCCCCCCACGATGGTCGGATCGGGGAAACGACTATTCTCAGGGCAGTCTGTTCGGGTCCCTGAGATGCCTATCATATTTCATTGTCGTAGTACCGAACTAGTGACCCCCGACCCCCCCCCCCCCCCCCAACTCCCCCCACAGTGCCCGAATCCAGCCCGGTTATGTCAACGATGTACCTAGGACTTGCGCGTTTTCTTCCCACCAAGTTTCGTCCTGATCTTCCCTCGAAGCGTTTCCCAAGATCTCCGGTGCCCCCCTTCCGCCTCCCCCCTAAGTCACCAGATCCGGTACGGATTTCAAATGGGTCGTCTGAGATCTTTCCAGATATCGAGTTTCATTAAGATCCGATCACCCGTTCAAAAGTTATAAATACCCCACTATTCAGGATCCCTCCTCCCTCCACTCCCCCCACGATGCTCGGATCGGGGAAGTGACTATTTCCAACTTTATCATTTGGAGTCCCTGACACGCCTGCCAAGTTTCATCGTCCTAATTTATGTGGAAGTGCCAAACTAGCAGAACCCGGACCGACAGACAGAAGGACGGACGGACAGAAATTGCGATCGACGGAACATCTGAGACGGTAGCTCTTTCCACTTGCCAAGTTTCATTCAAACCCGTTCAGCCGTTCAAAAGTTATGCATTCAAGTTCAAGTTCTTTTAATTTTACACAAAAATACAAATACATGACAAATTTTTACTATAATAACAACAACTACATACCCTATAAATCTAACAAAAATAATACAACTTAATTTATCTGACCTGTATGAAATGACCTGCTATCTTCCAAATAAATAAATATAAAGTTATATTTTCCCCTCTTGGGAAAAATAAACAAAAATGACAAACTATTTGACGTAGTAAGCGAGAATGCGTACAACATAAACCAACCACACGAAACAGTCATTCAATTAACCATCCACACTCTAAAAAAAAAATCTTACATAACTATTATAATTTTTTAAAATTAAGAATCAGTAGTCCTTTGAGTCTGAACCTGATAAGCGATGGGCTTCCTTCCAACCATTCTGAAACATCATTTTTATATTTTAGATATTCGTGTGCATTTGACACGATGGCGCTAGAGATATCAGGTCCATGTAAGAAAAATATGATGGAAGCAGATGGCGATCTAAATTTACTTTAAAAATGAACACGTGCAGAAATAGCAAAAGTTGAACTGGAAGAATATTAAGGAGAACATACAGTGTTTCTGTCTCAGACTTTCCCGGAAATTTACTTTATCTTAGCATCCTCGACATGACGAATGGTTACTTTCAAGTTCCCTTAACACCTGAAAGCATCGAGAAAATGGCATTCGTCGTCGGAGATATCGGCCATTTCGAGTTCGCCACTTTGCCATTCAGTTTACGAGACGCTTGTGCGACTTTCGCTCTACTAGGGAAGCGGTTGCTCTGGATGAAAGGGGACGCGAAAAGCGGTAGAAAAGCAAAAAGCGCGAGGGACTACTCGGATGTCTATTTTCATGATCTAATCGTCTTTTCCTTGACTTGGAGTGACCATATCCGGCACCTGCGAGACATTTTCGATCGATTGTACGCGAACAACTTAACGGTGAATCCAACAAAATCTCGGTTCGGATTTCAACATGTTGAATACCCAGGGCCCGAAATCGGTAACGGGGAAATCCGGGTAACGCAGGACAAAATAAAAGCGGTCGTCGAGTATCCTAGGCCACAGACAAAGAAGGATGTCAAGGCCTTTTTGGAGCTCGTTTCTTACTACCATGCTTTCATCCCGAACAGAGCAGACGTGGCAAAACCGTTGGCGAATTTGACCGCAAAGGCCCATCCGAATGTTCAGAATGTCCATCAGAAACATGCGATTCTTCTTTTAAACGGCTCAAGCAGATCTTGTGCAGCGATATAGTCCTCTGGTGTTTCGACCCGAACCTCCCGGTGACAATACGGTGCGACGCGAGCGATACGGGGATAGGGGCATGCGGATCACAGGTTGATCAACAAGGCCAAGAACGGCCTTTCATTTACCTGAGTCGGCCACTGAGTGGCGCAGAAAAACAGTACGCTACAATCCAAAAAGAGTGTCTTTCGTTAAAATGGGCCATCTCCAGGTTGTACCATTTCGTTGAGGGTCGCAAATTCGTTGTTTACACTGATCATTCGCCACTACAATATCTCGACTCTATGAAAAACACGAACCCGAGGCTGGCTAGGTGGGCTCTTAGCCTACAGGGGCTAGATATGCAGATCAAAGCAAAAGCCGGAAATGAAAATGGGAGTGCCGATTGCCTGAGCAGAGCTTTCGCAAACGAAATGTCCACCTAACCTTTTGAGGGGGGTGAACGTTGTAAATATTAGTTATTTGTTTAAGAAAGCGTTCTTTTTTTTTTAGAACCATTGGCGGATTTGGCACCAGTCGCCGCAGAGACAATCGATCTTTTTGTAGCTCTCAGTGGCGAAACAAAAGAGATGGCAAAGCAGCTTTTAAGACGAGACCAGATGATGGACGCCCGTATCTGGCCAGTCATCCGCGCAGGGTCTTCCCAAGATACTTTGCGTTTATTCAGTATGACGGTATCTTGCGTTTATTCAGTATGACGGTATATATTTTAGATTATGGCGAAGTAAACATTTGCAGTTACTATTACCTTGGCGATTCCGAACAACTCTCTTTAAAATCCTCTCACCAGATGAAGAGTAGCCATCCCGTCACCTGGCGCGAGGAAGCCACCTCTGTATTTATATATATTTCCTTCTTCTGAATAATCAGTTCAGTTGAATAAAGCCATTCGTACGTTAAACATCGCCTCTTGCGAGGCCACACTAGATCATTCGGGGAAACATAGTTTTGTATTCTATATTGAGTAAAATTTTGGATCTATCGTCATTACACCAGGACGGTTGCGGCCCTACATGGTTATACGCTGTCTGGGTTGCTGCCTTCTCTCGACTCACTCGATCGACCCGGGCATGCTCGTTGACATAGTCCTCCCAAGAGCAAATAGTAAAAAGAGTACTTATATTAGTATACAAGTTACTTGTAGTATTAAAGTACTATGTAATAGTACTGCTACTCAGTTCTATGATAGACTAATGGATATGAAGTTTGGTTTGGTTTCTATACTAGGCCAAATTTACCAAAATTATTTGGTTTCTACCTCGTGTCTCGTGATGCTTACCGAGTAAACAGGGTAGTTTTTGTATCAAATGTACAAGGTGGATTCGCTATTAAATGAGGCGGGAGAGAAAGCGAGGTAGTTTCTGTTTCAAATGTACGAGGTCGTTTTGACCCAGATTTGTGGTGAAAAACGAGAGCGAATAGGCAGCGAAAACGACTTAGTTTGTGTTTCAGATGTACGAGGCCGCTTTGAACTAGATTCGATGTGTAGGTTTTCCGTACGGGGTTGTCAAGGCTGGATCTCTCTCCCGGTTTTTCTTCATCAGAAGACGGGCTTGATCTAGTAAATCTGAAATGGACTCGTTGACAACTGTTTCATAACAGAAGTTTTGTCGTACTCTGGTTCCGATTTGCGTATACCTCAATCGATGGTAGAAGCAAATACTCTAGTTGTGATAATTATATGCCCGAACTGTATCTGACCAAAGTAGTCGGAAGGGTTTTCACGATATTTCCGGTGGCCCCCTTCGAGCTCCACACATCGTTATCGGAATTGGTCCGGGCTTGAAAGGGAAGATCGGAAACATTAGCTCTTGCCACTTGTTAAGTTCTATTCATATCTGGTAGACCATTTGAAAGTTATTCGTGCCACTAAATTCTGGATTCCATATCCCTCTATCCCCCACGATGATCGAGTTGGGGAAGTGACTATTTCCAAGTCAATGTGGTCCGTTCCCTGATACGACTGCAAAGTGTCCTCGTCATAGATAATCTGGAAGTACTCCAAGTCGTGCATGATCACCGGCATTCGGGAAAACCCCCTTCAGCTCCACCCAAAATGCCCCGGTCCGGTCCTGTTCCCATCGTTGTTCCTGTATTATAGTCGCTTCAGTGTATTACCTGGAAAGTGCCAAAACTTCTACCTCCAAACGACTGTTGACCACCTGAGAAGTTTGTACAGCAGTCCGGCTTTCATTATAGGAGGAGACTTTAACCGGACCAAGAAGAGTTGGTTATCATCTTGTTTGTCTTTAAAACAAGTAGTGCGTGTACTCACCCACTCTCCGTGGGGCACTTTGGACCTTATACTAACAAACTGATGACTTATATTCCCCTCCCCTTTCTCTTGGTCCCGTTGGCATGTCGCTATGAAAGCAATAGAGTCACTACCAAAGCCCAAGCTTTCCCGTGTCACTGTACGTCCTTGTACCGACTTGGGTATCCGTGAATACGGCCGATGCCACAGTGACGAACCTCTAGATGCTAAGGTATCGGACTTCAACGACATAGCGTAAATACCTGGAAATCTCTACGACAAAATCATTTGTTGTTAGTGAAGCGGTTGTGTTGTTAGTTGAAGCTAGAACGGTTCGTTCTAGCCATGAGGCAAGGCATTCAGGTACGGTGGTCTGGAATACTTTTCCAGACTCAATTCATGAGGCGAAAAGTGCACCGCAGTTTAAAAATTGGTTAAAGAAACATCTCCTTGAGGGTAGTTGGTGAGTGGAGGGTTTGGAAGACGAGAGAGGACAAATTGACAGATTAATTTATTAATTTTTAGTTTATTTTAGTGAAGGTTTGATTAGAATATGGTAGAAAATGTGTACTGGTTGCGTTTTTCAAGCACGTATGTGCTTTGTGTGTAACCGGTCGTCAAGCCGGAATGATCTTTTTTTAGTAAAGTTGTTGAATCCTGAATACGACAAACCGTGCGGATCTCTCCAGCTATTAAATCACTAATAAAAGAGAGGTCTCGCCTCTACTCCATTGGTGATACACTCAGCAGTAAGAAATTGCAAAATCACATAGTTTCTTTGGTGAAGAAAGCTAAAGCTCGTTACGGTCGTGAAACCATGCCCCACCAATTACTTACGTTAGACCCCAAAAATGCCACAGCGCTGTGAAAAAAGTGGCCGGCCAAGTTTCCGGCAACAGTGAAAGGATCAGCATTGAAGGTGGGACTTTACTAAGTGCAGAAGAAGTGAACGAGTTCTTCACTAAAATCTGCACTACCTATCCGCCTATTACGCCTGACGGAAAGTCCACCGTACTTGAAAATGCCTATAAAAATGATTATTTTTTTTATATTTCGGGGGGGGGGGCAACCCCCTACCCCCCCCCCCCCCCCGGATACAGCCCTGGTTCCACCCTACTTACTGTAGTTACTACGCATGACGTCACGAATCCTGGCTTCTTGGCGTCAAGGCTGGAACACATTTTTGTGTTTTCAGCAAAATATCGTGCCACGGGCTAATCGGGCCAATCAAATCACAGAGATTCGTACTTACCACGCTTACTACGCTCCCGAACGTGGTAAGCAAAGGTTGGAGAGAAGGTTGGAACGGTCAGCGTAGTAACTTTTTACGTGGTTGGAACGAAAATAGTTACTATTGTTAGAAGGGTGGAACAAGTTTTTTTGGGATCCGAAAACGTAAGTGGAGGGATACCTATGACTTCGCAAAAGCTGTCCGTCTGTCAGCACGATAACTCTCGAAGGGAATGAGATATTTTGATGAAACTTGGTGTGACGATTCCTTAGGTCAAGGGAAAGGTCGAGTTCGTAGACGGGCCCCATAGCTGTATAGTTAGGGAGGGGTTTCAAATTAAGGGGCGAATGAAATATTTTCAACAGCTAATGAGATAGTCGATTCAGCGGTAAGGAGACATTCTGAATCCGAATATGAAAACCATTTTCTCGCCGGACAACTAGTTCACCCGGAATCCATCAAAAAACGGAAAATTTGTAAAAATTTAATCTGAAGTTGATTGGAGGTTCGATTTAAGGATAAGGAAAGTTGCTTAACCAGAATATGAAAATTATTTTCTCGCCGGAAAAGTACATCGCCCGGAATCCGGACAAAACCGGAAGGTCTGTTAAAAGTAAAAGTTTTATTTGAATTGCATTAGGTGTTCGATTTACGGGTAAGAAGACATGCTGGATTCTTGTATGACAGTCATGTTTTACCCGGAGTCCGGAGTCTCCGGACACATAGCTCGCTACGAATCCAGCTGGAATCGGAAATGTTTTTAGAAATTGAACTTTTACCTGAAGTTGATTTTGAAGTTCGACAAGGGGGTAAGGAGATACGCAGATCAAGGCAGAAACTTTCGTCGAAGTAGATAGGACGCAGACTATAGGGGTAAACACACATGCTGGACCCATATTTGAACTTGGTCTTCTCAGATGATTACCATTTACCTTGATATGTTTCTAAATTTTATTTAGTGAAGTGTTCAAGGAGTCTGGCGAAGACCGGATCTTTAGAAGACCCAATTGTCTGGACTAATTAATAAATTTTTGGGATACCATCGAAACCGTTGGTCTTGTTTCTCTTAACACAACATTGTTTACGCAATAGTCTGCACTCAAATTGTTTCAGGGTTAAAAATTGGAGAAAAAGTACATCGAAGGGTTCAAACTCTTCCATAAACAAGCCCAAAGGTTTCGACGGGATCCCAAACATTATTTGATCCAGACAATTAAGTCCTGTAGATAGCCAGTCTTTACCAGACTCCTTGAACCTTTTTACTGTTAAAATTTAGAAACAGAGAAACTCCCTTAGCCCAAAGAATCCTCACACCAAGTTTCATCAAAATATCTCATTCGTTCGAGAGTTATCGTGCTGACAGACAGACGGACAAGGTCTACGAAGTGATAGATATCCCTCCACTTACGTGTTGGGGTCCCAAAAAGAAGACCAAAGGTTTCGATGGGATCCCAAAGGGAAATATTTGTCGATTTTATTTATACAGATAATCAGGTCTTGCAGACCTTCAGTCTTTGCCGAACCTGTGCACATTTGATATCATTTTAACAGACAGTGAACAACATTCACTAAGTCGCACTTTCCAGCTAAAACCATATCAAACAATCAGGCTCATTCGAGACAAGTGTGGAAGCTAAAACTACCCGATTTTGATGAAATTGGTGATGAAGAAAAAAGGTATCATGGTGTGGACGATGAAAAATTTGTAGCCTGCGTAGTAGTATGGTAGTAGTACGAAAAAGTTGCATTTCATACTATGTAATAGCAAAGAATACTAGCATTTAATGTGCCTCAGACTGGTCCAATCTTAGGTAGTAGTATCCAGTAGCATCCTGTCTTGCCATAGTAGCATCCAGTTTTGCTAACAGTAGCGTATAGTAGTATGCAGTAACACTGTAGCCTTGAAGTAGAAGCATGTAGTAGCATGAGTTAGTACTGCATGCTACTTTTTTGTACTACTTCATACTACTGTTTTGAGATAAATTTTTCACCGGGGCCCCTGCTTACAAGTGCCATATGAGCTTTCAGCTCTTGTTTCCTTTACTTTTTACAATTACCAAACTTAACCTACTGTAAAAAATCAACACAAGCATTCAAAACATTATTGCCAATAGAAAACGAGTTCGGATTGTTCATTCTGAAAGTACGTTCCGTTTAGTGTCATCTTACGTGTATACGTTCGAGGCTTATCTCATAGGCGACAATAATTTTCGCAAAACATATTTTCACATAGGCTATCAATACTCCATAACGAATCCACGCTTTCTATGCAAACAATTGATAAGTGCGTTGAGTGCGGAGCAGGGCGCAAAAATACGCAATCTGGCCTAATCATGTCTAATTTTAATTTACTTTGACAGGAGACAGGCCCGAAACACCGCCCAGAGAAAAATGGTGTCTTGTAGCCTTGGCTAGGTGCGAACCCTCGGGCGAATGGCTGAGCAGTTTCGATCCAGAATTACATCCGCACAGACTTTTAGTGTTCTTGGACATGATTCAGAGGATGAGACGAAGGAAACGATAGGCTGTCATCCCTTTGTATCCGTAAGTTCTTACCTTTTCTGATAAAGTTGCAGGCATTTTATATTTTGTGCTTACCGGTTGTTTTTATGAAAGCAGGGGTATCGGGTGCTAGCAATGTCACCTTGGATATTCCGGATCTGACGTCATACTGTGCTTTCTTACTGACCATTCGTACTTTCTCTTACGTAGTGTTGGCAAGCTTGTCCTTAAAATTTGGCAGAACTTGTTTCCCTGACAAGTTCTTGATTTTGGCTGAACCGGCTGTTCATTACCACGTGGCAAAAACAGGATCTGTGATTTGATTTTTACAGTCGAGGCTTTACTTTAAATTGTGTGAGTTTTTTTTAGTTTCATCCTGTTGACTCGTGACAATCTTCTCAAGGATTTTTTCTAGTTGACTGTGTTCTAGTGGAAGATTTCTCCCAGTCGCACTTCCACAGCGTATCCCTCCACTCTGCCTCCACCCGTTGCCTAGAAGCAGCTTAGAATGCGTCTGTTGACTCTGCAGCTATTAGCCGCGTTAGATTTACCTACGGTTATCCATATATCTGCGTTGTCCTAAAATTGGCGGTTGTTGTTTTCTTCACGACTAATGACGTCTTGGGCAACGAACAATTTCTTTTCGCATAGCAAATTTAACGACAATAGACGAACGGTTTTCATTCCATTCGCTATATTTCGATAAAAATCCCAGAACGAAAAAAATCTCTGTCGGGACTCTAGGTTACTATCCAACCAAGTCGTTGGAAAATCTACTACTATTAACTACGACTTTTACCAGCTTTTGAAGAAAACGGCAACAGCGCCACATCGTATCTAAAAGTGCGTTTTTTTTTATGTAGTTTCGTTGTAGTTTAATTGTAGTTTGACGTACTTTTGTTTCAATTATGAAAGTACAGTATGTGTAATGGACCTATAAAACGGTACACATACTGTGCTTTCATAACTGTAACAAAGTACGTCAGACTACAGTGAAAACGACCCCCCCCCCCAATACTGTCTGCCAGTCGCTAAACAATAACCGAGTCGCCGCGATTTTTCGTCAAAATAGTTGATTTTTTTTGTTTCATGAAAACAGTCGGTTTTTCTTAAAACCAGTCTATTTTTCGTCAGAACCGTCGGTTTTTCCGAAAATCAGTCTTTTTTTTTCAAAACTGTCTTTTTTTCTTGAAAACAGTCGTTTTTCTGCCAAAACAGTCGCTAAAAATTTCCAGCCAGTCGGTAAACGCCTTGTCTCCCCCCCCCCCAGAAAAACAAAACATTTTGGCTAGTAACGTCTCTGGTTTAAGAGACATAATAAATATGCAAAAAAGGGTAGGAGAAAAAGGATTTACAATTGTGATCAGGAGACAGAAGATATTTGGAAGGGATGTCTAGGAAATGTTAAAGAATAGCAAAACTACCGATCATCAATCATCATTATCATGAAATCCGGAAGAGTTGGCTTGACTCTGCGGAATCCCCAGATATCAGGAAGTCTGGAAGGTTAAGACTGGCTTTTATTTCTGGAAAGCCATATCGGGCGGAAGCCCTGGATTCGTACAGCCTGTCGGGATTTATGGAAAAATAAAACTTTTCCGTCCGAAAAATAGTCGCATGGAATTTATTGTGTTGCTTGTCTCAAGAGTAACCCTTCGGAGCCCCTGACTCCCTAGAGCAGGATTGTGCAATTCAGCCTGCTTCTGAATCGTTCTATTCAAGATTCAGCCGTCCGCTTTCAGCGACGATTCGATTATGATTATGGTAGAACGATTATGATTCCAGTAGGAACGATTCGATTCAGTGTGATTCAATCAGAAAAGTGTTTCAGTTCACGATTCAAGGATAAATTGCCAATAATTCAAAAGATAAGTTTCGTGATATAAGACTTTTTTGGTCATTCTGTCAATGCTGTAGGCTATAATAATACATAGATGGCACTTTACACAAGGGACTTGTACCATGACCAATAAACCAGAAACAGTTTTTTCGAATATAATTTAGAAGTGTAGGACTCCATTGTCAGAGCCATGTAGACATACCAGGACCCACAAAGCGGGGTCTCATGGTGAAAACCAAATATTTAATTTTGGTGTGGAAGACCGGGAACGGGTAGCAACAACAACCAGCATTTTTAAGTAATGAACTGAAAGTGCTTCCAGTGTGGAATTGAACCCATGTCTTTCGTCTCCCAAGGCCACTGCTCTATCACTGAGCTAGAGATGGGCTTGGGAACATAGTTTACAGACCACTACAGTAGTCAGATGGAAGTGGGCAATAGGAACAGTGATTCCGCCGAAGGCAAATTCATCCAAGCAGTTCACATTCCAGCGTCATAGGATTAGGTGAAATCAGTTAGATAGACTCGTTTTATATCAATTATCATTCTCATTTCAGATGGCCGGCTTGAGATTTGGACTCCCTCAGCTCGTTCGACTCTCCGTGGCTGGAGGGTTCGCACTTACCATTCTGCTCTATGTTGCCATTTTGACTAGTAGCACTGCAACAGTCTCTATTGGTAAGTTCGCCATCCTACCAAGAACAAATAATCTAATAGAACCTCTCCGTCTTTGGTCCCATGCAGCGACTATGGATACCCCGGTAAACTGAGGGGAGCTAGAGGTACATGCTGTGAGGTTCAAGTTGATACCCGTCTCCGTCCCTTTACGCCGTTTGTCGCCGTTGCTCATACGAGGTGAAAAACCGTAGGATGCTTTTCAGGCGCGGAGAGCTCGCTCTACAGCGCGTTAAACGTGACGTAAGTATGACAGGCAACCAATCAGTTCTGTTGTAAAGGACGAGTCGGACGGCGTTCGGATTCTTCTGCGGTGTTGTACCGTGATACAGCTGTTTGTAGAGATAACAGTTATGATGTTCTGCGTAGCTCCTCCTCTGCTCGTTTGCATCGGGTGGGTATCAGAATATATTCGAATCAGCATGGTCTATCACGGAAATAGGGAGACGGAGGTTCTATCAGATTATTTGTTCTTGATTCTACTTAGTTGGAATCTTTACTTAAAGGACTCGTCGGACAGTAGAGGTATGCTTATTTGAATATTTGTTGACTTTGGAGTTTGCCATTTCCATGCACTTCCTGTGACCAAAGTGAACTATGAGTTAGCCAAAGTATAGTAATTAAGGGCTTCTGAAAATACCTGAAAAGGTATTTTGGATCTTCATTCTACCATTTAGCCCAAAACTGCTCTGTTAACATTTCAGTGTAAGAGTGAAAATAAACATACCTCTTCTCGTTTTCGGGATTTTACACTTCATAAATTTATCCTATTTTTATCCTGTTAGCAATACACTGATTTTCACGCTTGCCAAGTTTGTTTTGTTTACTTGACGTATCAGGCCTCCGATCATTGTTTCAGAAGCCTTGTTTAATTTTTGTCAGCATAGCTAAGTTTTAAAGTATTCAACTGCCTCAGCACATCTTAGCAGAAACACTATATATTGCGAGGTGTCCTTTAAATGTAACCGTCACTTTGAAAAAAGTTTCGTCTTCGGTTCGTCTAGTTACTCTGGACCTTGGAAAAGGTGTCTGAGCCTCGTTATTGTTGCAATAGTGCTGCCGCATCGCTGCTGCAGCACTTCTTTGCTTCTGCACAAGATGCGTTTTTGGATTCACTGCCTGCAAGATTTCTTCTTGGTTGAAGCAGTACCTTGCAGGGAAGCATGGACTTGGTCGGTAAGCAAGTCTGCGATCCTAGAGAAGAGCTGCCGTCTTCCTCGGAAGCACTGCGGTGCAAAAACGAATGTAGAAAGAATCAGCCCGGAAGCTGAGAAGTGAACGTGCAGCGTGCAACAAGAACGAGGACGTTCGAAAACGTTTATGAAATGTAAGTGTTCAAGCAGTGAGCTAGCTTTCACAAGTTGATCACTGGCTACTGAAAAGCCGCGTTTGTATTGAGATTCAAGTTTTCAGCTTCATAGTAGAATTTCCGTTGTGAGGACGGCCGTAGATATTCCGAACGTCACACTAGAGCAAATATTGAAAAATAAAAAAAATCCCTTAACACAATCCAAATAATGCAGTGCTTTCAGTTAAATGATACAAACATTCTTCGTCGCTATAAAAAATCATTGACAACAGAACCCAACCAGCGCACGACCTTCTACACTGCTTCCTGGCCGACGATTGAAATTAAGTGTCTTTTTGTGTATGTTTATGTGTTTTATTTACTTTCTTCATTTACTCCGCTTTCTGAAAACGGCGGGTTATAAATAAATTACTTACTTACTTACTTATTACATAAGTCGGCTTTTCAGTTAAGCTTTAAAGCACATACTCACCTCAATCAAGAAAATAGAATAGAAAGATAGAAAGAGGACGTGACATATCCGAAATTAGCCAGTGTAAGATAAAAAATAAATTTTTGTTGTTGTTTTTGAATTATTGCTGAGCTTTTAAGGTAATAAAATTCAAGAAAAGTTGAAGGGATAAAAGATATGAAGGAAAATGGCGAAAGTTTGAAATTTAAGAGAAAATAATAGTAAAAGAAGTGTCAAATATTGTGTACAAATGAAAAGTAGAGATGGAGTAGGTGACTAGGATAGGTCGGTCATAATCAGTTATATTTTTTTTTAAGAAAAAGAAAATTAATCTTTAAGACCGTTAGTGCCACCGAGGATAAGTGGAAGCTAGTCAACTAACCAAATCATATTAGACCGGAACGAAGGGCAAAAGTAATCAGGGCAGAGAAGTAACATGTTGAAATTATAACCTTACTACTTTCTGGGCTCGGTTCCACGCTGTCTCGAATTTCGCGCGTCATTTATGTCAAATGAAGCTCGGTCGGGCTCTTTGCGGACTACTATATTACGCGGAGTCTGCGCAGTGGAAATTTTTAACAATTATATCGGAGCAAAGTTTTTCGAATTTCTTTCCATTTGCTATTTTATTTTCTTGATTGAAGTTAGTACAGATTCAGCCTGCCATGTGTCAGGTGTCGTGCTTTAATGAGGTTATATTCTGCGTACAAGAGGTACTGTACAGTACAGTACAGTACAAGAGGTACTGTGCCATCTCATATCTCTACTACTAATGCTACGAAACATCTGACAGTGTAGTGTTCAATACTGTGTCATCTCATGTCCCTAATCTTAGTGTTACAAAACATCTTATAGTGCAGTGCAGTCTTTCCTCCTTGTTCAGCTTCAGAAAATAATAGTGTCATATGATACATAGGTTCGTTACTATATACAGTTTATTGACAGACTGAACTGCGCTGGTTAACTGCCACAACTGATCTGAAACTCAAACAAATTAACTTTACTTTAAATATAACCTGGTATTAATCATAACCCCAATAGCCTTGCTCTACGTTTACAGGGAGTACAGGATTAAATACTAATTGCAGTTACTCACAGGGGTGGCCCGAAGGGGGGGTGAGGGGGGGTGACTAACCCCCCCTGCCTTCTGTTAAGTCGTATCAGTCGTTTATTTTGGCCTTTTGCTAAGTTGTGTCAGTCGTTTATTTTGGCCTCGCCGAGGTCCCGGACATTCATTTTAATAAAAAATAATCCGAGTCGTTTAAATTTTTTTTTTAAATTTTGTCTCTGCACAGCTTCAGTCGTAAGCCAGTCCCCGAAGAAGTCGTTTAAATCAGGTTTTGTAACCCGATAGGTCGCAGACATGATTCATGGGGGCAGCAATGCGGCTACCTGTTCTACTCCCATGGGATTTGGATCTGCCTAACTTCGGTCTTTCAGATTTTAGCATGTCAAAATTACAATAGGTTAGTTGTTAAAGTGAAGTCTGACTGGTAACAAGGTTATTTGCATTGATTTTTGGTCATCTTTGGCTATAAGTGAAAAAAGAAGGAATAGAATTTTTAAACAGAATGGAAAAGCCATCAGAATATTCAGAAATCAAATGACAGGAGACCCGCGAAAGAAGTGTGCCAGAAGAAATCGAAAAATGTCGATTACACAGAGAGTTTGAGGTAGGAAGAACGCTTGAAAAGGACAAGGAGGATTTTAATATACACCCAAATTCGTTTCCCAGGACAGGAGGGGTTCCGCAGACGCTGGAATAGCTCATTCTAGTCGGGAGGTAAATTTTTGGCCTCTATGCTAGCAGAGGTGTTACTATCAAAATGTTTGGGGGGGGGGGAGAGGAGCAAAAATATTCCTTCAACCAAAGCTGACTGCGAATCGTATGTATCACTGCTGACTGCGAATCATAGGACTATCAAATATGGGAGGAGCAAGGTATTTACCGACTGGCTGGTAATTTTTACCGTCTTTTTTTGCGGGAAAATCGACTGATTTAAAGAAAACCGACCGTTTTTAAGAAAAATCGAACTGTTTCCCAAAAAAATCGATTCTTTTTACGAAAAATCGTGAAAAATCTATTTTTTACCGGCTAGCCAACAACATCGGGGGAGGGGGGTCACCCCCCCCCCCCTACGTGACGCCCCTGTATGCTAGTGTTAAAGCACATCTGAAAAGACTTCGTAAAATTCAGGACACTCATACAACTCGAAAATGATCTCTTTTATGTTTAAGATATTCTAAAAGCGAACTTCTCGTCTTCATTTGCTGTGTATATAGCATCTTCTGTCGCGTAGAATCAAATTCTGCAAACCAGTTTTAAGTTGCAATTCTTCAGATTTAGCTCACTGTAGCTTTACCTGGTTTAGTTTTCGGCATGAAAGTACAGTGTGTCGAGTGACAAATAAAACGGTACATGGTACTTTCATTATGAAACAAAAGTACATCAAATCACCGGGAAAAAAACGCAACTCAAGTCTCGTCGGCGAACCTGGCGTCTTTTTCTATATCTGTAAACTCCTGTCAGTCCAAGACCAAAAGCTCGTTACGTCCGTAAATCCCGATTTTTTTTTTAACGCACTGGCAAATCTGTTTTCCTCGTTTCGTTTCTGAGGAAGTGTGTTCTGAACATGAAAATTACTTTTTTTGCTATTAGTTCGGAGCAAATCTACTTTCTGTTCTATGGGCTTTATTTTGTCACTTTTTCGATGGACAGAGGCGTGATTTCATAGCTATTCTTAATTTTTCATTGGGATCGCAAAATGACGCTCTGCTCCTCGGCTTACGTCCATAAATCGGGATTTTTTTTTTCAGGAATTGCTTTTTTTGCTTTAATACAGAACAAATCTACTTTGTTTTCTGTGGCCACTATTTTGTCACTTTTTTCGACGGTCAGATTTGTTATTTCAAAGCTGTTTTTTCCTTTCAATGGGATTGCAAAAAGATGGTCTCCTCGGCGTTTCACAAAATTTCGCCTGTCTCACATTTCATAGTATTCTCTACTTAGAGGAACGGTGTGTCATTTACTTAGCGATTAGGCTTGGAGCTTTTTAGATTTGAAACACATTAAAGCTGGCTAGAACCTTTCTAGACAGAGGCAGATTAAAAAAAATTCGCCTGCGGCGCTTGCTTTAATTTGTCCCGGGTACAGGCGTTGACAGCTTTCCTCTTATGCGAAAGTTGACATGTAAAGCTGAGGCTATGAAGGTATGTAGACAAAATTTTTTATTACAAGAATAATTTCAGCTGATGCATTGCAGCTAGTTTTACACCGGCTCTATTATTTGTTGGTGGGGAATGTCGGGCCACCCCTTACTCAAGGAACAAATGGTAATGAAAGGATTGCAGCACGGATTACTAATACTATAAACAGACCCTAGTTATTTTCGTTACTTTTTGGCTAGGCAATTTTCTCAGAAAAACCGAGACATTCAAAGGGACATTGAACCGTCTTATGAGACTTTTTTCTTCAGGATTCGTTATGAATTTCTCAGAAGAAGCCAGACATGGAAAATACATTGGCTTTTTCCCTGCGGGACCTATTTGCGCAACGAAAATGATAGCCGTAAAAAAACGATTGATCAGAGATGATTGTGCAATTTGTGAAACTTCTGTGGACAGCTGCAGTTGACTTTGTTCCAAGTTGAACAATCTCTCACAACCTTGGGCTTAAAGGACAAATGAAACTAGAATCCATTAATTTTTTCTATTTGGCAACAGCTCTTTAAGCCCTCGGATGAACTTGAGCAATCGCAAGCGATCAAGCAATAGGCTTGAAAATCCCGATGAAATAGCGTTAGTTCGTTGCTCCGCTATTCGTATAATCGATTATCATCAAATTAACTTTTTGGGATCCCCAAACATAAGTGGAGGGATACCTATGACATCGCAGAAATTGTCCGCCCGCCTGTAAGCACGATAACTCTCGGAGGGAATGAGATATTTTGGTGAAACTTGGTATGAGGATTGTTCGAGTCAAGGGAAAAGTCGAGTTCGTAGATAGCCCCGATAGCTCATATTTAGGGGAGGGGTTTCAAATTAAGGGGCCAAAAAATATTTTGTTAAAAGCTAGTGATTAGTCTCTTAAGGGGTAAGACGACATGCTGGACAGGAATATGAAAATCGTTTTCTCCCCGGACAAGTAGTTCACCCGGAATCCGGCCTTAACCGGAAATTTTGTTACAAATAAAAGCTTTATCTGAAGTTGATTAGATGTCCGATTTAGGTGTAAGGAGACATGCTGAAGCTGAATTTCTCGTCGGACAAGTAGACCGTCTGGAATCCGGCCAAAACCGGAAAATTTGTCAAAAATAAAAGTTTAATCTGAAGTTGATTAGAGATTCGACCTCAGGATAAAGAAACATGCTGAATCTGAATATGAAAATTATTTTCTCGCCGGACAAGTAGATCGCCCGGAATCCGGCCAAAACCGGAAAATTTGTTAAAAGTTATTGTTTCATATGAATTTCATTAGATGTTCGATTTACGGGTAAGAAGACATGCTAAATTCGTGTATGACAATTATTTTCTACCTGGACACATGGTTCGCCAAGAATCTGGCTGTAATCGGAATGTTTGTCAAAAGTTTAAGTTTTTTCCAAAGTTGATTACAGGTTCGACATAGGGGTAAGGAGATACGCTGAATCCGTTTTTGAACTTCAATGTTCTGCAAGGCAACTACTCCTATTTGCCTTAATTTGTTTCTATATTTCATTAGTAAAGTCCTCAAGGAGTCTGGTGAAGACGGGACCTCTATAAGACCCGATTGTCTGGATCAAATATTAAATTTTTGGGACTCCACCGAAACCTTTGGTCTTGTTCTTTCGGATCTGTGGTACCTCTGTATGCTTGCCAACGATTGCCAAAAAATAAATCTTTTTCGGTCACATCACACGCAATAGCGCGCTTTTTGGGTTCCCAAAACGGAAGTGGAGACCTATGACTTCGTAAAAATTATCCGTCTGTCCGTCCGTCTGTGAGCACGATAACTCTCGAAGGGAAAGATATACTTTGATGCAACTTGGTGTGAGGACTCTTTGGGTAGAGGGAGAGGTCGAGTTCGTAGATGGGATCTATAGCTCAACATTTAGGGTGGGTAGGGGTTTCAAATTAACGGCGAACACGTTGTTTTTTAACAGCTAATGAGAGAGTCGACTTAGGGTAAAACACATGCTGAATACGAATATGAAAACCATTTTCTCGACCGACAAGTAGTTCGCCTGGAATCCGGCCGAAACCGGAAAATAAAAAAAATAAAAAAGTTCTATCTGAAGTTGATTAGATGTTCAGTTTAGGGGTAAGAAGACATGGCTGAATCCGCTTTTGACAATCCTTTTCTTCCTGGATATATAGTTCGCCCTGAATCCGGCAGAAACCGGAAAATGTGTTGAAAGTTTAAGTTTTATCTGAAGTTGATTAGATGTTGATATAGGGGCAAGGAGATACGCTGAGTTCGCTTTTGAGCTTTAGTTTTTTCCGGACAAGTAGTTCGCCCGGAATTTGGTCGAAATCAGAGATTGGCAGAAGTAAAGCAGGAAGATGGGATAAATTACGTCAAAGTAGATAGGACGCATATCCTAGGGGTAAATACACACATGCCGAATCCATATCTGAACTTGGTTCTATTGATAGGACAAAAACGAGTCTGGAGAAGACCGGATATCTACAAGACCAAATTGTCTGGAGCAAATATTACGCTTTTGGGATCCCATCGAAACCTTTGGTCTTGTTTCAGAACTGACCTTACAATCTGGAATTGAACATTTCCCTAGCTTTGCTTCATTAGCCGATAAAATACACTTTTTGGTTGAAATTCGAAACCAACGCGTCAGGGTGAACTTTGTCTTGTCCGGCTGTCAGTTCATATTCTGATCGTCACTACTGGATCCCTAGCTGAAAAAAAAATAAAAATCCCGTGGCAGAGGCGAAATAATTCAGTGTGTTTAAATCCAAGGTGCAAAAATAAGCTGTCTTTAGAGTTAAACTTTAACGCGTTTCTTTGAATTTCACCAGTAAACACTCGCTGGTTCATTAGCAGGATACGGTAAATTATAGAAGGTAGTTTTGCCTTTGTTCAGTGATGAAAAAGTCGATGGATCAAGGACGCCGATTATTGTATGCGGTTGGCCTGATGGTACTTCGTTGTTCTTCTGTTTATTAATTCTGAAAGAAGATATTAAAAGGGTGGGGGTGGAGAACGACACCAGGGGTGCTTGTGTCTTTTCAGACGTTGCACGTTGTACCGGTTGTCTACCCAGAGGACGAATGGCAGATATTTGTTACCACGTCTGTTCTATATTGTACCATAGGCATAGTCTAGATTTTCAGCTAATTAAGCCGTAGTTCTGGCTTATTTCAGATCATCACGGGTGACTCAGGTGTAATTGTATACCCTACGCCCAGTTCATTACGCCCATTCTATTCGATAGATTTGATTTTCAGTCTCGGAAGGAAATGGGCCTGGTATAAACGTTATAAGAGATTAGTAATGGAGTATATGATAAAAGGCTTTCCTCCACATATCACGAAGAAACTGAGCAGAGCTGAAAATTTGCTATATAGGCTACACTTGAAGACGTTGGTCAAGTCAGCATTAAAGGCATTTCCGTTAAAGTGCGTTGGACAAACATGTACTTTTTCATCCCAATATAATCTTCGGCTTTTGCTTCACTGGAATCCACCGTCCGTTATGGGTAACCGTTATTGCGAGACCAGAGACAAGATTTCAAAATATTTGAAAACTGAACGCGCAGCAATTAAAAAATGTCAAAACCTAGCAAAATAAATTAAATCCAAGACAGAAGGTAGACCTTGATGGTCTTCCATGTCTTCCAAAATCAAAAATAATATTTTGAAGCTTCTCATGTCCCGATTTATGAAAGAGCTGTAGGCGGATCTTGAAGCGAAGATGGCGGCGTGACTGTCAAAACTAGGCGATTCCGAAAAAGCGCTGAAAAGTCGTATATAGGTACAAAACGAAATAATGGCGGAAGGTGGGAATTTCTAAAGCTTATAATCGATAAGGGATCTAAGGATAATGTAAAAGGCAGAAGAAGCAAGAGTGGTCCTTTAACTATTTTCCAGTTCATTTTGAAAATCACACATATACCATTGCTAATTATTCACAGATGATTTTACTGCTCGTGTTGTGAATTTTGTAATACCGGCATCACGTTCGATGAGTGACAAGCGATGGGCAAAGGGGTTAGAGACTTTGCAACCAGAGGTTTAACTAGCCAACTGTTTTTTGTTTTTTTTTTTTGGGGGGGGGGGGGAGGGGGCAAGGTATTTACGGACTGGCTGGTCTTTTTTAAAGACTGTTTTTGATTGACTGATCTAAAAAGAAAAAACGTCCGTTTTCATGAACAAAATCAACTGGTTTTACGAAAAAAAGGGGCGCTTCGCGCCAACTCTTATTTATTTTAACAACTGGCCGACAACGTTGGGGGGGGGCCTCCCCCCCCCCCATACGTGGCGCCCCTGTCTGCAATTACCAACTGGAAGAATCGAATGTTCTCGCTGTTCATAATATTATATAGCCTATAACTGGGTGGACGAAAAGTTAGGAGGACGACCACGCAGACGGGACGACCGTCGAAGGTAACTTTTGGTTGTTGGTCATGGGCCGGACGTGGATGAGCCACCCGAGTTGTTGAAGTGGACTCTTTCCATGATGGTGGTCTTGTGTGGTCCAACGATACTCTTCCCAAACTCCACGTGTAGAGGTACGTGTGGAAACGTGAAACGCGTGCTTCATTCACGAATTATTTTGGTGCTTGGTTCGTTCTCTGATTGCCTGTGTCTGAAATTCCTGCCAGAATTTTCGGCACCGTTATCAGTTCCGTACGGAAAGGTGAGTTTGAACGGAACTTTAAGAACGATAATCCGTCTTGAAATGCTGATCGTATTTTCGCTGCAGTACTTGCAGGTCCTTTTGGTGAGAAAAGTGGGTTTGGCGGACCAGCTTTTTTATGGCACTTGCCCTTCGGCCAAGTGCCATATAGCGATCGCAATTTGTGTCCGTCCGTCGGTCTGTCGGTCTGTCCAGGTTTTGCTAGTTCGGGCACTTCCACATAAGCTAGGACGATAAAACTTGGCAGGCGTATCAGGGACCCCAAATGATTAAGTTGTAAATAGTCACTTCCCCGATCCGAGCACCGTGGGGGAAGTGGAGGGAGGGGGAATCCGGAATCTCGAGGTATTTTTAACTTTTGAACGGGTGATCGGATCTCGATGAAACTTGATATTTGGAACGACCTCATGCCTCAGACGACCCACTTAAAATCCGGACCGGATCTGGTGACTTTTGGGGGGAGCTGGAGGGGGCAATCGGAAATCTTGGGAACCGCTATGAGTGGAGGGATCGAGATGAAACTTGGTGGGAAGACACCTAGCAAACACTAGATATATCATTGACATAACCGAGCCTTGCCTACTCTTAACAAGTATCATATGAGCTCGTAGCTCTTGTTTAGATTAGCTGAGGGTGTGTTCCAGTTTTCAGCCGCTAGTTACTGTGGTGACCAGGTAATTCCGCGCTAGATGGGAGCATTTACGTCTCCTAACATTGAAACCCTGACTCCGCGCAATATTTGTTTGTCTTTCTGTTTGCTTTGTCATTGTAAGAAAGAATGAATTTTTCATAGAACCATGATTGTACATACCGTACAGTGCAACCGTTGTTCTTACAGTTTTCACGTAGCTTATAGGATGACTCGGACGGGTTTTGTTAAGTTTTTCGCAAAGTATGTTCGTTCGTTGATGTTTATCGCCGCTCAGATGAGAATTTGGCCATTGGATTTGTGTATGAAAACATACCGACACAAATTTTGTCAGGGCTTGGTGCCCGACAGAAGCTAATTGGGTTGAAATTGTGCCGACGATGTTACTTCAGAAGCATTTCTATCCGCTAGATTAGTTTTGTACAAAAATGTGCCGGTGAAATTTTTTGGTATACTTAACGAAAATCTTCCGTGGCAAATTATTCTTATACCATTGTTAAGATGTTGAACGTGGGGGAAGTTTCCAAATCCCTGTTCTTACACCATTGTTCTTACCCCCCCCCCCCCCCGGTAAAAGTTATAATGAAGAGCTTGGATTCCAAATGATGGTCAAAGAATCATGAGCCCTTGCTTTCAGAGTGACGTAGACATGATGTAACATTGACTGGGTCTACTCGTTGCCCGGTGACTGCTTCTTATAACGCGTTTTTGTATTTGCTGGTGACTGCTCCCCGATCTTATAACCCTTTTCCGACTAACCATACGGTCAGAATTTTCACAAGAGATAACACAAAGATACGCGGTTGAACAGACAATATTTGGGATGTAGTCTGTTATTGTGACTAACCTTATGCATGACCTTTTTTTTTGTCGTCATAATATCGGAAATTCAGCAGATGCTTTTTTGGTTGTTTTTTTTTGCTCTTGCTTGCAATGCTTGTTATTCATAACTTTTGTCGCGACAATAGATTACATTCCAAGTGTTGTCTGTTGAAACCGCGTATCCTTGAGTTATTTGTTATGAAACTTCTGACAGTGTAATGACGTCACCAGTGAGACCGAAAACGCGCTCTAGGATAAGAACCGAACACTGGTGAGGAAAAAACAGTAACAGCCCGGAGTGTATCGAACGCAGCTAGTATTGTACCGATCTTGCAGGCTTCCTCCACTAAGAGTGTTCCACCCTACTTACCGTTGTTACTACGCATGACGTCACGAATTCTGGCTTTCTGCCGGCTGGAACTATTTTCTTCAAGGCTGGAACTATTTTCTATTTTCCAGCAGAATATCATGCCACGGGTGAAGCCGCCCAACCACGTTACAGAGAGCGTAGTTACCACGCTTACTACGCTCCTGAGCATGGTAAGAAAATAGTTACTGCTAGTTATTATTTCAAGAAGGTTGGAACGGTCAGCGTAGCAACTTTTACGAGGTTGGAACGAAAACAGTAACTAAAAGTTACTATTGTTAGAAGGGTGGAACACGCTCTAAGACGTTGATTTCTTTTCAGATGATGCTGAGCATGCTGCATCACGGGTTCTGCAGGAAGCTCTCTCGGCAGAACTCCTCCCGCTTGCCGCCGAGCTTCCGCAAGAAATGAAAGCGGCCGTGCCCCCTAAACATCTGGCTAGAATCGTACAACCCCCGGAGCCGGAGAAAGCCCGGCTTGAAGACTTGAGTAGGGATGGCCCTCCGATCGACCAAGGGGGAATGGACCAGATCCTTGATCGCGTCCCAGACCCAGTTAAAGAAAATCCGGTTGCTGCTCCGGACCCAGTAAAAGAAAATCCAGTTGCCATTCCGGACCCAGTGAAAGAAAATCCGGTGGTCATTCCGGAATCAGTTAAAGAAAGTCCGGTTGTTCTTCCAGACCCAGTTAAGAAAAATCTGGTTATCTTTCCGGACACAGTTAAAGAACGTCCGGTTGCAGAACTCCGGAGACCAGAGGCAAACCCGATACGGAAAGTTGCAGTGATAACCAACGTAGAAGTCAGCCAGTCCGTCGAAAAGAAAATTTCGATCGTGTCAATCTCCTCGAAAACGCAGCCGCCGAATTTCGAAAATCCGCCAGTAGTGACGTCAGCCCTGTATGAAAGTGGACACTCAGTAAGCTCAAAAATTTGCGGAGAAAATAAAGGAAGCGATTTACGTCTACTGGTTCTTGTCACGACGGCGCCGGGACACGCGGCGGCGAGATCCGGCGTCCGTGGTACGTGGGGTCACATCGCTCTCCGGAAAGACGTCGCATTAGCGTTTTTTGTCGGAAAGTCAGGAAACGATACAGAAAACCGCATGGTGAGAGATGAATCCATCGTGTATGATGATATGATTCAGGGGAACTTCATAGATACGTATAATAACCTAACGTTGAAAACCATTTCAATGTTGGAGTGGGTTTCTGAGCATTGCTCGCGAACCAGTTTTATCCTAAAAACGGATGATGATATGTATATCAACTTTCAGCAGCTATTTAAAATTCTGTCTGCTGTTAAACGCCCCCGCCTTATATTTGGAAAACTTGCCCAAAAGTGGAAGCCAGTCCGGAATGAATCCTCGAAGTACTATATACCCCCTTCTTTGTACCCCTATGAGTATTATCCAGATTTTACAACTGGTCCTGCCTATGTCCTAACCGGTGATATTATCAAAGAACTGTATCGTGAGTCGTTAAAGGGTATATTTTATAAGCTGGAAGATGTATATGTTACTGGTATAATCGCTAAAAAACTCAGAATCGACCATATGCATTTTGAACAGTTTATCAATCGTCTTGTGCCTTTGGACACCTGTCTGGTAAAACAGGCAGTTAGTATTCATATGGTTAGGCCGTTCGAAATGTACGATCTTTGGAAGAGACTGTCAGACGGTTTGGAGAGTTGTACCAACAGAGTTGTTACTAGTAGTTCCGCGAGTACGAAGTCAGTTGTGAAAATCAATCAAGTGCCTCAAGTGTGATTGATCATAGGTTGCATAAGTGAGCTTTATGTGGAATCCACTGTCGAATCATCCGCCCGGTTAATAGACTCCAGTCAGCTTTACAGTGCGTTCAGAAAAGTTTTGCCATTTTCTGTCCTTGTGTTCGATATGTTCTAGTGTCTTTGTGTTTGTGCTCATAGAGCCTATTCTAATCATATCCAGTTGATGAAAACGTTAGACTTCAGCAGAGAAGGACATGGGTCCCAAGTTCGATCCCACAACTTGATACTATTTTTGTAACTGCGCCAGTGATGTTTTTTTTTTAAAGCAGTTGTGGAATATTGGGTGTAACATTGACTCGTCGAAGAATCTAGGAGAAGGATGGAAGCGTTGGATGGCTGTCACCCAGCTACTCTTTTCACTCACAGCCGCCCGCTAGGTATTAGGGGATCGCCACCCACAGTCTATCCTGCACATGTGGATCTTTGTTGTACTTTGTAGAATTTTCTCTACGTTGAGGCAGGTGACCCCCCCCCCCTTGTTCTCCTTCTTTTCTAATTTTATTCCAAATAAAAATACCATACGGTAGGGAAATGTCTAGTCTGGCCGATGTAGGTTTGGAATCGCTCTTTTTCGTGATTTCGCAGTAGAGTTCTTTGAGTAGTTACTTAACTGCGGACAGTGCTTTTTTATCCACTTGCTGCGATAATAGTAAAGAATGGTCAGTCAAAGTAGTTCCCTTAGATTGATGATGATGATAATTTATTACCCTTATGTATGACACAAAATTCGTCTAAATGGAGTATGAAATTAAGAAAAAGGAAAGAAAAAAACAACAAAATAAAACAACAACAATAGAAATAGAAAACCGTGATTTTTCGGGGTTTTTTCTTGATCAGCTAATTATCCCTCTAGGATGATGTGCGAGGGATAAATATAAATTCGGATATTTCGGTTGCACTTCCGGCAAACTGTCCTCAGCGAAAAACAAAACAAAACTAAATCATAAAATCCACCACAATCACAACAGGAGAACGATGCGGAACCAACAGATAAGACGAGATGTAACTAAAAAACAGAAGAAAACGGTGCGGATGAGATAAAAATAAAATAACGGGATAAAATATGCATGTTAAAAGTAGAATTGTAAATAATCACAGATTTGTACATATACACTTTATCACGCACATTTTATCTTTCGTTATTTTATTTTTATCTGCATCCGCGCCGTTTTCTTCTGGATTTTAGTTACATCTTGTCTTATTGTCTGTTGGTTCCGCATCGTTCTCCTGTTGTTATTGTGGTGGATTTTATGAATTAGTTTTGTTTTGTTTTTCGCTGAGGACGGTTTGCCGGAACTGCAACCGAAATATCCGAATTTATATTTATCCCTCGCACATCATCTTAGAGGGATAATTAGCTGATCAAGAAAAAACCCCGAAAATCACGGTTTTCTATTTCTTTCATAATGAATGGTCAGCTTGGCTTCAAACCTTATATAGAACAACAATAGATCGACATTAGCTAAATACGTAAAACACAAGAACTAAGTTACAGCCTGACTAATGTTCAAGCCCGCCGCAAACCGATCACGCCGGTCTTTTATCTGCTGGTTTGGATCTTGTTGTTGTTTTATTTTAGGAAAAAGTTGCATTTTCAGACTTGAGTAACTGTTCACAGAAGCATATGTCTATATGTGGAGTCGCCTTATTTATTTATTTATTTATTTTCATTGAACTAAGGACCAACTAGGGCCACTCAAAAACATACAAAAAAACAACAACAACAACATATTAAACAATAACAAAATAAGAGAGAAAAACACAAACAACAAAAAAGGTGCTTGAGCATCAAGTTCGTTGTGTATAGATCTCACCAGACCATGTCCGCCAAAGTGGCAGAGATAGCCGAAAAAGCGGCCCCGAAAGCACCCGAAGGAGCGGATTGTCCGAAGCAAGAATCCTTGTCTGGATCGAAAGAGATGATCTCCTACGAAGTTCAGGAAAAGAAGGGAGGCCACCACCAACAAACATTCCGGAAGCACTACAGTTAAGGGAAAGACCAAGAAGCCACCGAAAAGAATTGTTATACAGAACCCGAAGAGAGTTCTCACACTTAACAGATACAGATTGCACAAAAGCAAGACCGTACAACGGGGTGCAATAAGCACTGAAAAGAAAACACCTCACGGCAGGGTCGCATTTCCCGAATGAAGAAAACACTTAACAGATACAGATTGCACAAAAGCAAGACCGTACAACGGGGTGCAATAAGCACTGAAAAGAAAACACCTCACGGCAGGGTCGCATTTCCCGAACTTACGAATAAGTAAGTTAGCCCTGCAGCACAGCGAACGTGAAAGTGCTTTAACATGGAGCTCGTCACTCAGGGAGGGAGCCACCGTGAATCCAAGATATTTGTAGGACTCAACGAAAGACAGCGACACTCCAGAAAGCAATGCCATAGGGATGTGTTTCAGAGGGGTCCCGCGAGGAATGAACGCCATACACTGGGTCTTGGCCGTGTTAAACACGATATCATTAGCTGACGCAAACTCATCACAAATTGAAAGTAGATGGTTTAGTGCAGCCACTGTAGGAGCTAAAATAACCAGGTCATCAGCATAACTCAGGTTATTAAAGCAAACACCTCCAATGAAACAACCAACCTTAGTTTGAGCCAAACGCAGGTTGAGACCATCCACATATAGGTTATACAGCAACGGAGAGAGGACCCCACCTTGCCGTACACCATTCAGAACAGGGAATGGCATGCTAAAATAACCACTCCATTTTATTCTGAAACGCTGTACATCGAACCAATGTTCAAGAGTTCCAATGACACGACGGTCAACTCCCTTTGTGTCCATTTTATCCAGGAGCTTCTCAAGGTTCACTCTGTCGAAAGCTGCCTTTGCGTCAATGAAGCACGCAAACACAGGACTTGAAAAAAGCCAGAAATACTGCACGACAGATTTGAGAATGAACACACAAAACTCCGTCGAAGACCCTTCTTTGAACCCAAATTGATAATTAGTTTTTTCGTCATAGTACTTACTTGAATCAACCAAGAATTTACTGCCCCCCCCCCCCCCTCCCCCGAAGTCAGAAGCAACTTGACTGCGACCGAGTGTAAGAGGGCTTTACCCTCTCGTTGCTATTCTCCGTTGGGAAACCTGCCTCAGGTTTAGAGTTAGCCCTATGCTGCGCATTAAAGGTTAGGTTACCGCCTGTTTTACGCTTGTTTGAAGATGGATTCTGGAGCAATTAAGCAATCAATTTTTGATCATTCACAGACAGCTAGCCTTAGACTTCTGAATCCCAAATTTATCTCAGAATAGTAGTATGAAGTTGTACGAAAAAGTAGCATGGAGTACTAACTGGTGCTACTACATGCTTCTACTTAAGGCTACCGTGTTACTGCATTCTAAAACATGCTACTATTAGCAAGACTGGATGCTCCTGGAGCAAGACAGGATGCTACTGGATATTACTACTTAAGATTGGCCCAGTCTGAGGAATATTAAATGATAGTACTCTTTACAACTACATATTACTAGATGCAACTTTTTTGTACAACTACGCAGGTTACAAGTTTTTCATCGGGATGCTCTTGCTGACCAACTCTCCTTGCCGATGCAAAATCGCTGGGTACCTCGCGGAAGAGCCAGAAGCGGTATCATCTCTGGTATCACAGCTGCTCCCGAAGACCGCCCTGATTGTTTGACACAGGATTTGACTTGTTTTAGTCGCGAGTGACACGTTTTCTTGTTCTTCCTGAGGATTACTGGCGTGTTTTGGACTTGTCATATAGAGCGTGTTCCACCCTACTTACCGTAGTTACTACGCATGACGTCACGAATTCTGGCTTTTTGCCGTCAAGGCTGGAACGATTTTTATATTTTCCAGCAGGATCTCACGCCGGGGGCGAATCCGACCAATCACGTTACAGAGATGCGTAGTTACTCCGCTCCCGAACATGGTAAGCAAATAGTACCTGTTAGTTACTATTCCGTCAAGGTCGGAACGGTCAGCGTAGTAACTTTTCGTGAGGATGGAACGGAAATAGTAACTATTGTTAGAAGGGTGGAACACGCTCATAGAGTATTAAGTGAGTGGAAGACGCAGCCGAGTTAACAAGGGTGTGTTCCAACCCCGTTCTAGTAGTACCTACCATTGTCGCTCCAGAAGGAAAGAATGGCAAATTTGCGCTATATTGATATTACAAAACCGGGATCTTCTAGTAGCTATTGTTATGAGGTTGAAACACACCCTCGATCGTCTTTGAGGATCCAGAGGACAGAAGCCTATGTCACTCGGCTTTGATTGTGTAGAAGCGATAATTATCGGAAACTCAACGGTTCGAGTTTTGCCATTTTGCGAGTTGTATGATGTTTATATGATATCGCTCATGATATTTTGTGATTATTTTTCTTCGGAATAGATTCTTTTCTTATCCTTTTCTGGAGGATTTCCGTCTGTCATTTATAATCGGCTGGGCATATGCTGTTACCACCTACCAATAGAGTGACAAAAATACTACATATACAGATCAGAGAAAACAAAAGCAGCTTCTTCTGACTCTTATTATGGCAGCGCCGGGACAAGAGGTGGCGCGGCGTCTGCGGCACTTGGGCTGTCGCTTAAGATATTGCCTTAGCGATTTTTTTGTAAAAAAAAAAAAAAGTTTCGATTGGATCCCAAAAGTTAATAGGCTACTTAATAAGGGATCACTGTTCCTATGGCCGGCTTCTACCACTCTATTGTAGTGGTTTGCGAACTCTGTTCACAAGCCCCTCTGTAGCTCAAATGGTAAGAGCGCCTGCCTTGTAAGCAGAAGGTCCTGGGTTCAAATCCCGGCTGAGGAGCATTTTTGTCTTTCAGTTCACTACTTATAAAACAATAAGTATTACCTTTTGGAATACCATCGAAACTTTTTTTTTACAAAAAAAAACCGCTAAGGCGACATCTTAAGCGACAGCCCAAGTGCCGAATTCGTTGGTATGCCGGTTCGAGGTGCGTCATTTCTTCACTGCAGGTTCATGTCTTCCATCAATAGACTGACAAGGACCCTTGCCAAGAAGGGCCTAAATATCGCTGACGAACATCTAGCTGACTTTTCCGATTTCAGCCATTGTTTTACATATCTTATTTTCTCTATTCCAGCAGGGATAACCTGATATAGAGCTTTATTAGAGACGTGCGCTGAGAAAACTAAGAACAATACGGATTTGGCATTAATTCTTGCCTTTTTTTTTCTTTCTTTTTTAACCGGTATTCTTCTAAGGGTAAGGTTCGTGGCTGTGGAGGGGGAGTTCGGCTGGTTGTCCTAGTTTCCGCATCCAGTAAACACTGTCATAGAAATCACACTTGTATTTATTGATGAACTCGGCAGACATTATTTAGATCCATATTTCCAGTCAATCACTGAATATACTCAAAGCAGTGAGCTCCTCCAAAGCTGAGACTGAAATCTGACTAAAACTGACTAAGAGCTCTGCGAGTCCCAACTCCTGGCTTATTTATCTTACCTTAATCGTGGCTATGCTTACCTTGATTTGTGTACACATTTAGCAATCTTGCACCTACGTGAACCCAATGTTGCTTACCTTAATTTTGTACACATTTAGAAATCTTGCCCCTACGAGAAACCTTAGTTCTGCACTCGTCATCTAAAGCTTAATCGTGGTGACGTACGCCGAGGGAGCTTTGATACTTTGATACATACTGATATTACACATTACATACTGATATGATCTTCCATTAAACAACTTGCTAAATTTAAACAAACATTCGTTACAAGAGCTTTTTGATTATATCTTCTTTTTGGGATACAAAATAAAAGTAAGGACTATCGATGAAATCATAGATCAGCCCCTTGTCTGCAAACAGTGCCTCACTTGACCTCTTCCTAGTTTCGAGGTTCGTGGTAACTCCCGGATCCTGCCAATTATACCGAATAAATTACCGAATCCCAGTTATTATACTGAATAAGTTTAGACAGATCGTATGTTCGTCATGCTGTATAACTACCGTATCTCGGTTATTATACCGAATTGTTTTGGTATCGAAAGAATACCGAATAATATTCGTATTCTGTATAATTTCGTCGAAACTGGAACAGAATTCGGTATTCGTCTTTAACTACAGAATCCTGAAAATTATAGCGAATAAATTACGAATCCCAATCATGATACCGAATAATTTTAAACCGATAGCTTATTCGGGATTCTCTGTAACTACCGAAGAAATCTCTGCATAAATATACCGAATAGTTCTGGCATCCACAAATTACCAAATAATCTCTGTAAATTCTCTCACGAATTCGTGATAACTACCGAATACTGGAAATTATACCCAATCCCGATGATTATACCGAATAGATTTGTACCAATAGCCAATTTAGGATTCTGAATAACCATCGAATCCCCGTAAATATATCAAATAGTTCTGCTGAAAAAATACCGAACAATTTTAGTAGAATTTTAGGTCCTTGCCGAATCTTCAAAGTTTGGGTAGGTGGGTGCTGCACCCCCCACCCCTTGTGACGCCCCTGCGTGTATGGATTCAGCATGTCTCTACCCCTAAAACGTCTCATTAACTTAAACATAATATATTTGTCACTGCTTAACTTGAAACCCCCTCTCCCACCCTTAGACACAGGGCTACAGAGGCCATTTACGAACTTGACCCGTATTCTGACCGATAGACCCCTCACACCAAGTTTGGACAAGATATCTCAGCCCTTAGAAAATTATCGTCTTAACTGAAGGTGTTATGGAGACATCCCCCCCCCCCCCCCCCCCCCCCCCCATAGCACTTTGCTCTGCAATAGTCCTCCTAGTTATTCCCTCCATCTATCGCCTACTTTTCTATATATCTCTTCGGTTTCCATCACCATCATTAATTTCCCGGCATCGTGACAATAGGTCACTCGGTCTTTATCCTAGCTTCAGTTAGCTGCTCGCTAATCCGAGGTCAGGCTTTGATCCATTTCATTCTAAGTATTTTGGCTACGGAATGAATCCGCAGCCAAGACAGTTCTCTTTCATCCTTGGTCGGAGCAAGACCTCAGTTACGCTATATTATAATTTATGGTAAGGACCAGTTTATATATTTAGTTAGGGACCCCTTTAGTGCTGTATTATATGTTCTTGTACACGATTTACATGAGATAAATTAACTATAGACGTTATGGTCCATCTCGGCTAGTAGGCCTCGGGCTTGACTGGATATGTGACTTCCAGCTTCGCTAGGATGGGTGAACCAGCTTGATTAGGGATTTCTGGATTGACTGCGGCTGAGCTATAGAATTCCCTGAGACTTTCCCTTGTCTCTTTTGTCCGGTTTCCTGACTGGTCCTGGGGCTAGTGGGCACCTACGGTGTCAGAATGTCTTCAGCCCACACCCCAGGAGCCTTATCTTCATTAAACCTCGCCTCCACTCGTCCATCCTCTTAACAAAGGACAACTTTTACGGAGTCACAGGTATCAGTCACTAAAGTTTTGGGATCCCAAAAACTGTTAGTAGTTGCATGCAGTTTTGCGAGTATATGAAGCATTTTGGAAATCAACCAAGTGCCTGAAGGGCAGTTGACGATAGGTCATATAAGTGAGATTTATTATAGAATCTACTGTCGGGGCATCCGCTCAGTAAACTCCAATTTCTTCAAGAATACGCTCGCAAGTTTGCCATTTCCTTTTCTTGCAGTCTAAAGCATTGTCCTAATAGGTGTAATAAGGTGTATTACCGCGTATAAGACTTATTACAGATTCCTCTTTTCCTCGTAGCGCGATGTAATAAGGTTTATAAGGAGAATAGACTAGCGTTCTATTCTGGCTTATGCAGAGCCAATCAGATCGCTTGGTTGGTTCCGCCAGCAGGCCGAGGAGAGGCGCAGCGTCGTCAGGGTTGCCAAAGAAAGCACAACAGTTCTACTTTGTTGGAAGCTAAAGAAACAACTTTTCTTAACAAAAACACATTTTTGTTCTATTACGACGGCTTTTCGTCAGTTCGAGGATCAATGCTGTCCATCCGTTATTTTAATAGCTTTTTTACAGTATAGTTTGCGTTATATTGTACTCGTGTACTTCAAGTACTACCAAGAACCTTTTCGGATATTTTTATAGCTCGAAAAATTGTATTACCTTGGCAACACCGGAAGCCGCGTTGATAAAGCATTGTCCTAATTGGTGTAATAAGGTGTATTACCGCGTATAAGACTTATTACAGATTCCTCTTTTCCTCGGAGCGCGCTGTAATAAGGTGAATAAGGAGAATAGACTAGCGTTCTATTCTGGCTTATGCAGGGCCAATCAGATCGCTTGGTTGGTTCACCAGCGGGTCGAGGAGAGGCGTAGCGTCGTCATGGTTGCCAAGGAAAGCACAACAGTTCTACTTTGTTGGAAGCTAAAGAAACAACTTTTCTTAACAAAAACACGTTTTTGTTCTATTACGACGGCTTTTCGTCAGTTCGAGGATCAATGCTGTCCATCCGTTATTTTAATAGCTTTTTTACAGTATAATTTGCGTTGTATTGTACTCGTGTACTTCAAGTAGTACCAAGAACCTTTTCGGATGTTTTTAGAGCTCGAAAAATTGTATTACCTTGGCAACACCGGAAGCCGCATTGATAAGAACCTCTTGGGTTGTATTTGAACAGGCGTGTGTGTTAAGACGTAGACATCGCGTATAGCGCTATTCACCTTATTACACCTATTAGGACAATGCTTAAGAGCCTCTTGGGTTGTATTTGAACAGGCGCGTGTATTAAGCCGTAAACATCGCGTATAGCGCTATTCACCTTATTACACCTATTAGGATAATGCTTAAGAGGCATCTGTCAAGGGTCAATATGGTAGCTGCGTGGGAAATGCTGCAGGCTTTTAGCAGTGAAAGAGCGGATCCAAGCTCTACCTTGTCTGGAAGCGCCTAAACTTGCCAACGCCGGACAGACGGAAGACCGAAAACCCACCGGTCACCGGATTTAGGCAGAGTCGCCAGACCAAATAACTGTACTGCGGCTAATTCGCCACAAACCGATAGCTCACTAGGATATCACAGTATCAAATGCTGAGAAGGTCTCAACGGCTCTCAGGTGCAACCACTTTTTAAATTTAATTTCTGCTATTAATCAGTCAGTTTTAACTGGGCTCATTTCCTAGAGCTTTTCGTGACCACAATTTTCCCGTGCGCCTGTGATCGGATGAGGGAGTACTTTTACTGCCCGATATTCCGCGTAATTAGCATAATTTTAATCTTGAACTCCAGTGAACCAGCTGCAGGTGAATAAGTTTGAACTCCATCGATTGTCCTCGAGCCCGTTGGCATAGTAAAACATCTTTGTTCGTGAAAATTAAGTACATTTAACCCAGCAGAGTGTTTGGGACAAACTAGACCAGAAATGGAGATCCAGGGTCCCTACGAAGTTAAGGCCCATTCACAACGGGTTTTAGCTAGTACACCGGGACCGAGGCTTTGCCGGGTTTCTGCCGTTCGCAGTTGATAGATAGATAGATAGATTTATTAATTGCTAAGCAGCCCGAGGGCCATGGCAACAACAAATCACAAAAAGTATGACATACTAGAAGAAAACGCATAAAACAAAACAACACAGTTTCGGGTACCAGCTAGTCTCGGACCGAAGTTGAAATCAGTTTAACTTTAGACGGTACTAGCCAATCAGATTATTTTGAAAATATTGAGGAATATTGTGATTGGCTAGTTTCGAACCAAGACCAATAGATAAAATCACATCCACACTTTGCTGTCTTGAAAAATCGAAAGTGATTAGGTCACTGTTATTCGGTCTGAGTGGTTCAGCACTAGCCAATCAGAATATTCCTCAGTATTCCCAAAAGCAATCTGGTTGGCTGGTACCATCAAAATTGAACTGATTTCAACTTGGGTCCGAGACCAGCTGGTACCCGAATCTGGCACCTATATGAATTGCGAACGGCCTCGGTCTTAGAGCAGTTTCCGGAACTGGCTGGAGTATTTGTATTAGGCGAGTATTAGCTAAAAACCAGTTGTGAATGGGCCGGACCTCCTTTTTGATAATTTAGCAAATAACAAACTTTTTTTTATAGCACTTGCCCTTCGGCGAAGTGCCATATGGCGGCTGTAATTTCTGTCGGTCCCGGTTTTGCTAGTTCGAGCACTTCCAGATAAGCTAGGACGATGAAACTTGGCAGGCGTATGAGGGGCCGGATCTGATTAAATTAGAAATAGTCGCTTCCCCGATCCGACCATCTGGAGGGGAGTGGAGGGAGGGGAATCCGGAAAAATTAGGAAAAATGACATAGTTTTAGCTTACGAACGGGTGATCGGATCTTAATGAAACTTGATATATGGAAGGACCTCGTGTCTCAGACGTTCCATTTAAATCCAGGCCGGAAATCTTGGATGAAACTTGGTGGAAAGAGCAAGCACAAGTCCTATATAGGTGACTGACATAACCGGAACGGATCCGCTCACTTTGGGGGAGCTGGGGAGGGGGTCCGAATTTCTAGTGATCCCGTGAGTTTGGTGCTTCCTGATGTGCTGGGACGATGAAAATTGGCAGGTATGACAGGGCCCCGACAAGATTATAGGAAATAGACACTTTCCCGATCCGACCATCTGGGGGGGAGTGGAGGGAGGATGAAGCCGAAAAGTTTAGGCATTTTTAACTTGCGAAAGGGTGGTCGGATCTTGATGAAAGTTGTTATTTAGGATGACCTCGTCCTCAGACGTCTCACTTTGAATCCGGACCGGATCCGATGATACTGGGGGGAGTTGGGGAAGGGAACCGGAAATTTTGAGAAACGCTTAGAGTGTAGGGATCGGGATGAAACTTGGGGGGAAGAACAAGCACAAGTCCCAGATACGTCATTGACATAACCGGACCGGATCCGGGCACTGTGAGGGAGTTGGTGGGGGGGCGGGTCCCGATTTCTAGTGATCCCGCGAGTTCGCCATTCTTCCTGATGTGCTAGGACGATGAAACTTGACAGGTATGTCAGGGATCCGGACAGATTGACTTGAGAATAGTCGTTTCCCCGATCCGACCATCGTGGGGAGAGTGGATGGATGGGTAGTCCAGAATCTGTGGCATGCATAAGTTTTGAACGGGTTCTCGGATTTGAATGAAACCTGTCAGGTGGAAAGAGCTATCGCCTCAGATTTTCAGTGCCTCTTCGGCCACAGTGGGGGGAGTTGGACGAAGATTGCCAGAAACTTTGAGGCTCGCATAGGGGTCAAACGAGTGCATCAGTTTTAAATGAAACTTGGAATTTACAGAGACCATATACCCTAGACGACATATTTTAGGGTGATGGGGGGGGGGGGGGGTACCGGAATTTTCCAAAATTGCTCAGATTTGAGTGAAACCTGGTAGATGGTATAAAAGAAGATGCTTTAGATGATCCACTTTTTAGTCCGAACCCTATTCGGCCACGGTAGGGGGAGTACCGGAAATCTTGCAGCACGTCTCAGGGATCAAACGAGTGGATTTGTTGGGCTGAAACTTGGAAGTTTGGACAGTCATGCGCATTTGATACAGATAATCCGAGACGATGCCGGAACTGCTCAGAATTGAGTGAAACTAAATATCCTATTTCCATTTTCGAACCGCGTTTTGGGATGGTGGGTGTATTTTGTGACGTTCTCATCTACTTTCTTGTGCCGCCTACTCGTAACAAGTGCCATATGATCTCGTAGCTCTTGTTTTTGTTTTATTGAACGTACTTCGACTTCGGGAAAATAGGCAAGCCGCCTTTGAACCAACTGAACCAACAATATTTTGTACACACTATAGTTTCCACATTAACATATAATTACAATATTCGGCCACTTTCGAGGTTGGGACCTGGGCAGAAGTTGGACACTGGGACCAGGGGCGTCCCCTAGGGGCCCTACGTTTTGGGCATTTGGTCAAATTTTCGCCGAAGGCGAAAATTCGGTCAATTCGGTCCTGTTTTACAAAATCTTTTGTACCCACATTTCCAAACTAGGCGATTTATCGTGTTTATTGGTTCCCATTCTTTATCGATTTTGGTAATTAATCCAACGTTTGTTCAGTCCGAGTCGATTTCACCGCATTTGGAACGTCCCTACGTAAATTCGGTGATTTAACGTATTTATTTGGTCACAGTGACTTTTCTCAAGTCCGTATCTGTTCTACCGCATTCGGTCAGTCAATTTCATAATTTTGTCGTTTATCAGATTCATTTGGTTCTGATTCGTGACCGAATTCGACAATTCATCCAAGTTTTGTTCAGTCCGAGTCGATTTCACCGCATTCGGTACGTCCCTACGTAAATTCGGTGATTTAAAGTATTTATTTGGTCACACTGACTTTTCTTTAAGTCCGCATCTGTTGGTCAGTCAATTTCATAATTCGGTCATTTATCAGGTTCATTTGGTTCTGATTTGTGACTGAATTCGACAATTCATCCAACTTTTGGTTCATTCCGAGTCGGTTTCAAGTCATTCGGTACGTCCTTACGAAAACTCGGTGATTTAACGTATTTATTTGGTATCATTGTCGTTACCGAATTCGATTGTTCACCGAAGGGCCGCAATTCCATTAAAACGAAAGGTAAACCCGACTGAATTTCTTAAATAACTCGTCTGTATCAGTATAAAACTGTCTGTAATGTTTCTGGATTCAGTCGGGTTACTTCAGGACTGCACAGGGACTGCTCCCCCATAAATTACCCGCAGGTGTGAACGTGAGATTCCCGCGTGATGTAGTCTTGCTTTACCTGTATGCTTCTTTGCCAACGCATTGATCAAATTGTTCGCTGGAAGAAGAAGAAGAAGTTGAAATGCACAAGAAAGGAGATCAGTAGAACTCGGGGTTGCCAAAGTGACACTTTTGGTGTCATTATGACACTTTTTATACGAAACCTCAGCGAGGGACTGTTTTGTCCTGTTACAAGAACACGCACTTTTGGGGATCCCAAAATGTAAGTGGAGGGATACGTATGACATCACAAAAGTTGTCCGTCGGTCTATCCGTCCGTCTGTCAGCACGATAACTCTCGAAAGGAATGAGATATTTTGATGAATCTTGGTGAGAAGATTCTTTGGATCCAGGGTAATGCCAAGTTCGTGGACGGGCTCTGAAGCCCTACATTTAGGGCTGGGGGATGGGGTTCAGATTAAGGGACAAACGAAGTATTTTTAAACAGCTAATGTGATAGTCAATTATGGGGTACGAAGGCATACTGAGCACGATGATGACGCCGGACAAGTAGTTCGTCCTGAATCCGGCAAAAAACGGAAAGTTGGTTAAGAGCAAAATTTGTGTTTGAAGTTTATTAGATGTTTGATGTTAGGGTAAGATGACATGCTGAACACTATGATGACAACCATTTTCTAGCCGGACAAGTAGTTCGTCCGGAATCCGGCAAAAACCGGAAAGTTGGTTAAAATTAAAAGTTTTATTTGAAGTTTATTAGATATTCGATTTAGGAGTAAGAAGACATGCTTAACACTTATATGAAAAGCATTGTCTACCAGGACAAATATTTCGCCCGGAATCCGGCCAAAACCGGAAAATTCGTTAAAAACAAAAGTTTTACTTGAAGTTGATTAGAGGACAGATATAGAACTAAGAAGAGACGCTGAGTCTGTATATGACAATCATGTTTCACCAGGAAATATAATTCGTCCGGAATCCGGTTGAAACCGGAAATTTGTTTGTAAGTTAAAGTTTTATTTAAAGTTGAGTAAATGTCTTTTATACGGAGATGCGCTGAATTCATGTCTGAGTTTTCTTTTTTGGAAAGTGGTGGTGGTGCAAGTGCTGGACAAGTAGTTCGCTCGGAATTCGATTTGGCCAATCCAATCCAATCCAAAAAACTTCTGGCGCTTGGGCTCCGACCCTTCGGAACCCTTTCGGCCTGGGGTAGGTTGCTCTTCGAAGTAAAGCAGGAAGTTTCGGTCGGTATCGTCCAAATAGATATGGCTGATAGAGGTATATCTTAACTTGGTTTCTGCAGGTTTTGCCACATGATTAGCCTGGCGAAGACTGGATCTGGCGAAGACAAGACCCAGTGTGTGGATCAAATATTAGAGTTTTGGGATCCCCATCGAAACCTTAGGTATTGTTTCCGCAACCACACAGAAACAACACCTGGTAAATTGGCTTTTACTCGATAATCATTCCGACAAGTGGAAGAAGAAAATCTTTTCCTGCGAGTCGTGGTGCCCTTGTGGTCAAATTACTGGCAGATTTATGCTCATTGCGATGAGCAGTGTGTGGTACCGTTCGATTTTGATAGTTCGGTCACAACCAAAAGCATCACAAAAGTTGCGAAACATATGAAGAAACTAGTCCGGTACGCAGCTGTTCGAAAATGTAGCTACTAAGAGACTTGCGCTATCAGTTTGGTGAGACGCAGAAGCAGAAATCCGTCAGAAAAATATCAAGCATCGTGGACACAACTACGTTTCTTCCACCACACCTTTTAAGTCCATGTTCAAACCTCGGCTTTTGAATTCTTATCCAGAGTTCAGCTCCTGCTTCAGACAAATTCTCCCTCTTTTGTCGGGACAGGATTTTGCCACGAAGCAAGAACAAATAATCTGAAAGAACCTCCGTCTCCCTCTCACTGTAATACGATCATTCGGAGTCAAATATATTCTGATACCCTACCTGATGCAACCTTGCGGAGGAGCAGTTACGCAGAACATCATAATTTGCTACCTCTGCAAACTGCATCGCAGTAAAAACCCGCAGAAGAATACGAACGCCGTCTGAGTCGTCCTTTACAGCTGATTCGTTGTCTACCATTGTGACGTCATATCTAAGTCGCTACAGGCCGGGTTCTCCACCCCTTCAGGCATCCCACGTTTTTTGTCATCTTGTATATGCATCGGCGAAGAGGGGGGGGGGGGGGTATGAACTCAAACCTCAAAGCAAGAATGCCTCTAGCTCTATCCAGTTTTACTGGGGTATCAATAGTCGCTGCCAGGGGCGTCACGACTGGGGGGGGAGGGGGGGACGCCCCCCAATGCTGTCGGCCAGTTGGTAAAAAATAACCGAGTCGGCGCGAAGCGCTGCGATTTTTCATCAAAACAGTTGATTTTGTTCATGAAAAATGTCGGTTTTTCTGAAAATTGGTCGATTTTTCGTCAAAATAGTCGGTTTTTCTGAAAATCAGTCGATTTTTTTTGTAAATGTAATTTTGTTGTTGAAAATGGTCGTTTTTCTACACAAAAAGTCGGTAAAAATTACCATCCAGTCGGTAAATGCCTCGTCCCCCCCAAACATTTTGGCTAGTAACGCATCTGGTCGCTGCATGGGACCAAAGACGTAGGTTCTATCAGATTATATGTTCTTGATAAAGGTGGGGCTACTGAGGAAGGGATTTCGAGTATGCGGGAATGGAATCGAAAGTATCTTACTTTTCTTCATTCTTATAGTTAATTGTTATCCAAGTCAGGAGTGGAGTTGGTTTTATGCGACAATCTACTTGAGGCCGTTTTTAAGGGTCAGTTTACATCACATCATCGATCCATTTTCCTTCAGCCCTAGCTGACTGCGAATCATATTTGACGGTGCAAAATGGATGAGTCGGTTACATTTTATTCGAGCCATATTTCGGTCCGTGTTGGCAAGGTTCCTCTTCAGGCTCAAGCAACTGAATCATTAAAGCTTTCTCAACCTTCAGGGATCTGGCCATGAAATAAGGAAAATGGGACCTCGACTGGCGAACTCCATACATGTTCAGTGAAAATTAGTGCGGTACAGAGTACTACTCTTTCAAATTTCAGTTACTCGTAGAAAACTGTTCCGCCTTTTTCCTTCTTCTACAGTTTCTTTTCGTAAGAGACAGGTAAGTTTGTGGTATGTTATCGACCGTATACTTCAATCCCTCTTGCTAAGGTTTGTTACCTCTTCCAGATAAACCGGTCGGCCACGGACATATCGCCGTGAAACTCCTAAAGCAGACAGACGAATTTAAGGCGTTAATTTTAAATTCTTGGAGTGCTGAGTAGAAATTATAGTTATAAAAGCATTTAATGTGACACACAGAAGGATTGGTGAAGTTGGTTTATCATGCTTCTCCTTCAGTCATGCAGCCCAAGATGCCAGAAGATCCTAGCAGCTCTGTTTTATGGAGTGATGTCATTTTTGATTACTGTTGTCAACAAAACTGTATTGACTTCATACAAGTAAGTTATATCCCTTTGCACGCCTTTGCCTACACAATTTATCTTAAGATGAAGTTATATATGTTTGGGTCCTGTGGATAAGGATTGTATACAGGTTTTTTGACTGTCTTGAATTGGTCGTATTAATCTGTTAATAGGGTAGCCATAAAAGCCCTACCAACAGTAGCGCATCAGTAGCGCCGATTTGCCGATTTTTCCATAATGAAAAATTAATTGCTGGTAATTTATCATATTTTTTTCATTTTTTTTTCAGTCTAAAACAGCTTAAAAAAATATTTCAAAGCCTACCACTGTATTCAGGAAAAAATTATCTATTTAATAAGGCAAAAGCAGGGGCGTCACAACTGGGGGGGGGAGGGGGTGATGCTCCCCCCCAATGCTGTCGGCAAGAAATAACTGACTTGGCGTGAAGCACCGCAATTTTTCGTCAAAACAGTTGATTTTTTTCAGGAAAACAGTCTATTTTTCTGAAAATTGTTCGATTTTTCTTCAAAATATTCGGTTTTTCTGAAAATCAATGGACTTTTCTGAAAATCAGACGATTTTTTTCAAAAATGTAATTTTTCTTGTTAAAAACAGTCGTCTTTTCTGCAGAAAAAGTTGGTAAAAATTACCAGCCAGTCGGTAAATGCGTCACCCCCCCCCCAAACATTTGGCTAGTAACGCCTCTGGGCAAAAGGTACCTGAACTTCCCTGGAAGAATTTCTTGATACCTATGACTGAATATCCATGGCTGGCTACACCAGTAAAAAATAGCTGGTTCTTCGAACTGGAGCATCATAGTACCAGTTTCTCTGATAATCCACGGTCGTCTGCTCCCAATGAAAATAACTAACACCCAGTTCCCAAAAAAAAAAAAAATGTTGGCTGCCATGTATCTGGACCAACGTCGCTGTGTGAGGTCATCATTCTCGGAATATTTTTAGCGCCACATTACGTGATTTTTGAACGTGTTCCGCCATACTTCCATTGTAATTAGTGTTTTTCTAATCAAGAATTGGGATACTTAGCAGCAAGTTAGAGAGGTATTATTAAGCTCAAATCAAAGCTAAAGTTCAGGAAAATCATATTCCTATGACCAAAAGATCAGAATTTGAAAGTTAATTTTTTAGTAGCTAGCTACCCTAATTTTAAAGCCAATCGACCAAAACTTCGCATAATCTTTGAAATATAGGTACTATATATACCATATACCTTTTCAGTCATTTAATGTTAAAAAAAAACATTTTTGGAGTGTAGAAGAATCTAAGCACCAACTTTGGTTCAGCCATGGTATGGTGTCTCTGCGGTATTTCCTCCTCTTCGAAATCCTCCCTTCTCTCTACCAGAAAGTCAGAAATTTACCAGAATTAATACATTTCACAGGATCACTTGGTATTTCCATCATGTTTTCAATCTAGTAATAACAGTCTCAAACTTTGAATGTCCCTGTGATACTTCACAGTCGTCCAAAAAAGATAGAAATATCTTGAAAGAAAGATTTACTTTTCTTCTTTTCTCCCAATATTTTTCCTTCTGACCTATCTTAATAGTATTCCCAGATTAGTGAGAATACAATAATAACTCCAATACTTGAGCTGAGACATATTTCCGTCATGGCAGATCTTCTTACAGAAAATTCTGATATCTTGTTCAAAATACTCTTATCCCATTGGCTACGTAAAAGTCTTGTACCTGATTGGCTGGTTTTCATCTTTTTTTTTATACCTTAACAGCAACATTTTCAGCATCATCATCGGCGCCATGTGATTCAGATTACAATGTCATGCCTTACGGAATTAAAAACAGATGCAAATAGATTGTGATCCTGTATACAGAAAGTTTCTTTGTAATTTTTTGAATGAAGATGAATGATTTTTATATTTATTGACACAGATATTGTAAATATTTTTTTTTTTTTTACAATAATCAGAAACTTTGATGTGTACGCTAACTATGAATTTGTAAAATAAACTTTATCTGTCAAGTGACATTTGATGACTCAGGTATGTCATTTGATGAAGCAACTGAAATTTTGGGATGTACAAGACTAAACATGAATGCTTCTAGTTCGTCAATGGGATTGAATGGTGTGAACTTGTGTAATATTATTTCTGTCTTTTCAGGATTATTGACAATTGCTTCTGAAAAAGGTATTTTGCTTGGCTAGCTTAAGAAATATCATAAAAAATGTTAGTTTATTTCTAATTTTAATTTTGTATTCTTGAACAAAATATTATGTAAGCCTATAGCATTTATGCAGTTGTCTTTATCAGTTTGATTTCCTAATTTTTGCATTGCAATACATACAAGAGCTTTAATTTGACATGATCATAGTTCGTCAATAGGAATGGCGTGAACTACACCTTACACCTTCGAGCAAGCGGACTGGGAATCATATATTAAAAATGAAGGAAAAGTAAGCTATGTTGTTCCATAGCAATCTTTCGGCCCTTCTTTTCAAGAGACTTTTGATGGAAGAAAACCAACCAAACCAAGAAAACCAATAAATGAAGGTTCTAGCCACTGGCCACTTTGGGGAGCTACTTTTCAGAAATGTCTGTAGGGAAAAACTAGTGCTGAGATTTCATTTTTGATGCAACTGCTGTTTTTGCTGCTCGATTAGGGCAAAAACCGATTTTTTTCGATATTTTGATGAGTTGAGATTTGAATTTTCTGTCATTAGTATCCTACTGCTGTTCCACTTTTCCGGTTGGAAGTACTCACCTGTATCTCGATTTATGCCTGCTAGGTTTTTATGGCACTTGCCTTTCTGCCAAGTGCCATATAGCGATCGCAATTTCTGTCCGTCTGTCCGTCGGGGGGTCGGTCGGTCCGGGTTTTGCTAGTTTGGGCACTTCCACGTAAGCTAGGAACTTGGTAGGCGTATCAAGGACCCCAACAGATTAGGTTAGTAGTCACTTCCCCGATCCGAGCATCGTTGGGGGAGTGGGAATCCGGAATCTAAAGGTATTTTTAACTTTTGAACGGGTAATCGGGAAGTCCTAGACACATCGTTGACATAACCGGATCAGATTCGGGCACTGTGTGGGGGGTCGAGGGTGGGGGGTGTCCGGAATTTCGGTGATACTGCTAGTTCGGTACTTCCGGATGTGCTAGGACGATGAAAAATGGAATGCATGTGAGGGACCCGAACAGATTGACTTGATAATTGTCGTTTCCTGGATCCGAACACCATGTGGGGAGGGGAGGGATGGGAAGCCCGGAATCTGGTGGCATGCATAACTTTTGAACGGGTGATCGGAATTGAATGAAACTTGACAAGTGGATATAGCTATCGTCTCAGATGTTCCATGTAAAGTCCGGGTCGAATCAGATACTTGTGGGTGGGGTGGGGGGGGACCGGAAATCTCGTGAAACGCTTAAAGTTGAGGGATTGGGACGGAATTTGGTGAGAAGAACAAGCGTTAGCCCTAGATACGTAATTGACGATCGTATCGGGGCTCTGTGGAGGGAATTGGAGGGTGTTTCCCGGAATTCCGGTGGTCGCCAGTTAGGATAGTTCCAGCTATTCCAAGAAGGATGAAACTTTGCAGGCCTATTAATGACTAAAAGACCCGACATAATGCCCTTGGAAAACTTGTGTTCCTGGATCCGACCATCTTTAGAGAGTTGAGGGAAGGGGAATCCTGAATTCAACGGCTTCCGTAAGTTGCGAACGGGTGGTCCGATTTGATTGAAACTTTATGGGTGATAAGAAATGATGACCTCTAGACAAGCAAAACATGGGTCCAAACCACATGCGGGCACGTTTGGGAGAGTTGGACGAGGGGGGGGGGGTACAGAATGGGATGCAAGTTAGACTGTTCCGAGGTAATGCGGCCTTGATTTTGTTATTTGGTGTCAGGATGGTGAAGTCGGAATCGGAAATTTGCGGATAGGCTATGCTCCGATTCCAGCCGAACTTGATTGGGAGATGTCAGAGATGCGACCTTCATGTTTCCGACTCTTATTCAGCAACAGTGGGGGGAGTTGGAAGGGGATTCCCGGAAACGTTTTGGCTCGCATATGCGTCAAACAAGCGTAGCGATTTTAATGAAACTTGGAATGTAGAGAGATCACATGCTCTAGATGACATATTTTAGGGTCCGAACTCGATCCAACTACGCTGGGGGAGGGGGAGGGAGAGTTACCAGAAGTTCCCAAGAAACGCTCAGGTTTGAGTGAAACTTGGTAGGTGGTAAGAGAAAATGCTTCAGATGATCCATTTAGTAGTCCGAAGTCCAAACCTGATTCCGACTCGGTAGGGCAAGTTGGAGGGGGGGGGTAAGGGAAACCGTTTGCCATGTGTAGGGACCAAACGAGTGGAACTTTAGGGTTGGAACATAGGTGGTTTTGCCCTAGGTGTTCAGAGGCGACGGGAAAGCTCAGACTTGAGTGAAACTAGATATCGTATTTCTAGGTCCGAACCGCATTTTCAGATGACGGGGTATTTTGGTTTCTCGTCTACTTTTTAGATACCACGTACTCGTATCAACAAGTGCCATATGAGCTTGTAGCTCTTGTTTTTTATTTCAACGGCTTCTAGAATAGTTTGATGGAGCCTGGTGCGTGTAGCACGAATTTGGGCTTTTTCAAAATATACCGAATGTTTCCCAAACATGTTCTGCTAGTGCAGATTTGAAAGCGTAGTTTTAGCGTCGTTGATTGGAAAGCCTGTGGTATTTTTTTTTTATGTTCTGCAAGTCTTTTCTCTGTTCTTGTTCCCTCCGCCCTACCTTAGTTCTCTGTCCTGCGGACATACCAGTTTTTGCAATCGCAGGGTATTGAATAAATGCCTTTTTGATTCTGATTTGAGACTTGCTGGATAAGTTCAGCCCACGCTAACTGCAAATTATTTTTAGTGTTGCCAAACCGATTGCTCAGTAAAAATATGATATAGCGATATTGCGACCCTTCTTGGCAAGGTCCTTTAAGGCCTTATTTCAGTAATTTTTTTTATTTTTTTTTATCTTTCGCCATTTTTATCTTTCGCCGTTTTTATGGCACTTGCCCTTCGGCCAAGTGCCATATAGCGATCGCAATTTCTGTCCGTCCGTCGGTCTGTCTGTCTGTCGGTCAGTCCGGGTTTTGCTAGTTCGGGCACTTCCACTTAAGCTAGGACGATGAAAATTGGCAGGCGTATCAGGGGCCCCAAATGATTAAGTTATAAAAAGTCATTTTCCGATCCGAACATCATGGGGGAGTGGGGGAGAGGGAATCCGCGATCTTGAGGTACTTATAACTTTTGAACGGGTGATCGGATCTTAATGAAATTTGATATTTGGAAAGATGTTGTGCCTCAGACGACCCACTTAAAATCCGGATTGGAGGCGGTGACTTTGGGGGGAGCTGGAGGGGGAAACCGGAAATCTTGGGAAACGCTTAGAGTGGAGGGATCAGGACGAAACTTGGTGGGAAGAACAAGCACAAGTCTTAGATACATCATTGACATAACCGGACCGGATTCGGGCATTGTGGTGGGAGTTGGGGGGGGGGGGAGAATTCGGTTCGAGTTCGGTACTAGGACGATGATATTTCGTAGGCATATCGAGGAGCCGAACAGAATGCCTTGAGAATAGTCGTTCCCCCGATCCGACCATCGTAGGGGGAGTGGAGGGATGGGGAATTCGAAAATTACTAACATGCATAACTTTGGAAGGAGTAATCGGACATGCATGAAACTTGAGAAGTTCAAGAACAAGTGCCGCAGATGTTCCTTTTCAAATCCGGACCGGATACGTTACCTGAGGTATGGGGGGGGGGGCTGGAAGGGGGCACCAGAAAGACTCAGATTTGAGGGATCGGGATGGAACTTGGTGGGAAGAACAAGCTTAAACCCTAGACACATTACTGATACAACAAGACTGTATCGTGTCACAGTGGGGGGAGTTGGAGGGGGGTGTACCGGAATTTCGGTGATCTCCAGTTAGGGTACTTCCAGATGTGCTAGGTCTATGAAACTTGGCAGGATTCTACCATATCGACTTGAAAATAGTCCCTTCCCCGATCCAATCATCGGGGGTGGGGGGGGGGGGAGTAGAGTGGTGGGGAATTCGGAATCTGGTGACATTCACAAATTTGGAACGGGTGATCGGACGTGCATGAAACTTGGTAAGTATTAAGAACAAATGTTCAGTTTCATGTCTGGACCGGATCTGATTACCGGGGGGGGGGGGGGAGCTGGAGGTGGCACCGAAAATCTCGTGAGTCGCTTCTAGTCGAGAAATCGGAGTTGGACTTGGTTGGGATAGTAAGCGTAAACCCTAGATGTATTCCTGACAAAACAGGACCGGGTCGTGTCACGGTGGGGGAAGTGGAGGGGGTTTCCCGGAATTCCGGTGATCTCGAGCTAGGGTGCTTCCAGACTTGCTAGGACCATGAAACTTGGGAGGCCAATTAGGGACTCTAACGTATTGACTTGAAAACAGTCCCTTCCCCGATCCGACCATCGTGGGGGGAGTAGAGGGACGGGGAATCGGGAATCAGGTGACATTCATAACTTAGGAACGGGTGTCAAGAACGAGTGTCTCAAATGCTCAGTTTCAATTCCAGTGTGAGTCTGATCACTGGGGGGGGGGGAGGAGCTGGAGGAGGACAAACTGACAAATATGCTAACTGTTCCGACAAGTGCCATATGAGATTTTAGCTCTTGTTAAGTGTTAGTTTTGTACCTACAACGTTTTAGTACTTTATCTTCCGAGCCAAGTTTTGCTAGTCATGCAACGCAAACTTCGCCTCTTTTACACGTGACATCAAAAGCTTCAAAGTGTTGTTTTCATTTTGGAAGACTCGTAGATCATTATATCTACCTTGTTTTGGGCTTTGGTTTTCCCAGTTTTGCTTTGTTCTTGGATTCACCGCTGAAATTTGTTTATCGCAATCAGACTTAATTTTTTGCACTTATTCTTTTCAGTCCTTGCTTCTTGCTTCTTTTTCACCGGCTTCTGACCGGTCATTAATAAATAACAGTAGACTATGGATTTTTAAGCTACTGTCTGAAGATAATGGTCGACAACATGGGCCGAAACATCGTCGGATATTATATTCTGACTGATATGGCTGACTGATCCGTCTTGCAACACCTCCTTGAGTTTCTGCACTTGAGTGGAATGGCGTTTTTTTTTTTTTGTGAACTGTCGGCACGAATGTTCTCAGTTGGATTCGTTAAGACGATCAGTCATACTCAGGAGTACCCTGGTATTCGCTCTGACGTCAGCAATGGTTTTGTTTGATCTCGCGAAGGTCTTTTTTGTTTATCAATCAAATATTAACTTCTTCCTAGTTGCACAGCCTTCTTCAAGGGTGTCAGTGAAATTGCATTCTTTTGAATGCTTGATCGTGAGCAGCCACTTGAAATGTAGTATTTGAACGCACATTACCCCAAATGCCGGAGGAAAAGCGAAAGAAGAAAATGTCTGGGCGAAGTGAGGTGCGTTATATTTTTATGGCACTTGCCTTCCGGCCAAGTGCCATATACCGATCACTTTTCCATCGGTCGGTCGGTCTGTCGGTCGGTCGGTCCGGTGATCGCGAGTTAGGGTACTTCCAGATGTGCTAGGAGGATGAAACTTGGCAGGCGTGTCAGGGACCCGACCAAACTGACTTGGAAATAGTCATGTCCCCGACCTGACCATCGTGGGGGGAGTGGAGGTAGGGGGAATCTCGAATATTGAGGTATGCGTAACTTTCGAACGGGTGATCGGATCTGAATGAAACTTGAAATGCGGGAAGAAAACATGCCTCGCGTGTCCCGTTTCACGTCCGAACCGGCTCCGACAGCTGTGGAGGGAGTGGGAGGGGGGGGGTACCGGAAATATCGTGACACGGTTAGAAACTTGGTGGAAAGAACAAGTACATATCCTTAATACATCGTTGACATAACCGGATCCGATCCGGGCACTGTGTGTGGGGGGGATAAAGGCTGGATCCCGGAATTCGGGTTATCACGGGTTAAGGTACTTCCAGATGTGCTAGGATGATGAAACTTGGCAGGCATACCAGGGACCCGACCAAACTGACTTGGAAATAGTCACTTCCCTGATTTGACCATCGTGGGGGGAGTGGAGTGAGGGGGAATCCGGAATATTGGGACATGCGTAACTTTCGAACGGGTGATTGGATCTGAATGAAATTGGATATTTGGGAAGAACACATGCCTCACTTGTCCCGTTGTACTTCCGGGCCGGATCCGCCAGCTGTCGGGGGAGTTAGAGTGGGGAAAAGTCATTTCCCCGGTCCGACCATCGGGAGGGGGGGGGGAGGAGGGATGGGAAATCCGGAATCTTGAGGCAAGCATAACTTTCGAACGGGACATCAGACACAAACAAAACTTGACAGTTGGAAAGAGCTCGTGTCGCCGATTTACCATTTCGTGTGGGGACCGGACCCGATAACTCTGGGGGGGATTGGATGGGGATCGTTAATCTCGGAACAAACTTAGAGTGGTGGGACCGGGACAAGTCTTAGCTTTTACCATTACCTACTACGTATTCCTGCAAGTGCCATATAAGCTTACAGCTCTTGTTCATCCCGTAGTAGCTCATATAGTCGAGTACTTTAGACCAGGCAGTGTTTTATTTGCGGAAGTTCTGAGGTCCTGTTTCAACAAGATCGTCTTTCTGTCAGTTCATTCTGACGGTGTCGTCTAAATCTCAGCCGATTATCCGAGGATCGTAACCGGCGTTGCCACTTACACCGCATTGCGCGGTATAATACCGCGATTCTGAAGAAAATACCGCTTACTTGTTGCGTTTTTGATCGAAGTTTGAAGCTACCTTCTACCTCAAAGGTCTTCGTTTATATACCGTTTTTGGTCGCCGGTCACAGTTTCTTTGTCCTTCAAACTCTGACCGTCGAACTTCGCGAGTTCGAAGTTTGCTTGAATCGTCGAAGAAACGTCAACCGGGCAAGGATCGACGAAGTCGTAAAAACACTAATTAAGCAAACGGTCAACTTCAACGGCGTTTGAAAACGGAAATTAAGCAACCGAACGGCGAACAAAACTTCGATCAAAAACGCAACTAGAATTTTGATTTTCCCGCTTACCGCAATTATGCCGCGAAATACCGAGAAGGGAATTACAGTATTCATGAATCAGGCCGGTACCCAGGAATTCATGTCCGGGGGGGGGGGGGGGGGTTGCCTGTCGGTCGGACAAAAAAGTACAAAAAAGAGGGAAAAGCCTATAAAATTGATGATTTTTGCATGTTTCGGGGGGGGGGGGTTGACTTTTTTTTGGGGGGTGGGGGTCAACCCCCAACCCCCCCTGGATACGGCCTTGTCGTGAATTCGAGTTCATAAAATAGGATAGATTCCAAGGCGAAATTCCCTAGGTTTTTTCTTGCATTTGCGGCAGGTTTTACCGCATTAAAATTGCAGGAATGCCTGCCGCTTCAAGGTCAAATTCATATCAAAATGACATTGACACCTCTCTACTCTCCCAGAAATATACCGCAAAGTTCTACCGCATTTTGGTTGGATACCGCGGAAATAATGAGTTTACATGAGGCCGGCAACGCGAAGAGGTGACGGTCTGGTGGCAACACTGATCGTTAGGTCACATCTTGTTCCACCCGAATTTCACTTTTTCAATTTCCAAACCTAACTCTGACCTAACCGAGTGTCCATAGGACGGTTTATGGAAGTAAAAGCATCTGGCGCCTCGCTTGCCGCTCGGCTCTATATATATAGATCCAGTTACATATCCAACAATATATAATTCCGAACTTTCCAACTTTTTTAATGACGTCCCATTGACCTCACGAGAATCAGATAATCGGCTGAGGAGACAATTCTGGCAGCAGATACGAAGCAGAAGAAAAGAGGGAAAAGGACAGAGCGTGCTCCACCCTTCTAAAAATAGTAACTATTAGTTACTATTTCCGTTCTAGCCTCACGAAAAGCTACTATTCCACCCTTCCAACCTTCTCGAAATAGTAATTAATAGTAGCTATTTGCTTACCACGCTCGGGAGCGTCGTAGGCGTGGTGACTACGGATCTCTGTAACTGAAATAAGAGGAAAACAAATTCGCTTTCTCTTGCGTGCGCGTAATCTGTCTGAAAACAAAGAAACTAACGAGGGGGACAAGGAGAGCCGAGAAATCGTGCTAATTGGAAGGCTCTTGACAACTCTTGAACAGCGTAGATTAGATTATTTAGATTATATATGGGGTTTATTGGCCTGTTTGACGTATATCTATACTGCTATGCCTGTGCGGGCTGTAGTGCAGAATCTGGATCTGCACCCGCTCACGCTGTCTTACTGGTGAAGTAGCTCTCCTACTGACGCAGAAGAAAAGCGATCTGGTACGAGTTCTTATAGGATACAGAGGAGCGGCGACTTCTAGATAAACTGTATTACGAGTTACGATCATTTTCAAAAGAAGCTCGCAAGTCTCGCAACATTGTCGCCCTTAGGTAGTAATATGAGAGCCAACGCTTGAAGCTTCCCGTTAGTTCCTCGAAATTTTAAAAAAAAAAAATCGCTGTAGCTGCCCTAGGCCGAGTCATCAGGACCGGTACGAGTCGTGTTTTCACTAAACAAGTCATTACAGAGCTCCCGGCGTCATCTCCATTTGTTATTTTTCCCGTCCTGTTCCATGTTCCAATTTTTTTAATTTGTTACTTTGCTTTTTTCACCTGTTATTTGAATTTTGCTATTTTGGAAATTTTCGATTCTACTTCCCTGAGCACTAGACCGTTTTCTGACAAGTAACGAATAAAATATTATTATTATTAGTATTGAAGCAAATGGTGTTCTGTGCATCCTAATTTGGAGAGATGAAATAATTTGGTATTGACAACTAAGCAAAATATAATGTATCTCAATGGAAAGCTCCAAATAAGTCAGATGTTTTGTGGAGATAAGGAAATATTGCCAGAACCTAAAACTGTAGGCCTCTTTTCATTTCATACCAGTTGCCTTCTGACGTCACCTAAACTCTCAGTATTAATTACTTCCTTGTACTTCCTCCGTATTGGGAATATAATTGGTTACAGCTGTTTCCATAAAATAGTGGAAATATTCATAAAGTTCTCCACGAGAATCCAAAGTTAATGGTATTGTAGCAATGCCGAGAAACTCGGGTAATTTTGGCAATGATTCGTTTGCAAGATGATACATTCGCTATTGCAAGATTAGTTGTTATGATATTTCCCGAACAGCGGTCTCCCAGCGTGTCTACAATCCTAATGTTGCGAAGAAATGACCAGATTTTTCCGGCCGGATTTTTCTGCACTTTCATAATCAAGTTGAACAAGTCTCAACTTTTCCGTATGGAACTGGTGATTGTGGCTAAAATCCGGGCAAGAATTCCAGTCTGCGAGCGCCAGATCCCGATCATCTGCCCAAGGCATAGGTGTTTCATTGCAGAGGGATATTCTTGCCAGTTTTTATGGTACTTGCCCTTCGGCCAAGTGCCATATACCGCTAACTTTTACGTCGTTCGGTCCCACGATTGCGAACAGGTGATCGGATCTGAATGAAAATTGATATCTGGAAAGACTCGTGTCTCAGATGTCTCATTTCAATTCCGGACCGGATCCGATGAATATGGGGGGGGGGGGATCGTGTGACAGAGGAGCGACCGTGATAAGACTCGGTGGGAAGAACGAGCACAGGTTCTTGGTACATCACTGACAGAACTGGACCGGATTCGGGTATTGTGGGGGAGTTAGCGGGGGGGGGGGGGGGTTCCGGAATTCCGGTAATCCGGAGTTAATGTACTTGCAGGTGGGCTAGGACGATGAAACTTTGCAGGCGTATCAGGGAACCGACCAGATTGACTTGGAAATAGTCAGTTTTCCGATCCGACCACCGTGGAGAGAGCGGAGGGAAGGAATCCCGAATCTGGAGGTATGCATGTTTAAATTTCAAACGAGGGATCGGATCTTAAATGAAACTTGATATGCGAAAAGATCTCGTGTTTCAGATGTCCCGTTTCAGGTCTGGACTGGATCCGATGAATGGGGGGGGGGAAGGGGAGAATCGGAAATCGGGTGACACTCATGGAGTGGATCGATCAGGATGAACCTTGGTGGGAATCTAAGTAGAAGGACAAGTCCGAGGTACCTCAGTCACAGAACCGGACCGGGAGAGGGGAGCTGGAGGGGGATGTTCTGAATTCCGGTGACCGCAAGTTAAGGTCCTTCCAGATGTGCTAAGACAATGAATCTTGGCTGGAGCATTAGACTTGACAACATTGATCCTACCGCCCCTTAAAGTACTCATCTTAACCGTAAAGTAAAAAAAAACAACTTTTAAGCAAAATTTACGTTTTCATTATCCCCATGAGCACATGCTCATTTTTGCCTCAGGGTATTTTCTTAGAAATGAATTTCCAGCACCCTTAAAGTGCGTATCTTAACCGAAAAGTGAAAAAAAAAGATATTTTCGACCAAACAATGTCTATTAATGAGCCCGTCATCAGTTTTTCCTCAAGATTTTGTTTACATACGAATTCCTAGTGCCCGTAAAGTGCGCATCATCACAGCCAAGTGCAAAAATAAAATGCTTTTTATGAAACAAGACATTTTTAATTCCAAGAATCCACGATCATTATTATCTCGATGGTTTTGCTGACAAATTGTCACTACAAACCCATGACTTTAAAAATTCCTGATTTCATCCTCTGACCCAGCCTCGCAAGTGCCATATGAGCTTCTTGCTCTTGTTATGAAATTGTAGCCAATTAGTGTTCTGGTGGAAAGTCTTTTCTTCAGAATGTTAACCTTAACCAGGATTTCCGAGGTAACCGTTATTTTAGGCACCTATAATTGTAGATATTTTACCTTCGAATTCTTTACTGATCATTTTATTAACTTGACAACAACATTTTATTGTTATATACAGTTATGGGATTGCTTTTTTGGCAGAAGGCGGGATCGGTATAATAGAAAATCATAATGGTTGGTGTTCGTAATGAAGCTTCAGCAAGCGTGTCGATTTCTTTTCTAGCCAATTTTTTCTTGTTGTCCAAAAAATAATATGGCCACAAAAAAACGTCCTAAAATGTTTAATATTCTGAGCTTCTGAAGTTGGGACTAATATAAAGAAAAACAGAGTATTTTGTGCTCTTACTGGAGCTTTGGTAGGTTTTTGCCAATTTTTAACAATTATAAAACTATTAACATATTATGAGCATACACAGTATAGAATAGAATATAATAGTGTTTATCTAGCCTCGGATGGGCCATAAGCTTGTTTTTATATACACGACATACAAATATATTAATGCATTGAAAACATAATCATCCTACTGGCTACTACCCATAAATAAACTATCTCCTATTTAATTCCCCCTCACACATTTTATCACCATTTTAACAAAGTTGTCTTTGGTCAATGTCAATATACATACACATACATACATACTCTTTAATCCGGAAAAAGAAATTCCGTATTGACTAGCCTAATACAGAAATACAAACAAAAACAATAACAGTAACACAACTAATATCACCTACCCACCTGGGAAACCAAAAAGATCGGAATTGATCTTATCCCAGACGGGTAATGATAACTGCATAAATTGGGTACTCACTCCCTCGATAAGATTATTACCGCAATAATTATATTATCGGCAGACAGTTTGAGGGAAGAGCAACCCTCCCCCAAACTGATCCGGTAGAGGAGCATACACAGTATTTATTCAAACAATGTTCAGAGTCTCAAAAACAAAGGCTCAAAGAACATTTATTTATACACAGCATAGAATAGAATATAATAGTGTTTATTTAGCCTCGAATGGGCCATACGCAGATTTTTATTTACACGACACACAGATATATTAATGCATTGAAAACATAATCATCCTCCTGGCTACTACCCATAAATAAACTATATCCTATTTAATTCCCCCTCACACATTCTACCACCATTTTAACAAAGTTGTCTTTGGTCAATGTCAATATACCAGGGAAGAGCAACCCTCACCCAAACTGATCCGGTAGAGGAGACTCCCATCACTGCCCTAGGGGAGGGGCAACAGTGTCCTCCCTAAGACAAATCCAAGGACAAATCGGACATCTTTAATTATCACTGATATGGTATGATATGACAAGTCTGCTACCTGTAGGAAAGTTTGAGATTCATCTGTCAGTTTATTGAGTCTAATTCCCGTGAAAACTGTTGTGTAGCAGAAAACCACAAAATAAAGCTTTGCGCCGCTTGGGGCAAGGTAATAGCGGAGTAATTTGGTGACGAGACTGGTTTTTCAGGTCGTTGACTTTTTGAAGGAATTTGACGTGCTGGCGATGGAGAAATCAGGGTTTTTATATTGGGTTATATTGTGCAGGCAGATATTTTGTCGGCTAATTGGCTATTCTTTAAGATTTCCTTTTTGATCATTTTTTTAAGCATTAAGGTCCGGAAAAGCATTGAAGTTCTCCGGATATTTTGGATACCCGTCATATAAAGAACAAAAATTAAGAATATTGTAAGTAGCCTAGTGAATTTAAAGACAGAATTATACCTTAGCGGGATTCGAAGTCACCACATTTGGCTTACAAACTTACCTAAAATTTTTTTTTCGTTTTCTTTAGTTTCCTAAATTTTATTAGAATGATCCGGTAATTTATTTATACCAGAATTGTTCGGTATAATTACCGAAATTCGGAAGATCTGCAGAATCCCGAATAGACTATCGATCAGGGCAGTATCAAGGGAGGGGGGGTCGACCCCCCCGCAAACATAGCAAACATGCCTCTCAAATAGTGCCATAGCACCCTTAAAGTGCGCATCAGCACAGCTAAATGTAAAAGTAAAATACTGTTTACCAAACGATACATTCTCATGATTTCTAAGGACCCTTTATCATTTTTATCTCAAGGGTTTTGCTTACAATGATCACAAAAAAAACGCGAATCCGGACCTACTATCGATCCCCAATTATTCGGTATAATTGCTTGGCTTTGGTAGTTGTCATGAATCCCTAACTTCGGTCCGATTTCGACGAAACACACCTAATCCGAATATCACGGCCATAATTATCCTGTATAATAATCGGGGTTTGGTATATAGTTATACCGAATCTGTCATGTAGTTATGATAAGTGGGCCCTGGGCTGACTACATGGCTCCGACACTGGAGCCCTAGACTTCTGAATTTAAAAATCTAGAAAATTTGGAATGTTCTAATTTACTTCTGGTTTATTGGTCACGAGCAGGGGTGAGAATATTTTAAAACTTGTCCTATAATATACTATATTGAGTTAAAAACCCTATATTCTCCTATATTTCAGCTTTTGCTGTTTTTTTCGTAAATTTTGAAGTTAATTCTGCCAAAACTGGGCAAAGGTCGAAGTAATTTGTATTTCTGCAAAAATGTTTTTCTATTTCGTCTGTATATTTCTCTTGTGAATTTTTGTTTCCATCAGTTATGGCTTCTTTGTCGTCTGTATATTTCGCTTGTGAATTTTTGTTTCCATCAGTTAGAAGCTTTCGCATTTAAAAGGCGCTGTTGACACTCAGTTTGACGAGGTTGTCAATCAGTAGTGTGTTCGTAGTTCTTTAATTTTGTATTTGATCTCTGTTCATGGATAAAACTTTCCCACCAAAGTCTCTCGTCTTGGATACTATGCAATTTCTGTCCGTCCGTCGGTCGGTCCAGGTTTTGCTAGTTCGGGCACTTCAACATAAGCTAGGACGATGAAACTTGGTAGGCATATAAGGGACCCCAAATTATTAAGTTGCAAATAGTCACTTCCCCGATCCGAGCATCTGGGGGGGGGGGGTGGAGGGAGGGGGAATCCGGAAAAACTACGTATTTCTTACTTACAACTGGGTGATCAGATCTTAATGAAACTTGATATATAGAAAGCCTTTGTCTCAGACGTCCCAGTTTAAATCCGGACCGGATCCGGTGACATTGGGGGGAGTTGGAGGGGGGAACCGAAAATCTTGGGAAATACTTAGAATGGAAAGATTGGGATGAAACTTGGTTGATAGAATAAGCACAAGTCCTAGATACGTGGTTGCTATCACCGGACCGAACCCGCTCACTGTGGGGAGTTTGGGGGGGGGGGGGTCGAATTTCTAGTGATCCCACAAGTTGGGCACTTCCTGATGTGCTAGGACGATGAAACTTGGCAGGCATGTCACGGACCCGAACAGCTTGATTTGAGAATAGCCGCTTCCCCAATCCGACCATCTGGGGTGGGGGTGGAGGAAGGCGGAATCCGGAAAAGTGAAGTATTTTTAACTTACGAACGGGTGATCGGACTTTAGTGGAACTTGATGTATAGAAAGACCTCATGTCTCAGACACCCCATTTTAAATCTGGATGGGATCCGGTGACTTGAGGGGAGTTGGAGGGGGGGGGGACCGGAAATCTTGGGGAACGCTTAGAGTGGAGGGTTCGGGATGAAATTTGGTGGGAAGAACAAGCACAATTCCTAGATACGTGAAATGACATAAACGGACCGGATCCGGTCACTGTGGGGAATTGGGGGGGGGGGGGATATCTAGTGATCCCGCGAGTTCGGTACTTCCTGATGTGGCTAGGATGACAAAACTTGTCAGGCTTGTCAGGGATCCGAACAGATTGACTTGATAATGTAGTTTTCCCAATCCGACCATCGTGGGGGGAGTGGAAGGTTGGGGAATCCGGAATCTAGTGGCAAGCTCAGCTGCTGAACGGGTGATCGGATTTAAATGAAACTTGATATTTAGAAACATCTCTTGCCTCAGACGTCCCATTTTAACTCCGGACTGGATCCGGTGACATTGGGGGGGGGGGGGGGCTAGAGGGGGGAACCAGAAATCTTTGGAAACGCTTAGAATGGAGGGATGGGGGTGAGACTTGATATGAAGAAAAGCATTAGCCCTAGATACGTAATTAAGAACCAGATCGTATCGGGGCTCTGTGGGGGCAGTTACAGGGGGTTTCCCGGAATTCCAGTGATCGCGGGTTAGGATACTTCCAGATGTGCTAAGGAGGATAAAACTTGGTAGGCACGTTAGTGACCTGAAGAAATAGACTTAATGACCCGACAGAATGCCCTAGGAAGACTTCCGTTCCTGGATCTGACAGTTTTTCGGGGAGTTGAGGGAGGGGGAATCTGGAAATTACTGACTTACGTAGGTTGCGAACAAATGGTCCGGTTCAAGTGAAACTTTATGGGTGGTAAGAACTGATGACCTAGAGTCCTAGACAGGCAAAGCATGTGTCCGAACCCCATGCGGCCATGGTTGGGGAAGTTGGGGGGGGGTCCGAAAACTTTGTGACATGCACGAAAATCTAGCGGATGGGCCGAATGGGATGTAAGTTGGACAGTACGAAGTTTATGCAGCCTAGATTTGTCATTTGGCGTCCGAACCGGATCCGACCAAAGTACGAGGAGGGTGAAGCGGGAATTGGAAATTTGAAGATATGCTCTGATTCGAGTTAAACTTGCTGGACCGGAAGAGGAGATGTTAGAGACGCGAAGTTTATGTGTTCGAGTCGTATTCGGCCGCAGTGGAGGGGAGTTGGAGGGGGAGTCCCGAAAATATTGTGGCTCGCATGGGAGTTAAACGAGTGGATTGATTTGAATGAAACTTTGAAAGTAGAGAGATCATATGCCTCAGATGGCATATTTTGTGTCCGGACCGGATCCGAGCGGTAGGCAGGGGTACCGGGAAAATGCTCAGATTTGCTTTCTCGTCTTTCACATACCCTACTCGTAACAAGTGCCATATGAGCTCGTAGCTCTTGTTGTTTTAAGATGAGATCCTAAGTTGTTTCACCAGAATCGTCCTTCATTATTTTGCAGAAGATGTCCAAATAAGCTGTTTTTTCATCCTATATTCTCCTATATTTTGATGTGAAAATTCTTATATCCTATATATATTTTAGCCTTAGGTCACTCCCAGGCCTGGTCATGAGATTCCCTTGTGTGGCATTTTATCCTTACGTAATGAGACTCCACCCCATCGGGCCAAGTTCTAATTTCATTTTTTCTTCCAGATTCCCATCATTTCTGATGCTGGGTATAGGTCAGATGGTGACCACTGTAGTCGTGCTGTACATCGCAAGAGCACTCAGAATACTCAGCTTTCCTGCTCTTGAAAACTCTACTTTTAAGAAGGTAAGCTAAGTGCCTCGAAGGGTTGGTCATTACACCCGCTGACCATATTACCAGCTCATCGCTCCAAGTGGATTGGTCATTTGCCTGACCTAAGGCGTATTCTCGCCACTCCCTGAGGACTCGCCGCGTTTTTGTTTGTCCCAGGGACTCACTCCCCGAATTCTCGCGAATCCCCACGAACGGGGAATGCTCCGATTATCATCACCATCATCAGAAAGGACTCCTTTTCAGATTCGAAGGGGAATCAGTTTTTCCAGACTAATTTCGTCATTTTTTCGAACGAAATCCATTTTGGAAGCAGTCCCGTGTTCTCGTTGTTTTCGGTACCGTAGTCCGCATGGAGTGACTCCTTCTATTCTCGCCGCTCCTTTTGATTCCCCGAGGAGACATCGGGGAATGGCGAGAATACGCCTCTAGCTTCACTGGATCCATCACATAGAGATAGTACATCTGTGTCCTCTGAGGTCGTTGCGGTCAAAGATGACGACATCCTCTGCTGTGATGTTGTCACCACAATTATCGGTGATTTGAAAGCTGTGATTAGGTCATATCAAATGAATTTGTAAGCTAAACTGGGTTACCGTATGTTTTCAAGCCGGTTTTTGGGATCCCAGAACGTAAGTGGTGGGATACCTATTACTTCTCAAAAGTTGTCCGTCTGTCAACACGATAAATATCGAAAGGGTATAAATATTTTCTTCAAACTTCGTATGAGGATCCGTTGCAGTACAGGTCAGATCCTATATTTAAGGATGGGTTGGTGTGGTGGTGGTGGTCAAGTTAAGTTATGAAATAATATATGTGTTGAAGCTAATGCGATAGTCGTTTAGGGGTAAGGTAACATACTGAATCCATATCTGATTTTTTTTTTTCCTGACGGACAAATAGTTCACCCGAAATCTGGCAAATCCCAGAAATTGGGGTATGGGGTAAGGAGACATGCTGAATCCAGTTTTGAACATTATTTGCTTGCCGTATAAGCAGTTCATATCCGGCCCAAACCGGAAATTTGGTAGAATTAAAAGTTATTGTCTGAATTCGGGTAAGGCTGGGGTAAGGAGACTTGCTGAATCTATTTTTGACGGATATGCTATTAGGACAGAATCCGGCCACAACCGGAATTTCCTTCAAGTAAAAGTTTTTTTTTTGCATGAAGGAAATTCAAAGTCGATTAGAGATTCGATTTAGGAGTAAAGATAAATGCTGAATCCGTATCTGAACTTCATTCATAGGAATTAGTCGGGCTAATTCTAAAGTTGTCTATAGCTTTAATTTGAGGACAAGCATGCATGTTAAGATTCGTATTAAGTTCTTTCTTTCCTCAGCTGATCAGTCGTCTAGCCCTAATCCGTGGAAAGCCAGCACTTTTACTCTTTTAAATTTCTCATATCTCTATATGTCGGTATGAAGATAATAGGACTGAATCGATCTAGTTGCTAATTGATCTGCGATCTAGCTTACTAACGGGTAAATGGAACGATTAGAATCGGATCAGGGATCGGATATAGTCAGAGTTAACAATAAAAACTCCGATAAAATTTAGAAGGTGGTAAAGAACATGTTGGATTGGGATGGTTTTAACTAGCGTTGGTATTCCGTTCGTAATCTAATCCAAGTCTCGGTTATCTGAGCTGAGGAAAACTGCGTGTTTACGGGATCTGACGAAAAAAGGAAATCTATAAGAACCGAGAGTGGACCAAGAAATTCAATAAATATAACATGTCTGGGATTCTGTCGAAACCTTTGGTCTTGTTATGTTCGCAGTAAGTAAGTAAACAAACTCTGAAATTATTACATTACGTCGATGTCAGTTTATACGACAGAGTAACAGCTAGAAAAATCCGACTAATATTAACCACAAATTATAGTTTATTTGAAGAAAGAAGAAAGATATTGACGGGGAAAATAAATACCGAACCTGCCGGCGCATTATGCCTTCCTTATTAATTAGTCCAGTTTTGAGCGGAACTCTGGAAAAAGGATAATTTTTCATTTTGAGCGGCTGGAGCCTGACGAGAACCCTTGCCAAGAAGGGCCGAAATATAGTAAATGGATAGTAAAATCCAGAGGATATTGAAATCCAAAACTTTCATAAAAAGGCTGACAAAATTCTTCTTCATCACAACCTTTTTACTTTAAAACAAGAGCTACGAGCTCATATGGCACTTGTACGAGTAGGCTGTACAAGAAAGTAGATGAGAACGTCACAAAATACTCCCGCCATCCAAAAATGCGGTTCGGAAATAGAAATAGGATATTTAGTTTCACTCGTTTCTGAGCAGTTTCGGCATCGTCTCGATTGTCTGTAGCAAATGCACATGACTTTTCAAACTTTCATCCCAATAAATCCATTTGTTTGATCCCTAGACGTGCTACACGATTTCCGGTACTCACTCTATCTCCACCTACCGTGGCCGAATCTGGTTCGGAATAAAAAAAAATCGACCACCTAAAGCATCTTCGTTTATACCATCTATCAAGTTTCACTCGAATCTGAGCATTTTTGGAAAGTTCCGGTACCCCCCCCCCCTCCCACCAACGTTGTCGGAGCCGGTTCGGGCCCAATCTCTTAATTCCCTGTTCCTGTCCATCAAGTTTGACTGAAATTGGAGCATAGCCTATCTGCAAGTTTCCAGTCCCCCCCCCTACCTTGGCGGAATCCGGCCCGGACGCCAAATAACAAATCTAGGCCGCATAAACTCGGCACTGTCGAATTGCATCTCATTCGGTCCATCCGTTTGGTTTTTGTGCATGTCAAAAGTCCCCCCACCCCAAATTCCCCTAATCGTGGTCGCATATGGTTCGAACGCATGTTTTACATGTTGAGGCCATCGATTCGTATCACCCATGAAGTTTCACTCGAATCAGACCACTTATTCGCAATTTACAGAAGTCATTTTTCGGGGGTATGTTGTGTCAGGTTCTTAAGTCAAGATAATTCGGGTCGCTAATATGCCTGCAAAGTTTCGTTGTCGTTTTACATCTGGAACTATTCTAACTCACGACTACGGGAATTCCAGGAAACCCCCTCCAACTCCCCCCACAGAGCCCCGAAACCATCTGGCTCCGTCAATTTCATCTAGGCCTAATGCTTGTTCCATCTATTAAGTTTCGTCCCAATCCCTCTGCATTTAGAGTTTCTTGAGTTTTCCACCCCCCCCCCCATCCCCACAGGTATCGGACCCGACCCGGACGTGACACTGAACGTCCGAGGCGGTAGCTCACCAGACAAGTTTCATTCAAATCCGATCACCCGTTCAAAAGTTATGCACGCCACTAGATTCCGGACTCCCCATCCACCCACTCCCCCCACGATGGTCGGGTCGGGGAAACGGCTGTTCTCAAGTCAATCTGTTCGAATCCCTGACATACCTGCCAAGTTTCATCACCCTAGGACATCAGGAAGTATGCCGAACTCGCGGGATCGCTAGAAATCCGGACCCCCACCACAACTCCCCCACAGTGCCCTGATCCGGTCCGGTTATGTCAATGACGTGTCTAGGACCTGTGCTTGTTTTTGCCCACCAAGTTTCATCCCGATCCCTCCACTTTAAGCGTTTCTCAAAATTTCCGGTTCCCTCCTCCAACTCCCCCCAGTGTCATCGGATCCTGCCCGGATTTAAAGTGAGATGTCTGAGACACGAGGTCATCCCAAATATCAATTTTCATCAAGATCCGATCACCCGTTCGCAAGCTAAAAATACCTCAAATTTTGGCTTCACCCTCCCTCCACTCCCCCCCCCCCAGATAGTCGAATCGGGGAATTGACGATTTCCTATTTAATCTGGTCGGGTCCCAGACATCCCTGTCAATTTCCATCGTCCCAGCACATCAGAAAGCACGGAACTCGCGGGATCACTACAAATTCGGACTTCTCCCCCCCCAGCTCCCCCAAAGTGAGCGGATCCGTTCCGGTAATATCAGTTACGTATCTAGGACTTTTGCTTGTACTTTCCACCAAGTTTCATCCGGATCCCTCCACTCTAAGTGTTCTCCAAGATTTCCGGTTTCCCCCTCCAACTCCCCCCAGTGTCACCGTATCCGGTCTGGATTTAAAATGGAGGGCTGAGACACGAAGTCCTTCCATATATCAAGTTTCATTAAGATCTGATCACCCGTTCGTAAGCTAAAAATATCTAATTTTTCCTATTTTTTCCGGATTCCCCCTCCCTCCACTCCCCTCCAGATGGTCGGATCGAGGAAGCGACAATTTCTAATTTAATCTAGTCCAGTTCCTGAAATGCCTGCCAAGTTTCATCGTCCTAGCTTATCTGGAAGTGCCCGAACTAGCAAAACCGGGACCGACAGACCGACAGACCGACTGACGGACAGAAATTACAATCGCTATATGGCACTTGAGTAAGCTCAAGTGCCATAAAAAGCGCCCTGAATAGTTCGTTTATTTTGAACTTCGTTTTTTTCCATTGTATTTCGTTGTAGACTTAGTAGGCTAATTTATCTTTAATGGTCTGCTATTTATTGGTATGTCTCTTCAGTTTTGAACTAAATAATAGTAATAATAATAGCTCTAATAAAATTCAGCTGACACATCCGTTTTGCACTGTTAAATATGATTCGCAGTCAGCTTGGGCTGAAGGAATTTTAATAAGGTTCTTGCGGGTATCTTTGTCTCACTGAGAAAGTTGTATTTAGTTCTTTAATTCATTTGATTCTTTCCTTTTAAGTGTTTCTCTCTATATTTATTACCGTTTTTGCCATGGGCTCAGGGTTTTTGTTCTACTAGGTTGTTATTGTTATTATACTAGAGATAAGAACAGTGTTTTATGTTTGACTTTGGTTGCGTTCCGCAACTTAACGATCGTTAAGAAATTGTTAAAGCACAATGGACACTTCTAATGCTTTACTTCGTATTAAATGCTTCACAAATAAACATTCCCAACTTCCATAAGAAGGCGCTACGAAAATCGGCCGTTTTCTTGTTATCCCTTGTCTTTACCTCTCTGGCATTTCGGCGATCCAAATCTTAGGAGCTGGGATATCGTGGCAGGAAATTCAAAAGCTCCCAGCAATGCTTGATAGAAAAGGATATATTTGAGATGTCACCAAAGTCAAGCCTCAGATGCAGTTTACCTGATTGTTTTAATGTTTCATCAGAAGTTCTATGGCATAAAGTGCCTATTAAAAGTTTTTCTTTGTGGAAGAGTGGTGTGAAGCTTGATTAACTTGCTTTATAAAATGTACCAAAATATGCAATAAGCTCATAAATATAACATAGCTAAAAAAAATCATTCAAAAACAAATAACCTATTCAAATCTGAATTATACAAGCTGATTTATACATAAAACAAAGGTCTACTAACTATTATAAGAAACATCACTTTTATCTTTGTCCAAGCTAGTAAATTGAGCATGTACTGGCCGAAAAAATTACGCTTTGAAATATCACAGAGAGGAAACTGTTGAAAAAGCTGCTGATCTAGGGGTAAGCATTGTTCCTAGGTTGTTACAGAGTGGGATTGGGGTAGTTAGGTGTGCCCATTGAACTTTAACAGTTGTTAGCTTTTTGCGTTCCACGTTTCTGATTTCGAAATTTAAGCTCCGCCCACCTACAATTTCCGTTCCAGAGCTTAACTTGTTAACCATTTTGTAACGATGGTCGGTGAGCATCGTTACAAAATAGTTAACAATTGTAGAACTGTTAAACGTTAATGATCGTTAAACCTATAGTTAGCTCCGCCCCGAAGTAAAGTTAACGATTGTTAACAATTGTTAAGTTTGGGGAACGCAACCTTTATCCCGTTTCTTCTAGGTTTTTCCTCTGCCACTCCTTTTTGCTGCCAACATGTTCACAGGGCTTGGAGGCACTCAGCAGATAAGCTTACCAATGTTGACTGTACTTAGAAGATTCTCAATTGTTATGACGATGATTTTAGAATATTTGCTATTAAGGTAAGAGAAGGTGCAGGCAAGACTGGATGTTCTACAGAGATAAACAAAATGGACAAAAAAAACACGCTTCAATACACATTAGAGAGTTTTCGGAAACTTGCGTGAGACCTAAATACCGCACGCTAAAGTTGTAGCTCGCTAAAGTGATGATGCTGATGACAAATAAGGTGAAAATTTAGCGTTCGAAAAAGTGGACTCTGAGCGAAAAACGCTATTTTTAGCGTCACATACTTGGACTGTGAAGCGTGAAATTTGAAAAAAGCCACACTGTAGATTTCTTTTTTGGATTGGATTGGAAAGAATAAAGTAAGTGAAGTGTACACACTCTACAAGGGTGTTTCTTTTCCATGTAATTGGCTGCTGCTCTTCTTGACAAGTTGGCGTTCGGAAACTGAAGTTTCCGATACGTACCACCAGATGTCAGCTGAGGTGCTAACGTGAGCAACAAGCCTATTTCCGAAAACTCCCTATTATCTGAATGTGGTAGTCACTTCATTAGATAGATAGATATATAGATATTTAATGCATAAAAGCCAACAAGGGCACCAAAACAACAAAAGAAAAATATATATATAAAAACAAGAACTCTATGCCAATATTGAAAACTACAGGGATATACAATTTTCCCTGTGAACTGACGACTCTACTGTCTTTTATTTTGCAGCTTTCGCGCCTGTTCTGAGCTGAGCGTAAACAAGAGGGTGATTCTGGCGATCTCACGGATTCGCTTTCCAAAATGCTAAGCAAAAATCTGCCGAGTGACAGAACAAACGGAAAGTCGTTGCGCGTTAACTTTTAACCGAAAAGGGCTGGGATAGGACAATCTAGTTATTGATTTTCAAATAGTGGCATTCCGTGTGATTTGTGGTACTCTATGCGCTTGGGAGAAAGGTTTATGATTTTTTTTGTGGTTTAGACACTAAGCAATCTTCACTAATCTCACCACTGCCACTGAAAAGCCGCGGTGGTGTTGAGATTAAAATTTCCCGCGTCATAGTAGAATTGACGCTGTGGGGACGGCCGCAGATATTCTGAACGTCACTACGAGAGCAGATAGTGGAAAATCCAAAAATCCCTTAGCATAATTCAAATGATTCAGTGCATTCAGTTAAAATGACACAAAAATTAGTTAAACTTGAAGAATCTCTCGGCGGGATTGCCCAAATCCGATTTCCTCGTACGGAGTGTATTCACTTTCCAGGTTACTTACCAGAACTGGGGAAGTGCCGGAACATTCTCGGAAAGCGAAGTGAGTTTTAGCCGCGGTCGCAAGAACGCACTGCGGATGAGCCAGCAGAGCTTTCCAGACCGCCAGAATCGCCCTATAAGAGCTTGGTCACACTTGCGTCATTTCCGGCCTCTTAGGGTTGCAAAAGTAGAAAAAAGAAAAAGAACACGATACAACTATTTCTTGAAGTGGGTGTTCTAACGCCACCTTGCCCTAGCGCCACCGTATGTTTTCCGCCACCCAGGAAATCTTGCATCATCAAGAGGATTAGTTGGGTCAGACGAAAGAGTCAAATATTTTGGTAGGTCCACCGCCACCGTATGTTTTCCGCCACCCAGGAAATCTTGCATCATCAAGAGGATTAGTTGGGTCAGACGAAAGAGTCAAATATTTTGGTAGGTCCTCCGCCACCGTATGTTTTCCGCCAACTCATTAGTGCAGGTAGCGCAGGTAGCTGGTTCATGGCGTCCGAGATCTAAATCGTTAAATGCGAAGAGGGTTTACCGCCACTAACTCTACGTTAATCCTAGCTTAACATTTGAAATGATTATTTATTTAAGTCGAACTAAAGAAACTGTAAAACTTCAACAACTCAAGGCCCCCAAACTATTAAAATTTCAAAAGGTGAGAAATCGACCGCAGAAGTGCTTCTCTCGAAGACTTCTTGATACGTAATTTTAGCTTTCAGTAGCCTCTCCTCCAGTTCTCTGTAGACTTAGCGACGTTTTGGAGCAGGTTTGCCTTTAATCGCAGTGATATTTAATCCGGTTGCCGCTCGACACCCCATCAGAATATTAGGTCTGACAAGATTTGACCATACCCTCTCGAGGAACCAATCCTCTTGGGGACGTAAGATTTCCTGGGTGGCGGTAAACACCCTTTTCACATTTAAAGAGTTAAACCTGAAACTACCTGCACAGGCTACATGCCCTACCTGAATTAAAAGGCGGCGGAAAGCCGCAGTGGCGTTAGTAGAACACTGCTACCCTAATTCTTAGTGTTGTCCTGTTAAATTCAGGAGATCAATCAGAGCAAAACAGCTTGTATAATTGTGTTACGGGAACCCTAATTGACCCCTAATTGCAGTCTGTTCATTATCCCCAAGCTGCCACAAAACCCATCAAATCTCACGTCCCCTAGAGATTGTCAGTTGTGTGTCGAATAGGCGGCTTTTGAGCCCAGTGTCACCAGGATCTAAAGGTGAGAGTAGGAGGGCACATTGAGGACACAGGGACAAAAACGTGCAAGAAGAAACGTAGCTGCTGATCATGCGGGAGTCTTAGACAATCGATAAGGCTCTCTAGTTACCAACTAGCTTCTTCAGCTAACGGTTAAGGAGTTGCAGAAGCGTACCATGCCAATATCTGATTATCTTTTTTAGACACGTAGCAACGCGCACCATCCAGTTTTCCGTCTTTGCCATGGTTTTTGGAGCGGTAATTGCTGCCAGGTATGAATTTTGTTTTGTTGATTTGTTTATTTATTCCATCCGGCAAAATTGGCGAGTAGGGTACATTACAAATAAAAAACACAACAGTAAATATTCCTTCAGCCCAACCTGACTGCGAATCATATTAAACGTTCATACAAGAATATACACAATAGGTAGCCTTCGTATATTGGTATATTTCAGCAACAAACTTCATAGAAACACTATAGCAACTATTTCGGTATAGTCGCACCAAATTATTACTGACAGAGGCAAGCCGGATTTTAAGGTTGTACAACCTTGATTGTCTTAATTTTAACAGTTGTCAGATCTTTTCTAAGATGTTCCACCGAGAGCGTGTTCCACCGAGAGCGTGTTCCACCATTCTAATTATTTTCGTGCCTCGTGAAAAGTACTACGCTGACCGTTCCACCATTCTCAAAATAGTAACTATTTGCTTACCACACAATAATTACGATCTCTGCGACGTGATTCGCCTGACTGGACGGCATGCCTCGTAACTATAGTAAGTAGGGTGGAACACGCTCTGAGTCGCTCATGGGCTGGACAGAGGATCAGGTTCGCGCCATCCCGACTGGGATCCCTCCCAATAGTTCCGTTTTTGCTGATACCACGATCTAAAGTCGTTTTTGCAGTTATCGTGGCATCTGATACCACGGTCAATAGGCGTTTTTGCAGTTACCGGGGTATCTGGCCAGTTATCGTGGGATCAGATATTCAGATACTACTGTCCGACCGTGCTAACTGATTGTGGTATCTGAAAAGTCATCTCATTTTCATCAAATTTTGTCAGATTGGTGAGAAAGAAGTTTAGCACTTAGTGGTGTGACTGAACATCTGCTTTTCTTTTGGGATGTATTCGAAAAGTGCAATTTCGGCAATTTTTGTTTTTGCAGAGCAACCGTATATCAGTTACCACGATAACTGCAAAAACGACTAATTGCAGATCTAGTTACCGTGGTAACAGCTACCATGGGATCTGCAAAAATGCAACTAATATTTCTCTTCACTACCCGTAGTCAATTACGTATGGAAAATTGGCCAAAATGGTCGCCCGGAATTGAGTGGCCGGAATTGTCGAAAACGTAAGAAGTTCGTCCGGAAAAACCGGATGGTCTCTTCGCACCATTAACAGGTTATCATTTGGTTTTTAAGCAGTCGGTTCAACTTCTGCTGCTGGATCGCCCATTAAAGAGTGTTCTGAATGTTGAGATTTGTTTTCCCGGCCAGAGAAGAAATATACTCGGAAACAAAAGTCTGCCAGATTGTGGTGTTCCCGCTAAAGTAACGTGCACACTCGTCGGATTTTAGCAGACGAAAGCGACCGCCCGTGGCCGAATGGGTCGGCGCGCCCAACTCCTAAGCGAAGGGTCGCTAGTTCTTGTCTCGGTGGTGCCGACCGTTTGGTTTAGGGCGAGGGTTAGTGGCGTTTCCCCGTAAGACAAGCCTGAAGTCTACCCAACTTCAAATAAGTACCTATACAAATCTAGGAAAAAGCACCGGAAGCACCAGAAAATTTGCCCCCAACCAGGTATAGCACTCCCGGCCGAGATACGCGAACCTTAACCGGTAAAAATAAGCTGGCTTTTCAGTTAAACTTTAACTGAAAACATGGTTTAGCCAGATTTGTTTTTCTGTGGTGACAAATGTTTAAAACGAATACCAGTGAAAATCCTGCAGACTGTCAGTAAGAAAGCCAGATTTTTGAAAAAGCTTTATCATAGGGATCATGAACTTAGCCAGTGAGGTCTTACCTTAAGGGAGAGTCCGTGCTTTGCCTGTTTTTCTGCAACGACCGGGCTCCGCCTCCTATTGCAGTGTACGAAGGCGCCAAGTTTCTCATTTCTAGCTATTTCTTTCAGTAATGACTTGTCGTTCAACGTAATTGGCTACACCTTCGTGTTCTTGAACGATCTATTCACCGCCCTGAACAGTGTTGTCATGAAACAGAAGCTAGATGCCAAAGAGTTGGGCAAGTGGGGATTGCTGTTCTACAACTCGCTGTTCATGCTACCAGTGGCCAGTGCATTTGCTGTCATTACAGGCGATTTCGACAAGGTGAGTGTCCCCCCCCCCCCCCGCAAACAGATAGGCAACCCCAGGTGCTGGGTATGCGGAGTTTCCTGGATTTTTTTTATGTTTGTCATTGATACGGAAGTGTGTGCGAAAAACTTGACCCAAAAGTTGAAACTCGTGAATCTGCAGAAGTCGATACACTAGCCCTGCGGCGCCTTCCAAAATAGATGGGATTTGCCCTTCCTAGAATTCCTTCGGGATTAGTAATTTTTGCCGCTAGATGCGCTGGTGTAAAGTAAACAACAGCGTGTTACCTCTTGATGTACGTTTAACCAGGTTTGTTTGGCTATTTTTAATTTCTTTTAGTTTGCCTCTTAGGCCTGGCCATGCTTATTAAGTTTAGTTCAGCTTATTTCTAAACGGAAGCGGACAAGCCTAAAATTCGCTCAGTGGTCAATGTCTGTCGGCTGACAAGCCGAATACTCGTTCAGTTGTCAGTAAATATATATACATTTTATAGTTAGCACTTCTGGTTTAAAATGCCTCTGCCTCTATGTGTACCCTATCCAACTTCATTTTGTCATACTTCACCAAGTTTGTCAGTTCTGGCTTCCGACTTCATTGCTGACCGACTATCGCAGGGGGCTAATGCGCAGCTCGGTATGAACCGAAAGCCTAATCGCTTATTCCCCCTTCAAATAGCCAAGATCTAACGTGGGATTGTTATTGTTTCTCGAGCGGATCTGGTGGCAATTTGTCACTGGATTTTAGGAAGGGTCTTGATGTGGATTCGTGGTCCTGGTCCTCCTTCCCTTCGTTTGCCATTTACTTCAGTCTTTTGCTTTAACCTTATCAGTTTCTCCCTCGAACCCAGTAGTGATTATCATCAGACATTACAAATATCTCTTACGTTTGCTACTTAAATATTTGATACGGTGTCTCCCAAGTGCCATATAGCGATCGCAATTTCTGTCCGTCCGTCGGTCTGTCCAGGTTTTGCTAGTTCGGGCACTTCCACATAAGCTAGGACGATAAAACTTGGCAGGCGTATCAGGGACCCCAAATGATTAAGTTGGAAATAGTCACTTCCCCGATCCGAGCACCGTGGGGGGAGTGGAGGAAGGGGGAATCCGGAATCTTGAGGTATTTTTAACTTTTGAACGGGTGATCGGATCGCGATGAAACTTGATATCTGGAACGACATCATGCCTCAGAAGAACCACTTAAAATCCGGCCCGGATCCGGTGACTTTTGGGGGGAGCTGGAGGGGGCAACCGGAAATCTTGGGAAACGCTATGAGTGGAGGGATCGAGATGAAACTTGGTGGGAAGACACCTAGCAAACACTAGATACATCATTGACATAACCGAGCCGATTCGGGCACTGTGGGGGGGGGGGGGGGTGGAGGGAGGGGGAATCCGGAATCTTGAGGTATTTATAACTTTTGAACGGGTGATCGGATCTCGATTGAACTTGATATTTGGAAAGACCTCATACCTCAGACGACCCACTTAAAATCTGGACCGGATCCGGTGACTTTTGGGGGGAGCTGCAGGGGGCAACTGGAAATCTTGGGAAACGCTATGAGTGGAGGGATCGAGATGAAACTTGGTGGGAAGACACCTAGCAAACACTAGATACATCATTGACATAACCGAGCCGATTCGGGCACTGTGGGGGGAGTGGAGGGAGGGGGAATCCGGAATCTTGAGGTATTTATAACTTTTGAACGGGTGATCGGATCTCGATGGAACTTGATATTTGGAAAGATCTCATGCCTCAGACGACCCCCTTAAAATCCGGACCGGATCCGGTGACTTTTGGGGGGAGCTGGAGGAGGCAACCGGAAATCTTGGGAAACGCTATGAGTGGAAGGGGTCGAGATGAAACTTGGTGGGAAGACACCTATCAAACACTAGATACATAATTGACATGACCGAGCCGATTTGGGCACTGTCGGGGGAGTGGAGGGATGGGGAATCCGGAATCTTGAGGTATTTATAACTTTTGAACGGGTGATCGGGTCTCGATGGAACTTGATGTTTGGAAAGGCCTCATGCCTCAGACGACCCACTTAAAATCCGGACCAGATCCGGTGACTTTTGGGGGGAGCTGGAGGGGGCAACCGGAAATCTTGGGAAACGCTATGAGTGGAGGGATCGAGATGAAACTTGGTGGGAAGACACCTAGCAAACACTAGATACATCATTGACATGACCGAGCCGATTCGGGCACTGTCGGGGGAGTGGAGGGAGGGGGAATCCGGAATCTTGAGGTATTTATAACTTTTGAACGGGTGACCGGATGTCGATGAAACTTGATATTTGGAAACACCTCATGCCTCAGACGACCCACTTAAAATCCGGACCGGATCCGGTGACTTTTGGGGGGAGCTGGAGGGGAGAACCGGAAATATTGGAAAACGCTATGAGTGGAGGGATCGAGATGAAACTTGGTGGGAAGACACCTAGCAAACACTAGATATATCATTGACATAACCGAGCCGTGCCTACTCGTAACAAGTGCCATATGAGCTCGTAGCTCTTGTTATATGTAAGTTTCACAAGCTTCGGATTTAGGTGCACTGAATTTTTGTTTTGTTTTATTGTTTGAACCCTCTTCACATTGAGATGGGCTAATATTACAACCTGTGTCCGGTAAAGCATGGAGTAGGTTCAGCATGGCAGTCTTATGATGGGAATCTCCAAGTTCTTCTTGTCGGACTTTTACCCTAATGTAGTAGGCCTGTAAACTATGAAACCATCTTTTACTATTTGCCTCATTTAGTTTCCTGTTTCATGTATGAATCGATTAGAAAGTCTTCGGCCTCCGTACATTTTTCAAAAAGCTGTTAATTCAAATAAATCTAACAGTCGGCCAGGTGAGGGTTCATGGCTGTCTTAAACTTTTTTCACCACAGAGCTTTCAGGCAGCCGATTCAGTCGGTCCACTTTTTGTTTGTTTTTGGGATCCCAAAACGTAAGTGGAGGGACACCTATGACATCGCAACAGTTGTCCGTCTGTCCGTCTTTTAGCATGATAACTCTCGAAGGGAATGAGATATTTGGATGAAACTTGGTTTAAGGATTCATTTGGTCAAGAGTAAGGTCAGGTTCATAGATGGGCTTTGTAGTAGGGCTACAAAGCCCATTTAGGGGCGGGAGTTCAAATTAAGGGGCAAAAAAAATGTTCTTAAACAGCTAATGTGATAGTCGGTTATGGGGCTAGAAGACTTGCTGAATACGATGGTGAAACCCATTTTCTCGCCGGACAAGTAGTTCGTCCGGAATCCGGCAAAAAACGGAAAGTTGGTTAAAGTAAAAGTTTCGTTTGAAGCTGGTTACATGTTCGATTTAGGGGTAAGGAGAAAGGCTGTTACACTTACGTGAAAAGAATTTTCTATCCGGACAACTAGTTCGCCCGGAATCCGGTCAAAACCGGAAAATTAGTTAAAAGCAAAATTTTATTTTAAGTTGATTAGTTAGGGGTAAGAAGAATCGCTGAGACTGTATATGACCATCACTTTTTACCTGGACCTATAATTTGTCCGGAATCCGGTTGTAATCGGAATTTTTTATAAGCCAAAGTTTCATTTGAAGTTGATTAGATAAGGATATACAGATATAGAGGTATATCTTAACTTGGTTTTTCTCTGATTATTAGCCCGGCGAAGACTGGATATGGCGAAGACAAGACCCAATTATCTTGGTCAAATATTGGATTTTTGGGATCCGATCGAAACCTTAGGTCTTATTTACCTCGTCCTTGGCATCTCGAAAGTGTAGATGATGACTGGGGAGTTTTGTTCTTCTGCGCTGATATCGAGAGTGTGATTGTCTGTCTTTAAACGTTCATCTTAGGACTTGGTCACACTTGGCTCATTTCCTGGCTTTTTCAGTTGCGAAAATAGAAAAAAGAAAAAGAACAAGATACAACTAACTCTGAATGTTGTCGTTTTAAATTCAGGAGATCAATTAGAGCAAAACAGCGTGTATAATTATGTTACAGGAACCCTAATTGACCCCTAATTGCAGTCTGCTCATTAGCCCCAAGCTGCCACAAAGCCTTTCAAATCTCATGTCTCCTAGAGATTTTCAGTTGTTCGTCGAATAGGCGGCTTTTTTAGCCCAGTGGGACCAAGTTCTTATCCAGGTGCAATTAGCTCCACCTCAGCTCCACCTACAATTGGTAGGCAAAAATTAGTCACCATACTTTGCGGGCAGACGATTAGGTTGTCCCGGCCGGATTGTCTTCGCTTTCGTCTTAAAGTCGAGAAAAATTCCGAGCGTGTCCGAAAGCTTTTTCACGGAAAATGCTGCGAGAAAGATGCTGAAGTCCGAAAGATGCTCTCGTCGTTTCTTCTTTGAACTTTAGTAAGAGTCGCTATTTCGTTCGTCCCTCTTCATCATTAGCATTCAAAAATCAGCCGTTGATCGTCCTAATAGGCCCGTATTTTCAACGTGGTCACCAATTGGGGTAAATAAATCCTTTCGAGTGTAACCTTTGATGGCTCTGGGGACAGTAAACAGACTAAAGCTTCGGGAGTTAGGTCAAACTTGAGCAGTTTCAGGTCAGTCGAGTTTAAATTCTGTCAGACAAAGGTGAACATAAATATCAAGCTTCCCAGGATTACTTTATAACTTTGGAAAAAATGTAGAATTGTTTCAGTAATTTAATAATTTCAACAGTGTCTGACATAAAAAGAACACCGTCTTGTATTACTTTCGAATGATTGCAGTCTACTTTCTGATTTTTCAATACCATTACAAATATTTGTAATAAGTTTTATTTGTTGTTTTTTACTTCAAATAGCCGAGTTAACTGAAATTTCTAACAATTTATTTTGGAGTTTGTGAAGTCTAAAGACTAGAAGACAACTAAGTTTGACTCTGACGCACTATTTTTATATGTTTCATTAAACACTAAAAGAATATACAAAATTAGGTGTTTCTTTTTAATTCTCCCGTCAACCGCGAAAAGTTGCACGGATCTCCGTCGTTTTTCTAACTTCTTCTCGCAAATGCCACACAAATTCTGCACCCTCGCAGCATTTTTCGTAGCATTTTTGACGTCACTAATGCTGCATTAATGACAGAAGAAATTCTAGTCCTAACTGAAAACGCTACGAAAAATGCTGCATTAATGCTACATTAATGCTGTATTTTGAGCTTTCGGACACGCTCTCCAACTTTCCCATGGGGAATTATGATGGTATAGAAAATGATGACAGGAATTCCAGGCTGTGAAGTCCTTCGAGCCACTGGCACATGACGTATATAAGGTTTGAAGCCAAGCTGTCCATCAATTATGAAATGAAAAAAAAAGAAAGAGATTTCCTTTTTTGGGATCCCAAAACGTAAGTGACCTATGACTTCGTAAAGATGTCCGTCCGTCTGTCTGTTAGCACGATAACTCTCGAAGGGAATTAGAATATTTTTGTCCAAACTTGGTGTGAGGATAACAAGTAGTTAGCCGGGAATCCGGCCGAAACCGGAAATTTGGCAGAAGTAAGTAAGGAAGTTTTGATCAGTTTCGTCAAAGTAGATATGACGTAGGCTGTAGGGATAAACACACATGCTGAATCCATATTTGAAATTGGTCTTTTCAGATGAATACCATTGGCGTTAATCTCTTTCTAAATTTTATTAGTAAAATATTTAAGGAGTCTCGCGAAGACCGGATATCTACAAAGCGCAATTGTCTGCATCAAATACTAAATTTTTGGGATCCCATCGAAACCTTTGGTCTTGTTTTCTTGATCTGCTAATTATCGCTCTAAGATGTTACGCGAGGGATAGCTATAATTTCCGATGTTTTTGTTGCGGTTCCCGCAACTGTCCTCAGCGAAAAAACCAAACTAATCATAAAATCCGCGACAATCTTGGTACACGAAATGGTGCAAGATCCCGTCTGGAATTGAACCTCGATTCCCCGCTAAGCATTGCAACAGTGAACGCATAACCTGCGCATACCCTATCGTTGAAGTTTAAAGTAAGTTGTATCGAAATTCCATACCAGCGTGACGTCACACCCATTTGATCTATTATCTCAGAAACGAAAAATTGTAGTTAATTCCTATCGGTGAATCTATATTTGAATTTATATATATAGAGCCGAGCGGCCGGCGAGATCCTCACATTTATAAAACGACCTAGGGACAATCAAACCCTATGTTGCGTCCTCAATCACATGACGTCACTGTATCAATCAATCACTATATAGGTCACGAGTGTATGGAATTCTGATACAACTTAGTCGACACCATCGTCGACAGTTGGTAAGGGTAAAAAAATGCGCCGCTGCTGCTAAACCTTGCGATCGGCTTAATTTTATCCAAGGTCACCAAGTAATGGACCGAAATCCTATTGGTCCCAACCTATCGAGAGCGCATCTTCTGATCAACGCTATTGTGCATGTATTAAATTTGCAGTTACCAGTTAGTTATCCAAGTAGTACGTACAGTAGAGGTATGCTTATTTGAACACTTCTCTAACTGTTTCACTACCCTGGTTTTGTTACTTACTTATGAAACAGTCAAATGGAAAGGAAAAATAGCAAACTTGATATCAGCTAATAGGCAGCTATTTCAGGATTATCTTGACATAGTCTTTCTTTTGAAATTCAGTTGAATATTATTTACTTTGAATTTATAATGTGCTTCTTCTTCCACTTGAGCCGTCTGTTGGTTCGAACCGCCATCTTCTTGGCTGAAGATGCGCCCCTCCTGGCAAAGTATTCAGATTGTGAAAGGAAAACCAGGTGGCATTTGAGTCACCATCAGCTGCGCTATCAGCAAAATATTCAGAAAGTTAAAGAAACGTGAATGATAAAAACGTTTTCGGCAAGTATTTTATAGTAAGAAATGCCTTCTTTGGGTTTTAGGTTTTTTCTTTGGTGAACGTTAACTGTTAGGCGACGTTCACATAAGCATGCCTCTACTATATATTACGATCCAAGGAACCATAACTAATTTACTTGAGCCATTCGCTGTTTCTCTGCATTAAGGCTTGTACATATACTTGCATGCCTTAATCTTTGATACAAGTAAAATGCTACGGGCAGGACCAATTAGGCCCCCGCTGATTATCATTTCCTTTACAGGCCTTAGCCTATGAGGGTTGGAGTGATTACTTCTTCCTTACCCAATTCCTCTTATCCTGTGCAATGGGCTTCCTGCTCTCATACTCAACTGTACTCTGTACTCAACTAAATTCAGCCCTTACGACAACTGTGATTGGCTGTTTGAAAAATATTGCTGTGACGTATTTAGGAATGTTTATTGGAGGAGATTATATCTTTAACTGGGCCAATTTCACTGGCCTCAATGTCAGGTAAGTCGGAGCTCTTTCTCTTCCATTATCTGCTGCTCACTTGAAACTGTACTTGCCAATGTTTTTTTGTTCACTGGTGACTGCTCCCTATCGTAACAAACAGCGTACGGACTCTCCAGGGGGGGAGGGGGGGGCAAGTATCTACCGACTGGCTTTTAACTTTTACCGTTGTTTTTTATTGCAGAAAAACGATTCTTTTTAGAAAAAACGACTGTTTTGACAAAAAGTCGACTGATTTTCGGAAAAACCGACTGATTTCAAGAAAGAACTGTGATTTTGACTAAAACCGACTGTTTTTAAGAAAAATCGACTGTTTCCCAGAACAAAAATTGACTGTTTTTACGGAAAATCGCGGCATTTTTGGGCGTACCCCCTCTCCTCCCATATGTGACGCTCGTGGTCTGGACTTTACCGATGCAGACTCACTGGAACCTTGTCATGAGGCAGGTTTAGTGAGAAGAAACCAGGAGAAACCTAAGAACAAATAAGCACAAACCTGGGTATCCTTATCTCTATAATACGACGACCATGCGGAGTCGAATATTTCCCCATACCCTGCCCGATGCAAACAAGCGGGGGTTGGGAGCAACGCGGGACGTCATTATTTAAAGTAACTTTCAAAGTAAAAGCCGATTAGTCCTAAACGCTCTCCAGAGTGGGTCGGCGTGCCTCCTGCACTAATTCCTTTGCTACGAGTAACGGCGAAGACGGAAGTAGACGGGTATCAATTCAAAGCGCTCTAGCTCAGTTTTGTCGGGGTATCTCTAGTAGCTGCATGGGACCAAAGACGGAGGTTCTACTAGATTATTCGTTCTTGGTAGAACGGAAACACCAGACACTGGTGTGGAAAAACCAGAAACTACGAGGAGCGCAACGATCGTGCCTATTATTTCTGCTTTCGTCTGTTACTCCGATTTTGCTTTTGATAGAGTCTAATCAAACCCCCTTTGATTTAACTGAAGAGGGACGTGAACTGGGGTCAAGGTTAGTACAGCGTATAAGAGATTAGTGTTCTACCGAATGCGTCGTTAGTGTTGGATCGGACAATAGGTTCTAATTGTAGTAGATAAGATTTTCAACTCTGCGCGTTATGATTTTTAGGGTATAGCGCTAATTGAGCATGGTTTTGTGGTCTGTGGCAGAGTCGTTACTAGCCAAGTTGTTTTTTTGGGGGGACAAGGTATTTACTGATTGGTCAGTTATTTTTACCGACTGTTTTTACGAAAAACCGACTAAGTTTCAGAAGAATCTTATGTTTTTTCCAGAAAAATCGACTGTTTTACAGAAGAACCGACTGTTTTTCTAGAAAAATCGACAGACTTTGAAAAACCGACTGTTTTTGGAGAAAATCGAGGCGCCTCGCGAATACTCATTTTTGGGGGGGGAGAGGGCGTCCTCCCGTACGAGACTACTCTGGTCGATGATGCTAAACGGATAAGTTAGCTGAGATTTTCAGTTAAATTACGACTGCGGGTTTGTTGCCTTTGGAATATATAGATTGTTAGAAAGTTCAGTGTTTTAGACATTAGTTTTAGACTAGTAAAAGTACTTTTTACAAACATGCTAAATTCCTGCTTGGGCTGCCGCTTTGGTTTTGTAATCTACGAGATACACGAAGTCATGGGGTTAAAGATGCGATTGAGGCTGCTTTAGAGTGTAGTGCTGGATTTTTGGAATCCCTTGTTTAGAGGGCCAGTTCCCACAGCTGTATCTAAACAGTATTTTTTTCTCTTTTTTGAATTATGTATTGCCAAGTTAAAATTGTATCTTTTGTTGTTCATTGTTCGTTTTTCTTAATTTTTCTTTCTTATACTCCTCAGTGACATTTGACATTTTATGTAAAGATGGGAAATGAACATATTCATTCATTTATGAGAAGTTACTACTACCACTACTGCAGAGGAAAATGCTTGGGATCACCTTGTTCCACCTCCCTCTTACTTCCCTGTTCGTGTTTTAGTTTGTTTTGTTTTGTTCTATCTGTAGCTGTTTGGGTGTTTCGCTGTGTTTTACGCCACTTGATTTCCCTTGCGGAATTGGAGGATATACAAATAAAATCGGTTGTTAGTTATTATTGGCCATAGCCATCTTATTTTTCTTTCTTTTTTTAGCATCTTTGGCAGTCTGATCTACACATACGTGACGTTCAGAACAAAAGAATCATCAGCGCTTCCGACGTAACAGTGACCAGTGAAAGTGAAAGTGACAATGAAATAGAAATGGATGGGCTGCGTTGATGGTTGCTGAAAATTGCGGGATGACGAACTGGCGTGCAATCATCCTTCCATTAGTCTTAATTTAAATAGTTGCCAACTATATTGACTTTTGGTCGTTGGTATACGGGTCACGTGTAAAGCCCTTTTCTTGTGAGTAGGCTAGCCGTCTACTAAAACTCTTGACTTTTCGAACAGGTGATCCTCCACGCTGACGTTTAATTTAGGGTCTGGGTAGGCTGTACCCAGAGCTGGGATTGGGTTGCTATTCGCCACTATTGTCGTCTACCAAATTTTGTGTGCTAAGGCCTAAGGTACGTGCACAGTCCAGTTTTCGCAGTTGGATGCGAATTTCCTCCTTCGCTCAGAAATTTGCAACAAAAGGGTAGTCGTAAAATGAAAAAGAACTAAACTTCTGCTAAAAAAATTTCACCTAAAACTTTGATACGGAACAGAAATCCCAACTTTGGATACAGTCTACCCAGACACTAAACTAACCTAGCGTGGAGTATTTACCCATCCCAAAATCAAGAATTTTTGGTAAACCGGTAGTAAGGGTGTGTAAACAAAGTACACTGTAAAAAAAATCTTGGAGGAATCTTGCTTGTCTCTGTTGAGATAAGATTATCTCTAATTCGGATTAATCTTATCCCAGTAGAGATAAGATTAATCCCAGTAGCAAATATCGGAGTTAACTTTAATCCTTACTCGGAGAAACTTTTTACAGTGTATCTCGCTTACAGGTGGTGTTGAAATATCCAACATCGTACAATGTGTTCCAGCTACTTTCTCTTGGTACTAAAAACATCGTTCCAACCTGTTCGAAGGGTATAAAAGTAATACGGATTGGAACGGTCGTCATAACTTTGGCTGTCGTGCCTGTCGTCATAAAAATGCTACACGGACTCATCTTATCTCTATTTGGTATTAATCTTATCTGCGAAGAGATAAGAATCATCGGAGTAGCAAATACTGCAGTTAACTTTAATCTTTATACTAGAAACATTTTCATAGTGTGCATATGAAGTGAATATTGAAAATAATCCTTCCCTTCCTACCTTGAAAATAAGATGATATAACGAAGAGAGATTTAAACTCTGCGGGTTACCATATGAGTGTTATGCCATAGCGTTAGCGAACATTCATTGCGTGGACTCCGCGTGCAATAGTTCGCAAAGAGAACCATTGAGCTTCATTTGACACAAATTACGTAGCGAAATTCGAAACAGCGTAGTCAGTCAGCAGCGCTGATTCTGATTTCGCCGCGTTATTTGTGTCAAATGAAACAGCCGCACTCTATCCGGACTGTTACAGGAGGGGTTTCCAACCTCGAATTTACACAACTGGAACCTGGCGTGAAAAGGTTCGAAGGAAATTTCAGTCCAGTCCTAAGAAGGTCCCAACTGCCAAGAAGTAAACCCTGATTGACCTAGGACCTATTTTGGGCTGCATCGAAATTTTCTTGTAAGGTATTCAGGCCAAGTTCGAGGTCATATAAATTCGAGGTTGGATACCCTCCTGTATATCACGCGGATTCTACGCAGTAACGTCTTAACCATTATACCAAGGCAAGATTTGCAATGTTTTCCTTTTCATTTTATACTATTTCATTTATTCACGTGAGTACATATGCAACCTGTCACGTGTAGATGCGTGCTTTAAAGGAAGAGCCACGGGCGTGTTCCAGCCCACTAATAATAGGTATTTAAAACGGCCCTGTTATTCCAATCGTATATCGCTTCATGCAGACTGGAACGACGATGTTAGCTTTCAGTAGGAGCTTGGAACGGAAGTCGCCATGATCCCGCCAATGGTGCAAGACCGCGTTCCGTCGTTAAAGCGGTACGTTTTACTGATCTGCGTCGAAACAATTTGACAAGTGCGGAATAGTCTTTTAGCCCAAGCTGACTGCGAATCATATTTGACGGTGCAAAACGGATAGGTCAGCCACATTTTATTAGAGCTATATTTCGGCTCTTCTTGGCAAGGGTCCTCTTCAGGCTCAAGCCGCTCAAGCTGGAAAATTAACTTGTGGAAAAACAATCAAAGATTCTTCCTTAAATATCTGATTTTGTGAACTTCTTCTCCGAAAATTGGTTGAAGTTAAAGCTGATGCTGTGATTTCATTCTGGATACGGCTGCTCTTTTTGCTGTTCGATTGAAGCGGCTTGAACCTGAAGAGGACCCTTGCCAAGAAGGGCCGAAATATAGCTCTAATAAAATGTAGCTGACTTATCTGTTTTGCACCGTCAACTATTGACAAGTGCGTTTGCGTCTCAACGCTGTTATTTGGCAGCGAAGTCGATGGAGTTGTCTAACCAGTGGTTGTTTGTTTAGAGAGTTGAAATTGACATTGCGTTTTTTGACGATCATTTTTCTGACTTAATTGTGCGACGACCGAGATTTTTTTTTGTTAGGACAGGGCGAATATTTGTTCTTGTTTAAAATCAGTTTGTCGTTTATGAGTGATTGTGTGTCATAAGACATCCAACAAGGTGCCTTAAAAGGAAATGAAGTGCCAGCAGTACTGATTGATCACCCTTCCTAAAAGCTTTACTTTTACTTTTACCACCATCGACACGTTTATGGACCGTTCACGCTTATGTTGTAAGACGAATAAAAGTACTTCGCGTTGTAAGCCTTATCCTCTGCAGCCGTTCAACTTGTTTTCAAGTTGTACGCCGCTCCCCGACGTTTGGATCACGTATGCATGGATTATCAAAACGGAACCTTGAACCTGACAATCCATCCCTAGAGAACATACCTTTGATGACTTTATGTGGAATTTTAGATCGGCCGGTTTTACGAAAATCCAGTACAATACTCGGTATGATATCTGCTGCTGTGTCAGTTGGACTAGTGTATATTCATCGATTTAGTTTTGAGCCTACCAGGATTGTTCTTCTTATTTCAGATAAGGTAAAAAGCTTGTAACTGTCAAAACACAATCAGCTGTATAAATTAGTATGACTGACTTTCATTCAAAGAACTCATTCAGTCTGCATTCAATTACTTTTATATTACAAATATCTCTCCTTAAATGTTTCCCTCTTCTTCAGTAGTCCCGTGATGGAGACGCATTACTATGATTGTCACGTATAACTTTTAACAAACAAAATAGAACCCGTTCCTATTAATTTTTACCATAGCAAGCCTCGGCAGGATGAAAATTTTCGCGGATAGCGAATAAAATTTTTTTCACGTATAACTCAAAAATTCTGCACGTTAAACGTAAGCTTGAACGGTCCATTAGAGACGCTCTGGCCTTCTGCATTGCATATTCTTCGTAGAAATTAAGCGTGAACAACGATTATGCTCTACTTCGTCGGTATTCCTGTTCCAGCAAACAAGATCTGAGTTTGGAATACATCGGTATAAGCCGTCTGTTATTTTTCAAGATATCAAAAGATTATAATTATTTATGCTTTATTCCTTCAGTTTTCCTATTAGAACAAACAAGATCTGAGTTTGGAATACGCGGGTGCAAGCCGTGTTTTATTTTTTTAAGATATGTAAAGATTAGAAGATGAACACGTTTGACTAAAATCAAGTTCAACTTCTTTTAAATTTTCAGTATTAAAAAAAAAAAAAAAAAAATCATTACTGAGCAGAGAGGTAAACCCGGTCCACTCAGATGAAAAAATTAGTATTGGTACTGCATTTCCTTTAACGTTAAGTGTTTTGATTGTTTTTATCATCGATTCTGCAGCCCGAAACCGTCTCATTTTCGTTAGTATCTGTTTTACGCAACAAGTGCACAAATTTGCCAAAGGGTCAAGTGTTGTTACTATTTTAGAATGAAGCGTTTTAAAGACTCCTGTTGTTATAAGCAGCTTGCGTAGGGAAGTCAGTTTTAGTCTCAACAGCCTTTTCAGTCGTATACGCTGCAAAAGAAACATCAACTTGGTTCCGTAAAATAATCAGTTTGATTTTTTTTTTTCCCTGGTTAAAATACCGCCATTATCATGAAGTATCAAAGTGAGTTGTTGATGAGCATGTGATTGAGCCTACCTCAGACTGATGTATGGAGAATACATATGGTGATCGATCATCTCTTGTAGTAAACCAAGCCGTTCGAGCTGCATCTTCTGTTTGTGGACAAGTCATTGTAAAGGGTTGACAGCGAACAGCCAGCATTGCCACACCGAACAAATTTAAAGAGTGACTTTTGGTCGAAAACAGATAGTGAATTAGGAGTGAAATTTTATTTTCAGGAAAAAATGCGAAATGATCACTTTTGGTTGGAATCGCTGCTGCAAGAATGGCACTTCTTCATTTTATTTTCATGAAAAAACGTGAATAGTCACTTTGGCCGAAAAAACAAACAGAATAGAGTGATAATTCACACTATCGTGCGGCATATGGCAACACTGCATCCACTCAGTGAGCAGTTTTTTTTTTTAATGAATAAAACCGGATTCTCTACTGCAACCATTATCACTTTTGCAGCGAAGGTTTAATTCCAGAACGAAGAAAACAAGGTCTGGGAACCTGCTTGATTAACAATAGTTCTTAAGCGAGATGAGCTGACGCTTCCGCCAACTAGGATTATTTAGCGTTCAGAATGTGGACATAGGAGCGTTGTGTCGAATTGGCCTTATTACAGTTCAGCGCTCCAAGTGGACTAGTTTCTGTTAGTCCCCCGTTTCTTCATAATCATCAATTGTGTAGACGTAGTAAAAAGTCGGATCCATAGGGTTAGAAGTGACAGATGGTGCACTTCTGCCAAAATATGCTAGATGGCGCAGAAGTCCTGAAAAAATCACGAGCCCCTCCTATTCAGAAAAAAGGGCGTGGATCTGACTAATATATTTAGGCTCCTTCCGCTCAAAATACGTAGCTAGTGCCATCTATACTCTATCTAGGAAGAACAGGCTGCAATTGACACAGAAGACATGTGCTACTTTGCCGAAATCCGGTAGATAGTATAGAAGTCTCGGAAAATCACACAAGCTGTGATATCCTCGTCCTACTTTTCAGAAAGGGCGTTGTCTAAACACATATATTTAGGCTCCTCCCACTCAAAATTCGAACCAAAAACACAAATCGTCATCTATACCTTATTTTGGGAAGTTATGGGCTGCAAGTGAAAACGGGACAGCCCATACTACTCCTCAAAATCTCGAATGCGGCCTAATTTACTTTTCAACTGATTATTTTTGGGATCCCAAAACTTAAGTGGAGGGATACCTATGACATCGTAAAAGTTATCCGTCTGTTAAAACGATAACTCTCGAAGGGAATGAGATATTTTAATGAAATTTGGTGTGAGGACTCTTTGGGTCAAGGGTTAGGTCAAGTCCGTAGACGGGCTCGGTAGGCCTACATTTAGGGGTGGGGGTTGAAATTAAGGGGCAAACAAAGTATTTTTAAACAGCTAATGTGATAGTCGATTATGGGGAAGAAGACACGCTGAACGCGAACATGCAAAAAAAATTCTCGTCCGACAAGTAACCGGTAAGTTGGTTAAAAGTAAAAGTTTCATTTGAAGTTGATTAAATGTTTGATTTAGGGGTAAGAAGACATGTTGAACACGATAGTGAAAACAATTTTCTCGCCAGACGAGTAGTTTGTCCGGAATCCGGCAAAAACCGGAAAGTTGGTTAAAAGTAAAAGTTTGATTAGAAGTTGATTAAATGTTCGATTTAGGGGTAAGTACACATGCTAAACAGTTATGTGAAAAGCATTTTCTACCCGGACAAGTAATTCGACCGGAATCCGGCCAAAACCGAAAAATTTGTAAAAATTAATAAGTTTTATTTGACGCTGATTAGATGACAGATTTAGGCGTAAGAAGAGACGCTGAGTCTGTATATGACAATCATTTTAATACCGGACATAAAATTCGTCCGGAATCCGGTTGTAACCGTTTTTTTTTTAGAAGCTAAAGTTTTCTTTGAAATTGATTAGATGTTCTTTATAGGGTTAAGGAGATACCGGAATTCGATTCTGAATTTTCTTTTTTTTGCTGGACAAGTAGTTCGCTTGGAATGCGGAAACCGGAAATTGGCAGAAATAAAGCAGGAATTTTCGTTCAGTCTCGTCAAAATAAATATGGCTTATAGATTTATATCTGAACTTGGTTCAAGTTTTCTCTAACGATTAGCCTGGCGAAAACTGGATCTGGCGAAGACAAGACCCAGTTGTCTGGAACAAATACGACATTTTTGGATCCCATGGAAACCTTAGGTCTTGTTTTCTTTGTTCCAAAAGAATGTTCCAACAGGTAGCGTAGACTCGACTTCTCGTTTTCGGGAAGCTGTAGTTTTGAACTGACTTCGGCTAGTTCAGCACGCACTGCTGTTTCGTCCCTAGATGCCTTAAAGCGTAACCGAGTAGTGCTTGCATTAAAAAAAATGTTTTACTGTCATCGATAATTTAAACTATAAAGCGGCACTTTAGTCCCAAATACAAATCGGGTATACATTGCGCGCAGTATATAGCAATCCTGACAAAAAACATTGAATTCTGACTTTATAAATAAGGTATCTTCGCCGATAAAAAAAAGAACGAAAAACATCACATACATAAGCTGAAGTCAACGCAATAGAAATTCATTCAAGCTGCCCACCCAGTACAAGGGGTCAAGGGCTCGCACGCAACTTGTGAGCAACTCTGCGCTATTAAACAATGAGGAACAACATTTAATTCGTTTGTCAAAACAGGTCAAAGCTGGATAAAACTTGTCAGATCACCCTTCAGTCCAAGTAAATGCAGGTCGAGGGTTGGCACAAGTGTTTGTGGCGGGCCATAATCTCCGTTACGTCTTGGACAGGAATGTATTCGCGGCTGAGTATATATGCTTAGGCAAGAAACAAAGGGTGAATTCTCCAACGGTCACTAATCACAATACTGCCGCCTTCCTCTGAAGGACCTCTAGATTCTTCGTGTGAATTAACCAAGTCCTATGGTCTGAACATACGATCAGGGTCGGCCGGTTGCGGACTGGACTAACATCAATTCCATATGGAAAACCTGAGATTTGTTCAATTTTCTTACTAAAGTGCAGAAAATTCGACCGGAAATACCTAATCGTCTGTTCGTAAAATTTCCAACTCCATGCCAATATCGCATGCGCAGAAAACCGAATTTAAGAGGAGATGTAAAAGCAAGTTTGTTCTTCCGGAAGGACGGAATAGCAGGGAAATTTCTTTTTAATAGCGGTCGCTTCGCAAAAAAAATCGAGAGATTCGGAAAACGGAAACGAGAGAGAGATTCGGAGGGATTCTGGTAGCGAGCGATTCGGAAAACGAACACGACACTCGAAAACACGAACGCGACGAAACGGAGAGATATCGGAAAAAAAAAACGCTATTCGGCGTCCATGCGCGCTTCCCGACACACGCCTGATGGCTCTCTGCATCGTGATCTTCAGCTTGTATCAGCGTGCGGTTGCACTGACGTAACAGTGAAACGAGCTGGAAGTTCTACCCTTATTCATTCTTGGTTAAATTCACTAAGTGGACAGTTTCTTTCTATCCTAGGATTAATAGCTTACTAACGGTCATTGTATGAAAGCAGCCTCTTACAGTTACCTTTAATTCCGAATACACTATTTCTTAGCAGCCGCACTTAGCTGACTATAAACGATAAACGGTCACTTCACAGACCCACGGTCACTCACTAGGCGAAAGCTAGTGCCCGTTTTGCGACCTGTTATTCCGCAGCATAGGAATTCTGTCTTTATCTAACTTGACGGTCAGGAAAACATACGCCACATTGGTAACTTCTGCCCTTTCATCAGTTCATTTCCCCGACACAGGGATCATTTGAAGATAGGACTCAAGGGTCGTCTCCTGACCAAACGGTCGATACCAACAGTTCACCACAAATCACAGGCTCGGGAGCTACGGACTGTTGGCGTCCGGCTGCATTAGCAAGTGCACTTGGTCCAATCTGTATGCGAGTCTTTGTTTTTGACTAAATTCATCCTCTTCGAGGGCACTATTTAACTGCTCACTGTATTTGTGGGCGTAACTATACAGCTCATAGAGGGCACAGTTTGTGTTGAACTCCAGGGAATGCAACTGGAAGAAAAAAAACCCAAATTATAAAACAAATGGCAAGATAAGCCATTCATTTTAGTGGGGTGTTAAAGGACCTCTCTTACCTATAATACTAATGCAGCCTACTTCCGTAATCACTCAATATATTTCTAAGCCCGGAGACCCCAATTTTGTACGGTACATTCTAGCCCCCTTAGACGTGTATCACGCTGTCAACGGTTGTCTGCGAGAAGTTTTTCCATCAGAAAAACAGTTATGTGAATTGTTTCCCTTTTTTCGCTATCAGTGAACGGGTCTCGGGAAAGGCTTAAAACAGTCAAAACCGTGGGTTATCTTTTGAAAGCCTAGCATAGTTTTAAAGTATTCTAATATTTGAAAATACCGTAAGTTGAAGAGGGGTCCTTTGATTTATGAACAATTCATTCTTGCGGCCGCGGTAGTAGGTTTTCGGTTTTCTGTTTTTTTTGTTTTTTTTTGGATTTCACAACACAAAAGCCATTACAGGTATCAGGTTCAAAGTTAAGAGTGCCAAATCCCCCACACCGAAACTCTCCAAGGGCAATTGGGTCGAGATTGCTCCAGTTGCTTAAGTTCGTAACTTAACCACGGTTGGGATGAATGGGTGTTAATAATATCTTGGGAGTCTGGAAGTAATTACTGAAATTACACCCCCCGTACATTCGTCAGCAACTGGTCTCAGGTTGCCCACTGAGTTAAATTGTGACCTGACACCTACACACTCTATGTTTGAGCGCTTGCGCACTTGTTGTACTTCGTCAGCAAGAACACTCTCGGGTAGTCGCAAAGTAACCTCACTCAATTCTTAGCAGGCGTGGGTAAACTAGGGCAGGGCTCTGTTTCTCTCCAATCAAGGACGACAAATAGCTTTTCCCACGGTACGCAGACAACTTGCTTTTAAGAATTCTGACGCGGTACACAAACTAAAAGGTCTTCTTGGGTGAATTCTAGGATACTGAGGGTCCACAAAACGAGCAGGAATAGGCTAGTTGGGTGAAGGTTTACCACAGGGCTTTTTGTAACATCTATAACTCCTACGTTCTAACGGTAAAAAGAAAGAAGGAACATTACGAGTATTACAGAGCAACATGTCAGTGGGGACACTTTCGTCAGTCCTTCACTGCCAACCCAATCATTTCACCCTTGCCGGGACCCTTTTCGCTGACCTAGTTTTTCGAGATCTTGACAGAAAGACAAATGTTGTCTGTGGTTGGTTTACGCGGCTTCACTGCGCACAAAACTGCAATTGACAATAAAGGTAAGTAACAGAACGAAAGCATGGGAACGACAGCGAAAGGATGACGGAAATCAGAGTCGTCGGGTTAAATCTGTTCTTGATAGCAAACTAATTGGACAGTGCAGCCTATTTCGTGTCCGATCTGGTTGGGTGATGACCATCGCGATCATATCTACCAGAGAAGTCCATTCAAACACGTTCAAATATTAAAGGACACCTGAATGAAGAGTACCAAGTATCATCACTATCTGTATGACTTCCGTTAACATTGCCTACAGAAAACCCAAACCAAATACGAAATAGTGTTTCCAAGCTATGATTTTTGCTTCATTTTGCATCTGTCCTTATTTCAGTACCCAGCAATTTTAGAAATGAACAAATGTCTCCAATCAACCCTACTTCTGGAATATTTTTTAATTAGTGAAGCCCAAACGTATATCTAGAAGAAATTCCAATGCGATCCGACCAGCGCTATACAAGATTTTAATGAATTGCGTTTTTTGTCTTGGAGTCTGCATGTGCAAACCTCCAGAAACGAACATCCCTATTTTGAAAACGTCACGCTCAGGAGAAGAATGCTCTCCGTGGCCATGTCTGTAAATGCATTCTCCATGGTGTGGTCAAGTACGGTTTCATTGTTTAGGTATCCTTTAAAGGAATGAAGAGGCTCTTTTCGTTAATGAATTTAGGAGAATCGTGGGTTTCAAGCCATTCATTCAGTCGCTGCAATCGCTGGTAGTTGTCAAATAAGCCACCGGTCTAAGGAGATCGACCTACCGCCAAGGCTATGTGTCACCAGTAAACTACACAAAAATTCATCATCCTACTTACCCGTGATTCCTCAGCAAGCATGGCATTCATATCCTGATCCGATATGGCAGGCATTGCTTTGATATCTGCATAATACCGGTCTACCCACTCCTTGTACACTGGAATATCTTTGGCGAATAATAATTTGGAACTAGGGGAGTCCTTGCCTGAAAAAAGAAAAAATATGAACTTGGGACAGTTATTTCAGGAGCCTACGGATTTCTGTCAGTTTTGTTAGAAAAAAAAATGCAGGAACTGAGGAAAAAAAAACACTTCGTAGGACAGTGCCTTTATACTTGAATTAATAACTAACACAAAATATATCGTATCTTTGGCACTAGCACTACTGTCATAACAGCTCTTTTGTTTCACACAGACCCACCCACAAACCCTCATTTTGCTTTGCACTCACTTACCTTTCCCTCGAAACCAAACAAGTGTTATGGCCTCGAACAAAAATCTTCCGCTCTATGCCCAAATAACCTCGCTTTTGTCCAAACATTCGCTCAAACTCCGGTTGTATTACCATTAGCTATTTTTCCTACAACCTCCTGGATTAAATAAAATAACTGAGTTGTAGCCAACAAGGCCAATCAAAGGAAAAAAGGGAACAAGATTATTTGTCGCTACGTACAATCCACTAATTACCATTCCATACTGTTTCCTCAGTCCCCTCCAGCCCCATGGAAAATGCAAATTTGCTCGAAATACAGTAGAGGTATTTGCGTAAGTTAACTTCGAACAGTGCCATTTTTATTCACTTGCAAAGTCAGCTAATAGTCAGCCAAGTATCTTGACTAAGGGCTCCTAAGAACACAGTTTGGAGTCTTAATTTTACCATTTAGACCACGACTGCACTGGTCAAAGCTGACTAACGTTCAAAGAAGCATACTTCTACTGTATTCAAAATACCCAATTGCCATTGCTCAGGACCTTCACGTTTCTGCCGTTGGCCATTTCTCAGCATTCCATCTAGGAAGAAGATTTTTTAGAGCCGATTAGTCCCTTTTCTTTTTTTAATGTTTATTTTTTAATCCCGTGCATTTACTACATTACTGAAAGCTCAGAGTATTTTTTCCTTTTATTTGTCTGTACTTTCGATATCTTCCTCTTTTTAAGTGCATAAATATCATCACCATCATCATCTCTCTTCATAAATAACTAGACTAGCAAACCTCAGAAGTTACAGCGGAAGTTTTGCTCAACTCGGGAGAGAGGGCAGTTTTTCTTTCAAACAGCGTAATTCTTTGCTTTGTCAGAAGACTCTGTCACCACAAAAATGTTAGAATCCTTCAAAAAGCGACCGGACAAGGACTAGAAATCACAGCCCTGGAGAGATGACTGATGCCACCTGAAATGATCATTCCCCGCAAGCAAATCATCGGGATTCTACATCGTTACTGCTTGCAAGTGCAATTTAAAGTGGACCACAACAAATGGTCTTTCTACCACACACACAATGACAATACCACAAAAAGCACCGTCAAACAATGAGCAAATTAAACAAAAATCCTAGGTTTGAAACAATTCGGTCTTGACTAAATCTCAGCCGATTATCCGGGAGAGCCGTTATGGCACGTAGGGAGCCAAGGATCAAAATAATTGTTTCCATCTAATGCTCCAACTCTTTATTAAAAATACGAAAAAGAAAAGAAAAAAAAGACCAGTGTGGTACGTGGTACGTCTGAAGACATATTAAAAATAATGTATTAAGTCTTATAATTCTTTGCTAATGAAACGTGGAAAATTTCGTCATTCGGAAAAGATGACCTTCTGCGTGATTTATTTCTCGAGCCAAAACAGCAATCCGGCAATCAAGTTCAAATGTAAATAAACTGGTGGCTTCCGATCAGTGAGAGAAGGTAAACAGAATGTTTGGATTAGGTCTTTAAGGTAATACTCACCTAATCTATGATCTGACGTCGAGCAAGAATCCATAAAAGTCTGCGCTACTACAGACAAGCAGGCATCCACAATATTTGACTTATTCACATCAAACACAAAGTTTGGGTTTTTGATCAAGTTCACCCAAAACCTCAAGGGTAGAGAGTTCGATTTCCACGTATGCACCACTTCTAAGTCAGTAATGCCATGATGAAGTGCTTGATCGTCCAAGAAGTCAAACATGTATTTGATCGCGAGGGGCAAGGCACTCCCTCGGTTGGCTATACTGAAGATTGTTTCGAACAAGTCGTCGATGTACTTCTGAAGAGTCATCTGGAAGGAAATGTGGGTCAATTTTAAGTCGAAGAACAACCATCTTATCGCCTATTTTATTTTAGTGATCCTGTACAAAGTACACTGGGCATCTTTTTAGAATCCTAAAAAGTCAGTCTCAACCGAATCTGCGCAAGTACAACTAGCAAGAAAACACCATTGTTGTCGCTGAAGCAAAAGGAAGGGACAAGGTGAACAATGTAGTCCCTGGAGTTCAATTCAATGTAGCTTTAGTAGAAAAGTCAAACGATAAGCAACTATAATTAACCTTTAAACGGTCTCACACAACCGTGGCTCTTCACTTACTTCTGAGGAAAAGTAGAGTAGCTAATAGCCTATGAGTATAAGTATTCCTTCAGCTCAAGCTGACTGTTGATTCACAGGTTCCTATTTGAGCCTGAAGCGGACCCTTAATAAGAAGGGCCAAGATGTCGCTAGAATAAGACTCATCTGACGCATCAGTATCAGTCCAACGCAACCGAGGAACCGACCCAAAATTCAATATTTACCAAGAAGCCTATGCTATCCAATGGATATTTTTGGTATTACTAAATGATTAACTGATTGAAGAAGAAAAGAATGAACACAAAAACGCATGAAACATTACTAAAACTAAAAAGTTTAATTACATTAACTTATTAATGGACGTGAAAATAAGTATTTATCGCTTTCGGATCTCTCATTCAAGAAATGAACTAAAAAGTTTAAACTTATCAAGAAATTAGTGTAATTAAAAAGGAACAACTAGTCAAGAAGGATCTAGTGATGCTTCCGAAAGTACAAGTATTAGTTCTCACCTTGGTTGACAGGAGCCTCGTCAGATATATTTCCGACACCATCTTATTCCCTCTTTCTCCTTCCTTCCGATTATCATTATCATGGTGTCTCACCAAATGCCAGCACTTTACACCGCACTCATGAGTCTCCGACTTATCGTGTCTGTCGTTGTAGTGAAGACTACCATGATTTGGGTGGGTGTTGACTGGGTGGTAAAAGTGGTGGTTCATGGGCGAGGTGGCTCGACTCATTGGTGGACTAGAGCTGAATTTGCTGAAGTTCAGATTCAGAGTTTCGTATTTGTGGTGCGCCTTGTCGTTTCGATCCGAGATGAGTGACAAGTTGTACATCGATGCCTGGAAAGTCAAAAGCGTTACGTGAGGTCATCGAGGTCTCCGCCTCAGTTCAAACGCTGTCTTCTAGGGATGGCGACAATCGAAGGACCCAGCGAAGGGGTCGGACGAAGAACACCCTTGCCCCCCCCCCCCCGGTAGTGACCAACACATTCGCTGATGTTCAACTCCCGAAGCTTTGGGTGCATACTTCTTTTATATTAACTAACTTAGAACAGTGCAGTTTTGGATAAATTATATAATGAATGCTACTTTGCAGACTGGTAGCTGACTCCTGTCACAGCAAGTGAAGAAAACGGCACTGTTCAATGAATGTGAACTAACGTTCGAAGAACTCAACTGTCCATCAACCGGAGGATATGCGCAGAATTGTTATCAGCATTTGTCTCTAATCAAAATTAACAAGGGACACGTTAACCGAGAAATGTTAATATTTTAACCATTTTATTTAGGCCAAGTGTGTCACTTTATGTTGACAACAGAGTCAAATTCGGCTGTAAAAGTTACATACTAACTGGAAGATAGAGAAGAGAGCCGTTATAAGTGGTGAGTAGTGGTGAGTAGCACGTTATAAGTGGTGAACCGAAAGACCAAACTACGGGCCGGGGTACTTGTGAACAGTTGCACATCCACCAACAGCAAGGTGGAAGCGTTACGGGACGCTGCATGCAAACGAAATTGGACAAACGTCGTCAGATGGTAGAAATCCTGCCCGAGAAGCTTTCAGTCCACTTCTGATAAATAAATACATAATTTGTAAGAAGATTGATGGCTTGTCTATTGAGTGTTCAGTCTCCTGGTTGTCTCGTCTTTTTCTAGCGCGCAGGCTACTTGCTAGGTGTCCCAATCCTTGGGACCGGATGGTGGCTGCTTTATTGTATACTGTTGTGTATGACCATGATTAAGTTATACTATTTAATTTTATCTTCTGGCCATCGAGACTGCTCTCTGCCATGAAACTACGTAAAGCTACTTGTTTTCATTCTGAACCTATAATGTGATTAAATTCCAAAATCTTGCTGCTGTGCGCCCAGCCCACCTTTTGTCTTTCTTGCGATTTTCTAAAGGGAATGAACCCCTCGCGCTCTCTGCTGACTCATAATTGTTCTGTCGATGTGGCATTGACAAGTCAGAGTGATTCATTCCACTTCGTTTAATCGCGTCGCAGAAGGTCAAGTAATCACAGTATTCTCAGTGTTGCAACTGGTGGAAAAATTCGGCGATTTGACACTTCTTTTCGTTTCTTCAACAAAGCGAGCCAGAACTCTTAGACCTGTTCTTTACTAGTATATCCAAGATTAAAGTAAAAAAGCTGGTAAAAATGACTCAGCTCCTCAGGCGCCAGAAAATCAAAGGTTTTTGCGGCCAAAAGTCGCAGAATTTGTCGGACAAAAGTGGCAACACAGAGCGATCTGGCCAAACCACTGTAAGAAGTTTCATAGCAGATATCATAAGGATGCGCAGTTTCAACAGACGACACTTGGGATGCAATCAGTCGTGATTTTGAAAACATTATGCATTAAATGTTATGCATATCATGACGGGAAGAGCGAAAACAGCTGAAAAAGCAACTGTGATTTTGCTGATTTCTGACAGGCCGTCAGAAAATCAGAGCTTTCAGCAAAATCAGCTTTTTCGACAAATTACAATTCCGATACAAAAACTATGATTCTACAGATCAACAGTTGACGTTCAAAGGACCTGTCTTACTTATGATACTAACGCAACCTACTTCCAGAATCACTCCATATGTTTCTAAGCCCGGAGACCCCAATTTCGTACAGTACATTCTAACTCCTCTAACAAAACCACGCTGATTTTCTCACTTGCCGTATTTTGCTACCTTCGATGTGTATCACGCTGTCGAGGGTTGTCTGCGAATAGTTGTTCCATCAGACAAACCGGTTCTGTAAATTTCTTCCCGGTTTTCGCCGAAAGTCAACGGGTCTCGGAAAAGGATTAAAACAGCCTAAGCCTTGGGCTATTTGTTGAAAGCAGAGCCAAGGTTCAAAGTATTCAAATATTTTAAAATACTGTAAGTTGAATAGTAAATAGTGCGAGGGGTCCTTTAAGGCATTTTTACTAATTGATTTAGATCAGAACCGTCTAGATAATTATTTTTCCAAAAAGTTACATGAAATGTGATGCGTCCTGAGCCACAACTGCCAACTGCACGAGTTTTATAATTGGTTCTTTACTGCTTCCGAAACCGTCTGTCATGTTTCTTAATACATTTTTGATTTCCTTGCCAGGACACTAGACTCTTCACAAAGCTTCCCATTACTTCCACAAGAAACACTTTCCGGAAAAGCCGCGACAATTTCCAGTCCATGAGCCACTGCAAAAAGATAGATAAATAGATAAGACAGATGAATCTTTTTATTCGCCAAAAACTGATCATGGCTCACGCCAAATTTGTTCGGTATAGTCATGGATATAAACGAGCACACACATGATAGGCCTACGCATATACGGCTACAACGGTCATAAATTACATGATAAATTTCAACTAGCAGCTCAGCTTATGCTTCGTTGTACATCTTTAAAAATGAAGGTACACAACTCTTTGCAAACCTCTGGCGGGCACATTTAATTGGCTGCAACTTTTCAACCGCAGTAGCTACCTTGCGAGGAAAATATTTTGGTGGATCGGGTGATTCAGAGATTTGACACCAAACTCCATGCAGAGTTTCAGCCTTCGTTCAGGACGCGATTGGAATTTACGTAGTAACTGTTCATAGGACCTCTTTGCCACCTTTGACGCTATGAGTAGAAAAAGCTCACCGAATTCCATGGCTGCGCGAAGACTAAAGAACTGATTCCGGTTTATTGCCGCTTGATGCATTAAGCTACAGGCACACACTGTCCGTTAAGACATGCGAAATTACACTTGCCAAAATACAAAATACACTGCTAACGGAGCGTTTCCAAGGTAATTATTATTATTATTTATTTATAACCCATCAACTGGCCGAGGCCAAAAAAGACGCGAGTATGGAAAAAATACAAAAAAATAAATGAATAGGTGAACACAGTAAACTGAAATACAAAAAAACAACACAATCCAAATAAGCTTGAGCCAAATCCGTTTCAAGGGACTCCACGTCAGTAGTTGGCAGACCTCGCAAACTCAATCACTTTCGGACAGAGTAGGCTGTAAGCAGGATGTTTTGCACTCCCGGTGTCTCACGGCTGGATTCCTGGCTCCCACCACATTTGACGTTGCACACGTTGACGTTGACACAGCATTTGACGTTGTTCTTGCAGTCAGAGGCTAAGTGACCGAACTCTTGGCACTTAAAGACGCAAGCGCAACACTTTTGGAATTTTCGTCGGCTCTGCCAGAAATCATGGACAACTGGGCCCAGCCAGCGCACGACACTCTACATTCTTTTCTGTCCGACGAATGAAAAACTGTAGATTCTGTTTCGTTGTGGTATATTTAATTTTTTGTTTGTTTACTTTACATGGAGCATGTAAAGTAAAAAGTTTTCAAATGGCGGGTCAGAAATAAATTACTTACTTACTTGCGAAATTCGCAACATGATGGGGAACCCTACATTTGATGCGTCAAAAGGTCGGACAGGAGGCGGAAATCCGCATCCGACTGTAACAATCAGACTGTGTTTTGTGACCTTTCCGATAGAAGTTCTGTTTAAGGCCGGTCTGAAGCGTCTTTCGTCAATGATGCCATCCGGTAGTGAGTATTTCACTGGGTCTCGGTTTATGCATGATCGTTTTCCTTCGTACACGTTCTTTGGTGCAGCGAGTACAGCACAGTTTCTAGTTCCAACCAAAGTTGGCTACCGTGCAGTAGAGGTAAGCTTCTTTGAACATTTATCTGAACTTGAGAAACCTTGGTTTCATTTTTCGTCCCTTAAACATCAAATCCGAAATATAAACCAAGAATTTATTGTCAGCGAAGAGCCAAGTTTTCAGCTTTCTTTTGACATCAAGAATGAAATCAAAATCCTCTGTTGCGATTTATTATTTCCTTTTTTATGTCCATTTTCTTCTGTTGGGATGGACGGCTTGGACAATCTGAAAGTAATGCAAAAGGCCGGACGCCGTAAACTTGCGCTGGAAGGATGGAGAACAACTCAGCAACAAAGAGTGTAACACAGTTTGAACTTTATTTTACTAAATAATGTTTCTGCTCCGTTCTGCGCATGATTTCCTAGGTCTGGTCTTTATACTATCCTTCCGACATCGTTCAAAGTAGTGAACTGAAGAAAAAAATGCTCCTCAGCCGGGATTTGAACCCAGGACCCTCTGCCAACAAGGCAGGCGCTCTTACCATTTGAGCTACCGAGGGGCTTGTGAACAGAGTTCGCTAATCACTACAATAGTCTGGTGAAAGCCAGCCATGGGAACAGTAATCCCGCCCGAAGGCAAATTCATCAAACCAGTTCACATCCGCATGTCATGGAAATTAATAATTATTCATAATGATTAATTTATAATTAACAGCAGAGGGTCCTGGGTTCAAATCCCGGCTGAGGAGCATTTGTGTCTTTCAGTTCACCACTTCGAAAATGTTTCCATCTCAAGGGCGTCAACCCCATTAAAATAGTATATTGAGTTTTCACCATGAACGCCCGCCTTGTGGGTCCTGGTATGTCTCTATGGCTCCAACAATGGAGTCCTAGACTTATTAATTAAATTCGAAAAAACTGTTTCATGTTTATTGGCCACGGTACAAGTTCCTTGTACTTATGTATAACCCTTCAAAGTTTGGCAACATTGGAATAAGGATACCTCTGCTCTTAGCATAGTCACTTACTTGTTTCGGGACAAGCGTGAGTTGTGCCCCGTCAGGTACTCGGTAGTGGGCTAGGGTGTTGAGCTTCTTCCATTCCCCTTCCATCTTCGAAGTCGTGTCTTCATCGTATAGTATTAGCCGTCCGCTCGTACCAGTGCGCCATTCTAGAAAATAAACGAAGCTAAAGTCTCAAGCACTTCTCGTTCCCATTCACGGACCGATACTGCGTTGAGCGCTTCCACACAATATAAATCATGCCAAGATAACAGTTGCGTTTTTGATCCGAATTCTCCGTTCTGAATCCTCGGTTCTCGTACAAATTACCGTTTTTGCTCTTCTGGCTTCTCCATTCTGGGTTTTGACAAACACACTAATTTGGCAGCTCGTATACAACACAACCCCGTATACGTGTTTATGCATATAGAATACCCGCACTCAGTTGACCAGTCAGGGAGGAGAATCGGAGAGAGGCGAATCTAAAATTCACAATCGGAGCAACTACTCGATTCTGACAAAAACGCAAGAAAAGGAAAATTCGCTTCATCGTCCAAAAACGGCAAATAGGAGAATTGCGAGGAGCATTTCAAGGAGAATTCGGATAAAAAACGCAACTATTGTAAACGGGCCACGTTCCGCTTGAAATAGGCATTAGGAACCATGGCAGCACTTCAGACCACTCGCTTGCGAACAAATATCTAGAAACGCATTTACATAAGAAAATACAGCTGTCAATTGACTATCGATCTGGCCTAAAAAAGATACCACATACTCTTTTGGGTTTCTCAAAGATTACACCGGTCTCGGTTATTTTCAGCCTCGCGCTGCCCCCTTGGTTTTGATGCGAACATGGAGAAACTTGTATGACAGACCAATCAGCTCCTCGGAATGATAGATTCAGCCGAACGGCCGTTAGCGTGGAAAAACATTACATAGGAGGTTCGATATCTCGGGAACGAGAATGAATGGAGTGAGTGGGGATGCATTGTTAGTCAATAATATAGGGAGGACTAACTGCACTCGCGCGAATGCCGAACGACGGTCTCCCCTTTCTTATTAGAAGGCGGCACAGCAAATAATAAACCAGGTCTGCAATTAGTCGCTTTTGCAGTAACCGTGGTATATGATACACGGTTGCCGCAAAAACGGGAATTGCCGAAATTGCACTTTTCGAAGTTATCCCAAAAGGAAAACTGATATTCAGTCACATCACTAAGTGCCAAACTTCTTTCCCACCAATTTGACAAAAAATAAAGTGAGATGACTTTTCAGATACCCCGATACTGGCCAGATGCAACGATAATTGCAAAAACTCCTTTTGACCGTGATATTAGATACCATGGTATCTGCAAAAACGCAACTATTCATCGAGGTATGTTAGATTGCAATGCACCATCATCATCAAACGCATATCTTCACATTTTCCATCTAGCCTAAGGCACTACATCTTATGGTAGGTAATCAGAGAAGTTTCCAGAAAACAAAAGTTGGAAATACGAATCTTAGAAGTTAGAACCCTCTCAAGAAAAGTTTCCTTAGTCCTTCCCGGATTTTGGAAACACCTCTTAGCTCGACTAAGGGAGCACAGAATAACCGAGAAAGGATCTTTACTAGTGTAATTTGCCCACTTTTTCAAAAGGTGAATTTATTTGTTGCTGCTCATTTTAAGTTGTAATACTTCCATGTAAAATAGCGACTTGCGATATCATTTACTTTTGTACCTATCTAGTGTATTTCGAGAAAAAAAGGCACAACCGTTCAGTATAAACTTTCAGCCGTCAAAAGAAATGCTGATGAGACCACTATAGAACAGAATAGAATTTTATTTTTCAAAAGTAGCTGTCACAGCATTACCGCCGAATTTGACCTTTTCGTCATACAAAATGAGGAATCACATAACACTTTGTCACGAAGGTAAAAAAAACACTAAAAAGGACTAACTTGTTGTACAACTCAACAGATGCTGGAACAAAACTACTTATATATCTTTCATGAAGAGGGGTCACAGGTGCTAGTTTGAGGATTTTCTGGGATTTCTCTCGCTGGGGTCTAACACGTATAGGAGAATAGGGGGGAGGGAGAACATTACGTAATCGGGGAAAAGATAAGGTTTTAACTTCGCAACGCTCAAGCGCAGGACGCCCGAAACCGTCTCCAAAAGGAAAACAGGAATTCTTGTCTATGAATCATACTCTACGCGAAAAGTTACAAAAATGGCGAGACGCAAGATATGGCTTACCTAGGTCGAGATCGTCTTTCCTCGGTCGTTGGCTGAACTGGGTTGATCTGTAGATCGTATCCAGAGCCTTTTCTTTCACTTGGGTGATTGTATCACAATCAAGGGCTTTTACTGGAGTATCTGTGTTGTCGGTATTGGCTTCCAGTCCACTAACGTAGATGGTCTGCGACGAAATGGAGACGTAGATCGTCTGCAAATAAAACAAAATGTTAGAAAAGATGCTATCGGTAGGCCTTGGCTGCAAGATCTCCGAACTGTCGGTGAACCTTGAACGGACACAAATATAGCCAGGTTGCGCTCTAGCCTCGTAAGATATCCGCAACCCCACAGTGAGGGGGGGGGGGGGGATCGAATTTCAACTCATTGTTCTCAGCCAAGACCCTGTTTCCGTTTTGCAAGATCTGTGAAAAATCCAGATTCATGCTATCTGGTGTCACTGAAAGAAATGGCAAAACAGCAGGGTAATTGGGGAATTAAGACATACAAATTCTCCTTTAGCGGGATTTGAATCCACATCCCTCAAATTCACGTACCGACGCATTATCCATATGAGCTATCGAGGGGCTTGTGAGTTCGCAAACCATTAAAACACTGAGCAGAGTTTTTGTTTATCTCCTAAAAGAGTGTAAGCTGGAACCCCTTTCTGTACGTAGAGAACAGCTGTCTTTATGTCTCGGAAGAAATTTGTTATACCCCCCCCCCCTTTCTAGCGAAAGATACTTCCTCCACCCTTTAAACCCGAACAAAAACAGACCTCCAAGAGAAGCAACTATGGAAGTACCAAAACTCACACCTGTCGCTAGTAATACTGAAAGGTACTGTAACAGTTTAGTGCCTCAGTTTACCTTGTATCATAACAACCTTACCTGAATTACTGTAATTATTCAATGAAAATTGTATGTGTTTTGGTTGTAGGTTAATGACCGTGCCAATTAATTTGCTCGCGCATGAAATGTTGCGCCGCATTTGTCTGACATTAAATCAAATTAAACGACGCTTACCATAACTTTATAGTCAATCGACTGCCTGATCAGCTTCTCCTCAGATAATGAATATCTCGCTTCTGACGTCACATGATCTACTGGTCCCTTCTCCACCTGATGCTTTATCGCCCTAAACAGGAAATACAGAGGCTCTCCTGCACACTCCCTCAAGAATTTGTACAGAAGAAACGTAAACCAGGCTGACAGCATTTTTTCTGCCACGCTTTCCGTGCGGCGTAGGAGGAGCTTCGGGTGGCTTTTTCCATCCACACTTTTCTCAATCAGGTCGCCTAGAAGCGTTTTCAGAATATCGGTGCAGTACTCCATTTTCCCTTGAAGGGTGACCATGATAAGTGCAGCGACATTGACCCTGAGGAAGAAAAGGCGGTTAGTCTGACAATCCAAGTGAATCTTAGTTATCCTACCTATTATTCCTTAGACTTCCTATTCTCCACCAATCAACAAGCAATACGATTGTTGGAAGATTTCTTTTTAGTTTGACTCAGATTTGACTGTTTCTTTGACGGTTTGAGCTATTCGAACTCCGGTCCTACCCTTGAACAACAAACTCTTGACAGTGTAAATCCGTGCGTCCGTCCGTTTGCCCCGTCTGTGAGTGATTAGGATAACCCCCAAAGTCAATTACAGCATTCCCACGAAAGTTTTAGTTGACAGACTTTCCGCGTACTCTTCTATAAGATTAATTGCAAAGAAGAAAAGGAACACTACACTGCAAAAAAAAAAACTTGCAGTATTTGCTACTGGTACTGCTCCTGAGATAACCTTTTCTCTCGGAATAATCATATCTCAGTAGAGATAAGATTAATCCCAGCAGCAAATACTGCAGTTAATTTTAATCCTTACTCGGAGGAACTTCTACAGTGTAGTTTGACTATCATGATTTAATCTTTTGTGCAGAGGCGGATGACAAACATTCTTCAACACACACCTGATCCGCGCAATCTCCACAGCGATTGACTGCGGAGTAGAATCTGAGTTCCGTAATTCTTTCGAAAGTTATCACAGACCAGCAGACGGACAAACAGATTGTAGGGGTTCGAAAGGACGGTAATGTGGGGAGTAGGTGGGGTGGGGGGGGGGGGTGACCGGTACGATACTAAACCATTCGGCTAGGCCTACTTTGGCATATATGTTTAACAAGAGAAGGCAATCGGTAATCGAGGAACCAAAACCTATTTAGGGTTGTGCGGGATAGTTTCAGTAGTAAGAAAAAAAGAGAAATCTTTCCCTTATGAGACCTTACCCGACAAGCCTTAAAAAAGGGACCACACAAGTCTTTTAGTCTGCAAAAATTACCTGTCTTTCATGTAGAAATACCGATTGCTTTCCAGCGTCCGGATGAAAAGAAGAAGGAAAGTTTTGTTCATTAGCAGCTGACCGAAGAACTTGAGCCCCTTCTCCTTTCTCTGCAGCTCGGGTCTTTCCCACTGGAGAATCCCATGGTCCTCAATATTGGGGAAGAGAATCTTCATTGTGTAGGTTCTGTAGTCGAGGAAGGGTATGCCGCCAGATGTCAGGTCGGAGGTGAGGTCGGTCATCTCAGTCTGAAGCTCCGCGAAAGCTGGAAGAAGGCTTAAATACACGATAGTGCCAATAAAAAGGAGCGGTAGAATTTATTTTGAACCGGCAGAAAACTACTTCTGTTTAATAGAAACGAAGGTCAAGACGAAGATTACGATACGCTTTCCAACCGTTTGACTGCTGCCACATCGACAGCCTAACGGCTGGGGCTTAGCATCAGACACAGAACCCGTTACAGAGTAAAAGAAACTGCCTATTCATTTATTTTTTCCTTCTCCGAAATTATCGTTCATGCCCAGTCGCTTCACGTTTCTGCCCTTAATGATTTCTCCGCTTGTCATAGACGGAGAAGATTTTATAGACAAGATTATGTTTCTTCTCTTTTTTATTATTATTATTATTAATTTATTATTATTATTAATATTATTTTATTAATATTATTAATAACAATTATTATTATCGAAAGCTCAGTGTAATTGTTTTTCCTTTTCTACAATTACAATGCCCCGTTTCCCTTTTCTTGACCGGTAAATATTTTCTCATCGTCATTATTTTTGGCTGCACTAAACTAAATCATACTGCAGCATTTCCCTTTTCGCGTCCAGTAAACGTTTCCTCATCATTTTGGCTGCATTAAACTCTCGCCCGCACTAAACTGACCGATCAGCCAAGTTCTATTCTTATTTCGGGACCTGCGGCTCACACATTCGTTTTTCCGGCTTAAGCCTGAAGAGGACCCTTGCCAAAAAGGGCCGAACTATCACTAAGACAACACTCAGCTGACGCATCCGTTCAGCTTGGGCTGAGGTAATATTTATCATCCTCACTATTTTCTATTATTTCTAACAGTGAACCTCCTCGGGCTAGGGTTGGGTATCTGACAGTAAGTGGAACTCTCATCCGAAGCTCTGGACCACCCAATAACACAAGCTAATTTGGTATAATTATGAACTTGAGCTTAGACGTAATTACGGAAAAGCATGACTATTTTATAATCCAAACTTAACTCCGAACTAAAGTTAACACCCCAGACAAAAGTGGTGAACCAGCAGAGATTTGTCTAATTAGTTAATGTAGTTGTCACAGAGATTTCCATTTATCCCAGCTCTAGACGGAGGACCATGGTTCCGGACTCTTGAATCTTGTACGTCGGGCACCTTTTCGAATGAGTGTCCCCCAACCTTCGGATCTTTTTCCCGTCAAATTGTAATTTACACATTAAAAACTCAGAAAAGAAATTTAGTTCACATAAAATTCACAGAAAGAGAACCGTCTACAACAACCTCGGAGATAATCAAAGAACAGAAAACGAGATTACCTCGGGTTTTATTGATCAGCTACTTATTGCTTTATTTATTTTCATTTATTATGAATAGTCAGTTTGGCTTTAAACCTTATACACCTTGGATATAATTCTACTTAACCTAAAGACCCCTGCATACTAGAATAACGAGAGTAAATAACTGCATCCTAATAGCCTTGTGATAAATGGACGTCATACGCACTACTGACGACTCGGTTCGCCCTAAGGTCTAAGGTAAGGTCCTTACATATCTGTCTGCATTCGACTGGCCCAAAAATATGACTGTAGAAAACTACAGAGCAAACATGAAACAAACCCGGATAACAACCTTTACTATGCTAATTTTCTGACCCAGTTGATCGTATTTTAGCTTAAATAGAAATTAAAATAAACAATGAAAGACAGCCTCCCCTTGCAAACCGCAGACAGGACATTTTATCTGTTTTCGGATTGCTTTTATCACACTGCAAACACAACTAAAAAGGAAAACGCTAAGCCGAGTTTCTCACTCCTGCTGTGGATCCGTAACACCTCTATGGCTTCTAATACGATTTTTTTTTCACGTTTATTGTCCAAAGAACACGTAAAAAAACAATCTCGGATTATTTCCCTTCATTCACTGCTAATACAGACTTACAATTCTCATTAGCTCTTGTTAAATTATTTCTTGGATGTCTGAGGGAAGAAGGTTAGTAAGGAGTAGTGAATAGTCGCCGTTCGTTATAAACATTTTTTTTCCGTCTTCACCAATGGTACGGTTGTACGTAAACTACAGATACACAGCCGAGTCGTGACCAAGTTATACGTAAAGAGTCTCTTCCTTCTTTTGTGTCACTTCAAAAAGTGTGACGCGAGCGCATTTGGTCAGCCGTGTTGACCGAAAGCGCCAAGTAACCAACGAAGGGCGTGTTCCACCCTACTTACCCTAGTTACTACGCATGACCTCACGAATTCTGGCATTTTGCCATCAAGTCTGGAACGAATTTTCTATTTTCCAGCAGAATATCATACCACAGAGAATCCGACCAATCACGTAACTGAGATGCGTAGTTACCCCGCTTACTACGCTCCCGAGCATGGTAAGCAAATAGTTACTATTTGGACAAGGTTGGAACGGTCAGCGTAGTAACTTTTCACGAGGTTGAAACGAAAATAGTAACTAATAGTTACTATTGTTCGAAGGGTGGAACACGATCCAAGTTCACTCGCGGAAGATTCCAAATTCTTATCTTATCGACAATCGTAGCTAGTAGAACCAACTTTGGCCCAAAAACAAATTAATGGTCCACGGGTACAAGTGCAGGAGATTTTTAGCAAATTCGAAACAAATGCGTTCTTTCTTCCAGGAGAGAAGCGTTATAGAAATCGCATATATAATAGTATCCATGGAAGCTGCTGAGAAAACAATACCGATGACCCTACCTTCTTTACACTCTGCAGCTACTTGCAGCTCGAGTGTATCCATATGTTCTTGCATGGATTTGAGCACGCGAGATGACTCTGTTGATTTTCTTCTATACGCGATCAAAATACCAATGACAATGAAGAGCAAGAGGCCTCCCCCCAGAGCAACCCCCACTATGATACTTTTGGGTATCGGACCATCTTGTCCATCGGGCCGTGCGTAGTTCAGTTTCCCAATAGTGTAACGTTTGTTGCCGCCGACGATGACCTGTAGAAAGAAAAAAAAAATGTTCTGAAAAAGAAGACAAACAAAACAGAACCAAAATTGGGAGCTATTACTGTCAGACGTTTCGTAACAGACAACAGAAGGATGCGCAGTTTCAACAGACAACGCGTAAGAGACACCACTTCGGATGTTGTCAGTTGTGTTTGAAAATGTTATGAATAAAAAGTGATGCCATCAGGAAGAGCCGAAAAATCGCCAAAATCGACAAACAAAAAAGACAGTAGACACTTTTTTGGCTCTTCCTGGCAATGCTTGTTGTGCATAACATTTCATGTTTAACGTTGTCTAACACAACAGATAACATCACAAGTGTTGTTTGTTATGCACTGTCTGTTGAAACCTTGCATCCTTCTGTTTTCTGTTATGAAGCTTCTGTCAGAAACCCCTGATTTTTGGATACCCTACGTTAAACGCCAGGTACATCTAGCACACCCTATGCCTAACTTCAGATACACTATGCCAAATGCTGGATACTCTAACCCAACAATACTGATGATTCTAGTGAAGCTAGGAAATCAACCAATAAGAATTCTTTTTTACTGGAGTATGTCAGTGTTACGGTATCAACTAGTATCCAGCGTTAGAGGTTATCCAAATAACGTTTTTTTTGTAGAGCCTAGTGGTGCCTTAATGCAATTTTACTATTTTGATGGTGTTGCGGATTCTCCTCATGTGCTGGTCATTGTTTGTCAGAAACGGGCGCGCAACTTCTATCCCCCCCCCCCACACAATAAAAAAAGTTCCATTTAATCTGTAACCTCGGAGAGACCGATACTCGAACTAAAGCTGCCACAGCAACGACGAGAACTTCCACTAATGAGATTACCCTCCCCCTCACACTTAAACACTCTTGAAAAGTTTACATGTTCCATATTATGAAAGCGGTGAAAGGACCGAAGGGACTGGTGAAAGTTAGCCGCAAACGTGCAGTATTTTATAACAGAACTCATTTTCATTGGATTTTTTAAGGGATCCCGAGGTAGTCGATACCTGAACTGGACTGATGTGGTTTTTATTTACATTTGATGCCCAGGGGCCATACCAAAGAAAAGAAAATAAATAACAAAGAAATTCAATTTAACACGACATTGTATGCACGAAACACCGCTCTAGGACCATTCCCTGTGAGGACTAGCCATTCTGAGGAACCTCGTCAGGTTTCGCACACTCCTAAATGATCTAGATGTACTCACCATAATTTTCACCAACCAATCACTCCCGTGAAATCCCCTCTTAAAGGACCTGTCTTACCTATAATACTAACGCAACCTACTTCCATAATCACTCCATATATTTCTAAACCCGGAGACCCCCATTTCATACGGTACATTTTAACCCCTCTAACAAAACTACGTTGATTTTCTAACTTGCCGTTATGTTGCTACCTTCGATGTGTATCACCCTGTCGCGGTTGTCTGCGAGAAGTTTTTCCATCCGAAAAACCGGATATGTCGATTTTTTTCCTGTTTTCGCTGTAAATCAAGGGGTCTCGGAAAAGGCTTAAAACAGCCAAAACCATGGGTTATTTGTTGAAAGCACAGCCTAGTTTTAAAGTATTCAGATATTTTAAAATACTATAAGTTGAATAAAACTAGTGCGAGGGGTCCTTTATGGATTTACCCCCATCTTCCAAGGTTCACGAGGAATGGACTCCAGTTCTACCGCGAGATTTGTATCCACAGTGTTAAACCATTAATGGAAGCAAAGAATGGAGCACTTTCTTCTAGCCTTTTCCAGACCTAAATAACGATCAGAAAGTTCTAGGTGGGTCATTGTCACTGAAGTTCAGCTGCTGAAGACATGGGGTGGGGGGGGGACAAATTGCCGGGGTTTTCTTTTTCGGCACTAACTCAAGAATGTCGCATATGCTTCAGAGAAATCGTTTTTCAAAAATACCAATACTTGCCCCATGGAATTAGCAATTTTCTTGTTGGCGCGTGTTGACTTTGTTTAAACTGCCCACTTTCCAAAGCGGAGAATGCGACGCAAAATATTTGAAAACAGTGCGCGCCGTGGTTAAAAGCCAATCAAAATAAAAATAAAGAGTGGGAAAGGTCAATCAAAAGGAAAGCAAGTCTGGGTGTGCGGGTCTCTGCCAAGTCCGGCAAAAAGAAATGATTTTAGCTTGCCTTTCTTCTTCAAAAATTAGTCGGCGAGCCTTGAAGCTTTCTACAAAGTCTGCACTACTTGACTGGCAAACTCGGCTCAGCTGAAACAACGCTAGAAATTCTTAGGCGCAAAAAGAACCAACGACGAAGAGTGAGAATTTCTGAAGCTTATAATTATGCAGGTGATCTAGGGACAATGTGAAAGTCAGAACATGTATAAGGGGTCCGTTAATAAAATATAAATAAAAAAGAACGGGGATCTTACCACTACTTCCGGCAAATCATCGGGGTCGAATCCGGAAGCGTACGGTTGTACCGCCGGTGGCCTACAGGTCAGCTGATTCCTGGAGAGTGACGTCACGTTGCAACGGTCAACACCAATAAGGACCTGAACGTCTGATTCTTGGCAGGCCCGGTCTAGATGCTGCCCCTGGAACAAGAAGTTTTGTCAGCCGGTTCATATAGAAAAATGCGTTCGGCGGTAGCCTTCAAGGCCCGCGCCAACGTGGATGGCCTCCCAGGACCTTCATATTTCTGCCCTTGGCCATTTCTCCGCATTCAGTCTAGGAAGAAGATTTTTTAGACCCGATTAGTCCCTTTTCTTTTTTTTAATGTTTATTTTTTTATCTTGTGCATTTACTATATTATTGAAAGCTCGGAGTATTTTTTCCTATTATTTGTCTGTACTAGTAAATTTTCATCATCATCATCATCATACTCAAGGCCCTGTTAAACACTACCGAATAACTGGATGTGAATGTTTAAGATTTTTATGGCGGCCATGCACTATTACTATCCCAGTTGCAGAGTAATAAACGGTGATTTATTCAAACAATGTTTGCAACGGATACGTCAGCTATGATTTTTCATCAGCAATATTTCGGCCCTTCTTGGCAAGGGTCCTAGCCTGACGAGGACCCTTGCCAAGAAGGGCCGAAATATCGCTGATGAAAAATCATAGCTGACGTATCCGTTGCAAACATTGTTTGAATAAATGTTTCAAAGTCAGCTTGGGCTCAAAGAATATTTAATAAACGGTGAGTCCTATTGGTAGTTTGTGTTGCGTCAAAAAAGCATTTCTTTGTCTGCCATTCTTGGTTTGTTTCTTCGAAAGCAGAACACAAGGAAAGATTAAGCCCCATCCATTACGGTCTAGCCAGAAAAGTGATTATGGCATTAATTTAACTGAACCAAAACCAAGCCTTATAAGCCTACGGTATTACTATTTTTCTGTACGTCACACAAATGTCATTTCGCTGGAGTCCAAAACTCAATTCAAAAGAAAATGGGAACGGTTGAAGACCATGGACACGAGATCGATAATGGTTTCTTTAAAAATTTCATGAAGTTCAGCATGGGGATACATGGCTTAGTCTGACGCAAACTGTAATTGATAACAGGCCTGATGAATGATAGGAGGCTGTTCCCAACGGACACAATGGAGTAGCGGGAACGCCTCAAGGAAAACCACGAGCTGTTTTATATTTGAACGAGGATTTCGAGAATTCAAAAACAGACAAATAGGACGCTCCACCTATCGCATCTAAAGCACGCACCGGCACCTGACAGGTTTCATGAGAATTTAGTGGAGTCACTTAGAATTTAAAGACTAAAGTAATGCTACGAAGTGAAATTGAAAAATCTGCTTCATGTGAGAGATACGATGTTTCACTGCGTAGAATCGGGCGTTGCATATTATCCCGCAGAGAGTGTGGCCGAGCAGATTTGATACAAATAATGCAACTACTGATCAAGCTACGACGCTGTTTTGAATTCCGCGGCGTCATTTGCATAAAATAAATCCCGCATAGTGATTTCGCGGATTAGGGCATGGTTGTGGGATTCTGACGGCTACGCCAGGGTACAAAATAACACTATCTCATGTCCAATATGGTCTACATCGTTTTTCGGTGGAATATTTTTATCTTAACTGACTGGAACTCCCAGGATACTGCTACTGCCTCTGATTTCAGAGAGTTTTGATGTCACATGCCGACTGCCGCTGTCTCATTGGCCGGAAGTCACTCCCTTCCAAATTAACTTAGAAACATAACGAGCTCGAATAAAGCAGAAAGAGTTTAACACATCAGAAAGGTCATGCTAGAAAGGGCTTTGCACAAATTAGTTCATATTTCTGTAGGCTATTTGTGCTACAGTGATATGAAAAGGTTTAGCCGGTGCGTCCAAAACAGCAGCAGTCTGTCGGATAGGCTGAGTATACTGCAGTATTTTGCATTCTAGCAGTTTAATCCTATATCAAATTATAACTCTCGGAATTCGGATTTTAATTCTCCGAATTAGGAATAAAAACGTCCGAAATCGGTGACGCACAACCACTTAAGTCCGACAAAAGGACAGACTTTTCGCAGTGTATTTTGAAAAAATATATATTGTAAAGAATGACAACCAAACGAAAAATAATTTTAAGTAGTAGGCTATCTGTACATTGTTATTTACGGACGTGTCACTGTTGAAACAAAAATATTGGCCCCTCCGTTCGTCGAGGACAGACCTATAATTTAAAATATTAGAAGTTAGGACCGTAGGCGTCACCGAGGGAAAGTGGAAGCGTAGTCACCTGGACAAATCATATTCGACAGGAAGAACGGAAAAGATGCTACGCGGCGATCAAAAATAAATAAATAAGATAGGTCTTAGATAGGACAATCTAAGACAATCGTCACTTATTCACTTACAGAAGCATGAAAACCCGGCAAAAATGCCTTACTTCATTGATGTGCTATTCACGAATAATCGCTTTTCAGATAGTGGAATTTCATTGTCTGATCTGTATGCTCCATGCGCTTGGATCTTATTGTATGCTCGACGGAAAAGATTTACGACAAATAAGTGTTCACGCCGTGAGCTACCTTCCGTTAGCTGATCACTGGCCACTGAAACGCCGCGTATGTTTTGAGATTAAATTATTCTGCATCTTAGTTGAAATTTGCGCTGTGAGGACGACCGTAGATATTCTGAAGGTCATTCTAGATCAAATAGTGAAAATAAAATCCGTTAACACAATCCAAAAGATACAGTGTATTCAGTTAAATGATACAAACATAAGTTGGCTTTTTAGTTAAACTTTAAGGTAGCTAGCTCGCAAACGAAAACTCAATCCATGTCATTCACCACCCTCTCCTCCCTGTTTTGACTAATCTGAGAGCAAGTTGTCAAGGATTGATTCACGCCATGGCGCGCATTGGAGTTGGAGACCCTTCCCAAGTCCTTATGAGGTGCTGTCAGTACTTACGTTGATTGTCAGATAGTCGCTCTTGTAGTACTTGAGATCTTCGTCAAACTTCTCATAGATCGGGTCTGGATACAGAAGGAACGGACTGTACTCCTTACTAGACCAGAGCTTCTGAACTGAGCTGACGTTATCCATCAAGAATCCATAATCGAGTTTTAATGGATCATCTGCATTCTGGATTGCGTCGGACAGTACTGGAACGGCGGGCGAGCGGCACTCCATGCGGGTTTTGGAGAACACAGTGCAGCTCTGAAAAAACGAAATCCTAGTAAAAGCAGCAGCCTTGCTTATAGTTGGCTGAGGCCTCTCTTAAATAAACCCAAGTAAAACAAAGTAGGCATGACCACCCTTATAGCCCAAGTTTTTGTTTCAATTTATTTTGAAAGTAGGAAGTAGAGTTTTATTCTCAATCTGTCAAAGCGCATGCGCTCAATTTGAACTTTACTCAAATATTTCAATATATATATATAAGACAAGATTTAGTTACACTAAGAGCCAAAGGCCATGGCTTCTATAAGAACCTATCCCATACCTTCTATAAGAACCTATCCCTATGGGCTAGGGCTACCCCGAGGAACCTCGCCAACTGTTTAATACTCATAAAACAACTATTTCCCATTATCCTGCACATCCATTCTTCATCCATCCCTCTTTCATTTAATACATATATTACAAATTATCGCATTCAGACAACAAATTTTCAAATTCTCATCCATACTACCACAAATCGGACCTGATTAAGGACCAGACCGACCCTTTGCCCTACCACTGTACCGCCTTCTCTCCCCAAAAGGCAGACTGTCTGCCATAAAACTAATCAAATCCCTTATTTCCTCCCTTTTCAATCTCGCTTTAAATAAAGTGTTAATTCGTAGTTGTAATTCAAAGAAAGATAATTTTGTGTTATCATTGTATAAGTTTGTCGATACATTTCGCATTTTTTCTAGATATTCTCCATCTTTATCTTTAAATTGTATGGTCGGTTAAAAATTCTTACGGGTCTTATTTTATAGTATCATCCAGCCTCCTTCTCTGCTCGATCTATCCATTCGTATTCCTGAAACTGGGAATCTCCCACGGTGTCTCATATAACAATGTGTAAACATAACAACCCCTCAATTGAAATTCATTACTTTCGAAAATAGAGCAAAGGCGGAGGCACACCGAAATTTTGTTTTCCTGTCGGGTACATTAATTAGAGTGAAACACAATAAATAGCTCATATTCATTTCTTTTTAATACTGCACTTCTGCCCTAGTGCAGTGAGTATGATTTGTTACAGCTAGAAAAAAGAAGATTGTTCTACTTACACTGGAAAATCTATTCTGGTGGTATTCCACATACATCCTGGGATCCTGAATGTAGTCGAAGTTGTTCCCTGTGACGGAGATTGTAATCCCACCGGACGGAATGCCTTTCGGAATTCGCAACTGAAAGAATAAAATACAATTTATACATATTTAACATATAGATAGATAGATAGATACTTTAATTTTAGCCGTTAGGCCATACACAAAATCATACATTTTTAAACACTTCGAGAGAGCGGTTATATAAACTCACATGTAAAACGATTTAAACTCCCACTACCAATAACTATTTACATCTCTTTAACGCTTCTTTGACAAAACCTGTAACTGCCATTATCGCTGACCGTGAAGATGACTTTAGGATACCAGGAAAGAGCAAGTGATTATTTATGACTATTTCGACCATGTATGACGATCCACCCCTATTTTTGTTAAAAGATATCATGGAAATAAACGAATTTGATTTGATTTACTCTGCGCAAGCAGCCATAGGAATTTCATTACAAATAAACCCAAATCGACAAAAGTACAAGTCTCTCCCTATGGACGGATACCCTGGGGAGCAACCCCCGAATACCCCAGCGTGAAGTATTCCAGCAAACTTTGCTCGGGTTCGCTGACTCGTCAACACATCGACGATTAAAAAACGCTATATTCCATGAAGATTTTTTTTGGCTGGTCGTTTTTACCTACTGCTTTTGCTGATAAAAACGACTATTACTGAAAAACAAGAGCTACGAGCTCATATGGCACTTCTTACGAGTAGGTGGTACAAGAAAGTAGATGAGAACGTCAGAAAATACACCCGCCATCCAAAAACGCGGTTCGGAAATACAAAAACAGGGATATTTAGTTTCATTCAATTCTGAGTAGTTCCGGCATCGTTTCGGGTTATCTGTAGCACATGCGCATGACTTTTCAAACTTCCAAGTTTCAGGCCAATAAATCCACTCGTTTAATCCTTAGACGTAGTACACGATTACCGATACTCCCTCCATCTCCCCCTACCGTGGCCGAATCTGGTTCGGACAAAAAAATGGATCATCTAAAGCATCTTCTTTTATACCATCTATCAAGTTTCACCCGAATCCGAGCATTCCGAGCATTTTTGGAAAATTCCGGTACCCCTCCCTCCCCCACCACCGTTGTCGGATCCGGTTCGGACCCTAAAATATGGCATCTAGGGTATACGCTCTCTCTATATTCCAAGTTTCATTTAAACTGATGCACTCGTTTTGCCAGCCTCAAAGTCTCCAGCAATCTCCCTCCACCTCCCCCCACTGTGGCGGAAGAGGACTTTCAAACATAAGCGTCGTATCTCTTAATCCCATCTTCCAATACGTCAAGTCTTACTGAAACCGGAGCATAGCCTATCCGGAAACTTCCGGACTCCGGTACCCCCCGACCTACCTTGGTCAAATCCGGCCCGGACACAGAATAACAAATCTGATTACAGGTTTGTTTCCTTCCCCGAAGTGGACCCTGAAGATTGACAGCCTGACGGGGAAGGGCCGAAATATCGCTTATGAAGAATGGTAGCTTACGTATATCCGTTGTAAACACTGTTTAAATATAACAAATCGCAGACCGGCACTGTCCAACTAGCATCTCATTCGGTCCATCCTTTTGGTTTTTGTGCATGTCAAAAGTTTCCGCCCCCCCCCCCCCCAATTCCCTCACTCGTGGTCGCATATAGTTTGAACGCATGTTTTACATTTCTAGGTCATCGATTCCTATCACCCATTAAGTTTCACTCGAATCAGGCCACTCGTTCGTAATTTGCAGAAGTCATTTTCCATATTTCCCTTCCCTCGCTCCACGCAAAATGCTCGGATCTAGGAACGGATGTTTCCGGGGATATGTTGTGTCAGGTTCTTAAGTCAATTAAATCGGGTCACTAATAAACCTGCGAAGTTTCGTTTTCTTAGTACATCTGGAACCTTACCTCGTGACTACCGGAATTTCAGGAAACCCCATCCAACTCTCCCCACAGAGCCCCGAAACCTTGACTCCGTCAATTTCGTATCTAGGCCTTATGCCTGTTCTCTCCATTAAGTTCCGTCCCAATCCCTCTGCTTTAAGCGTTTCTTGAGTTTTCCGGTACCCCCCCCCCCATACCCACACAGGTATCGGATCCGGCCCGGACTTGACACTGAACATCTGAGGCGAAAGCTCTTTCCACCCTACAAGTTTCATTCAAATCCGATCACCCGTTCAAAAGTTATGCATGCCACTAGATTCCAGACTCCCCTTCCTTCCACTCCCCCCAAGATGGTCGGATCGGGGAAAAGACTATTCTCAAGTCAATCTGTTCGGTTCCCTGACATATCTGCCAAGTTTCATCGTCCTAGCACATCAGCAAGTATGCCGAACTCGCGGATCAATAGAAATCCGGACCCCCCCCCCACAGTGCCCAGATCCGGTCCGGTTACGTCGATGACTTGTGCTTGTTCTTCCCACCAAGTTGCACCCCGACCCTTCCACTCTAAGCTTTTCTCAAGATTTCCGGTTCCCTCCTCCAACTCCCCCCAGTGTCATCGGATCCGGCCCGGGTTTAAAGTAGACCATCCTAAATGTCAACTTTCATCAAGATCCGATCACCCGTTCGCAAGTTAAAAATACCTAAAGCTTCCACCCCCATCCAGATAGTCGGATCGGGGAATCTTGTCTGGTCCCTGACATGCCTGCCAATTTTCGTCGTCCTAGCACATAAGGAAGCACTGAACTCCAGGGATCACTACAAATCCCCCCCCCCAAAGTGAGCGGATCCGTTCCGGGTTATGTCAGTCACGTATCTAGGACTTGTGCTTGTTCTTTCCACCAAGTTTTATCCGGATCTCTCCACTCTAAGTGTTTTCCAAAATTTCCGGTTTCCACCTCCAACTCCTCCCGTGTCACCGGATCCGGTCTGGATTTAAAGCGGAACACTGAGACACGAGGTCCTTCCATACACCAAGTTTAACTAAGATTCGATCACCCGTGCGTAAGCTAGAAATATCTCACTTTTCCTAACTTTTCCGGATTCCCCGTCCCTTCACTCCCCTACAGATGGTCGGATCGGGGAAGCGACTATTTCTAATTTAATCTGGGCCAAGTTTCATCGTTCTAGCTTACCTGGAAGTGCCCAAACTAGCAAAACCGTGACCGACAGACCGACTGACGGATAGAAATTACAATCGCTATATGGCACCTGGCCGAAGGGCAAGTGCCATAAAAAAGAACTATGTTGACCAAAAATCGGCTGATTTTAAGAAAAAATACTATTTTAAAGAAAGTATCGACTATTTTTACGAGAAACTGATAGGTTTGGTAAAAAACTCGACTCTATTTTTTACCGACTGGCTGATAACATCCGGAAGGGGGGGGGACCCCCCTGGTCCTGTCTGCTGTGGCATTTTGGGCTGACTAAGGATAAGTCTGACCGGCCAACGTCCATTGTAATTACATAGCCCCACCTGACACGATTATAAACCCCTATTATCTTCCTATTGACTAGGGATACCCTGAGTAACCTTACCATCAGCAACAACTTTCTCTCATAACTCTGGTCTGCTGTTCGCTGTTCCGTCTGACATCCTGATTCCTGGGCTGACCCAAGGAACAGTCTGACTGGACTGAGAGTGCGATTTAATGAAGTTTCACTAAACTGAACATATATATAAAAGAAAATGTGTTTAAAACCGATCCGTGTTTCAATGTAGTCAATCATCTTAAAATATTGTAACAGAAACAGTACTTATTGCGAAGTGTCCTTTGCCCGAGACTGTTTCTTCGATACTCTGTCGACTAAAATGTGTAGCCTGCGTAGTAGTATGATAGTTGTACGAAAAAGTTGCAAGTATTGATATGTAATAGCAAAGAATAATATCAATTAATGTGCCTCAGACTGGGCCAATCTTAAGCAGTAGCATCCTGCCTTGCGATATAAGCATCCTATCTTGCTAATAGTACCATGGAGTAACACGGTAGCCTTGACACAGAAGCACGTATTAGTATGAGTTCGTACGGCATCTTACTTTTTCGTACAGCTTCATACTATGATTTTGGGATAAATTTTTGATCGGGGTGGACTAAAATCGGTGGTGACTCTTGTTTCCAACTTGCTGCGCAAAACGGCCTCAACTCACTTTTCCTTTTAGTGTTTTTTAGTAGTTGTGCTGAGTTCAGTAATGTCTCTATTTTTTACTCTCATTACTCTACTATCTCGAACACATTGTGTTAAAAATAAATTATTATTATTACAAAGGAAATTACAAAAGTTACTCAGATTTTGTTTACAGGATTTATATATATATAACTACTGTTGTGTTTGACGAGTACCCGGTATTTGGCTTGTCCACGATCTGTATATATATAAAAGACTATTCTATTCCAAAATAGTCTTTTCTCTCTTCTACTCAAGCGCGAAAACCAACGTCTTCACTCTCCTACATATTCAAACGATGCATAAAAGGGGGGGGGGGTCCTCGTCAGGCTGTCGAAGTTCAGGGACAAGGATGGACAAGGAACGAGCCTACAATCTGAATTCTGCAATCCCGAGTCCCCATTACTGATTAGATTGCGGTCCGACAGCCCTAACGAGGACCTATAAAGTCGGTCACAAATAAATCATTATTTTTTTGACGGTGCAAAAGGGATAAGTCTGACTTATACTATTTGCACCGTCAAATGATTCGTAGTCAGCTTGGGCGAAGGACTATATCTATAAATTATCATAATTTTTATTATTTGAGACCCTCAGCAATACTGACCGAGTTGATGACTCCCGATTCCGCGTACTCCACGACGGGATCCTCCACATATTCAAAGAGCTCTTTTTGTAGGAGGCGCTCGCCTTTGTCGAAATTCATTCTCAGCTCCCCTCTCTTCAGTGCATTCGAGCGGCTGGTTCGGCATTCTGCGTGACTTGAATTCGCGCTGAAACGGAATTTAAAAATCATGAAAGAAACATAAGGCGAGATTTTCCGCGAAAAACACTCGGGAGATCCGAGTCATATCCATTGTCTGGAGGTTTATGGTCTGATCCTCGCAAAAGATTTAATTTGATGGAAAGAAAAAGTTTAGACCCCAACACAATATGCAGTGGGATGAAAGGTGCTAGAAAAGGTTGTGGGGTGGTTCTCTTCGAATGCCGAAGTATTCATAGGTTCGAAGTTCAAAGACGAGTTAAAGGGAGTTTTCACAGGTACGAAGTTCAAAGAAAAGAATAAGTCACAGGTACCTCTGTCACCAAGAGCAAATAAGCCAACCTCCGTCTTTGGTTCCACGCAGCGACTACGGATACCCCGACAAAACTGAGCTGAGCTAGAGCTTTGAGTTGCTACCCGTCTACTCCCCTCTTCGCCGTTGGGCATATCAGAGAAATTAGTGCAGGCGCGCTGACCCGGTCTGCAGCGCGTCCAGACAACCAATCGGCTTTTACTTTGGAAGTTTCTTCTTCAGGGCTGTTGCATAGCTCCTACCCTCCGCTCGTTTGCACCGGGCAGGGTACAGGGATTTATTCGACTCCTCATGGTCGTATTACAGAGACCGGGAGGTTCTGGTGCGTTCTTGGCGTCACTAACCTCTTGGGATACCAAACAGCTGCTCTTGAGTGAAAGCCAGCATACCGAAGTTCTACAAACTAGTAAAAAAAATGTCACTGTCCTCACTGAAGCTTTGAAAACAAAGAGGAAGTACTTACTGAATAATATCACATGACAATCCATCAATAAACGCCTTGATGCTGGACCCAGCGTTCATATGCTTTCCATGGATGACGAGTAAGGTTCCACCAGACTGCGGACCCCTCTTTGGGTGTATTCCCGAAATCACCGGGTCCACAAACTCGTAATGCGCTTGCGATTCTCCTCTGCAACAGAAAAAGCAAAAATAAGAACTTTTGAAATCAAGGGTTCTCTCAAGGTAGGATTTGCCATAAGACCAACCTAGGCCATTGCCTATATCGCTGCAGTCAGCGGGGTGTATGTATATACAGAAGACACAAGACCAAAGGTTTCGATGGGATCCCAAAAATTCAATATTTGATCCAGACAGGTCTTCTCTTCGCCAAATCCAGTCTTCACCGAACTCCTTGAACATTTTACTGTTAAAATTTAGAAGCAGATTAAGGCCAAATAGCTAATCATCTGAGAAAACCAAGTTCAGTTATAATAATAATAATAATAATTTATTTCTAACCCACAAATCGTACAAGACGAAAACAGTGGAGTACAAAAGAATAGATAAGGACATAATTACAAAACACTACACATACAAACAAAATCTACTTAAGAATCAAACAGACGAATAAGCCCATGAGAGGGCGACAGACGCGCGTACGCCGTTTCGGACAGTTTTCTGTGGAGAACAGACAGTTTCTCCGTGATATCCGGTAGCGAGTACTTACTAATAATTTTGGAATTTCTTTGCCAAGGAGGGAGAAAAAGAAGAAATTTACAAAAACGAAAATAACAGGATCGCATAGCTTTAATATCCTTTTTCTTTAAAACAGGATAGACACCAGATAAAAAAAGAATAGAGTGGTCACAGAAGGAAGAGTATAGTTTGCCAAGAGCTTTGGGTTATGATACAGCATGTGTGTTTACCCATATAATTATCTCTATTTTGACGAAACCGATCGAAACTTCCTGCCTGACTTCTGCCAATGTTCCGGTCCGGCGGAATTCCGGAAGTACTTGTCCGGCGAAAAAAATGATTAGAAGATGTAAGTGGACGTGGAGAGTGGTCGTGGTCGCCACTGGCAGAACACGTTTTCGAAAACCCATCCCACGTTGTACATTTTGAAAAAACCCAGATTCTTGCAACATGCACCGGACGTCACCAAACTACAAGAGAAGCCGTTGAAACTATGAAAAACCGTTCAGGGATCAACAGAAACAAAGGCGAATACTCAATACCAGAAACATGGAACGGCATTATCAGCGAAAGGAAGTTCAGAACCCAAGCTCTTCTCTACAACAAAACGAAAGTCAACCCAAATGCATACCAATATCTACCCGACCAATGACCCAATCGAACAGCAAAAAGCGCAGCAGTGTCCAAAATAAAATCTCAGCAAATTTTTTAACTCCAAGCAACTCTCACAACCGAATTTACGAAGTCAAATATTTAACGCTAAGCTAGAATCTTTAGTTTGTTTTCCTACAAACAGTGTTGCCAAGTGTGACATTTTTGGTGCTTTGACACTTTTTGCGTCTGGGTGATACCGTGACACTTTTTCTCTGAAAGTGACACTTTTTCTTACGAATGACACTTCTTAGGTCAGAAAAGCACTTTTTCATTTACTTTACTAAACTGACGGGTTACCGCCTCCAAAACACTGCCGAAACATGTACTTTATTTTGATTTTGGACAGAAAAGTAGTTTGAGGCCTCCAATAAAGCCAATTTCCTATTAAATTTTGGTACAAAACTGTGATGTAACAGTTAAGAAATGTTTAAAAAAATGGTGTTCAGTTATTTCCAATAATTCGCGTTTTGGAGTGGAATGCACAACACAAATTGGTGGTGTCAAAAAGCACCTTTTTGTCATCAATTGTGACACTTCTATGAGTCGAGCTCTTGGCAACCCTGCCTACAAGTTCGTTTTCCCAGCTTGAGCGGCTTTGAGCCTGAATAGGACCCTTGCCAAGAAGAGGCGAACTATAGCTCTAATAAAATTCAGCTGACGTATCCGTTTTGCACTATCAAATATGATTCGCAGTCAGCTTGGGCTGAAGGAATATTTATAGATACCACGATAAATGCAAAAGGAATAATTGCAGATCTAGTTACTGAGGTAACATATAGTATGGTATCTGCGAAAACGCAACTATTGTAGACACATGCATAAAGATAGGTGCACACAGAACGCGATTTTCTTCCAGCAACGAATTTTGTTCTTTCGCGCCGCTCAGCGAATTCGTTTCGTAGACCCCACTGGCAGCGGAACGCGAATGAATTCGCCAGGAGTCAGGACTAGATACTTAAACGTGGATGCGACACGTAGGACTAGAACGAAAATATGGGGAAAAGTCAACTTTATGCTTATATACTCTATATCTGGTTATATACTCTACTTTGGCCAGGATGATTGTTGGTTTCCTAAATTCGAATTCAAATTCGCCTAGGCGAACGTCACGTAAAGGTCACGCAGACGTAAAGCTACCAAATATCAAACGTGGCCTAAAAGGAGTGATCTGCCTGAACAAGTCTGTACTGGTTTGATGATTCGAGAACTGCAAAGCAGCAGCGACTGAGAGAAGGTGACGGTTGAGATCGATCGTACCATGCAGGTCAAGATCACTCAAGAATTTTCAATCACTTCATTACTACTGCATTATCATTGCATCATCAATGTCGCCACCGGAAAGAAAAATATTATCAAACAAAGGATTCCAAGAGTTTTGACTAATTCTGCAATTCGTTACGGTGTAGTGAATTTCTTTTATGCCGATTAATGTCCATAAAGAATTTTTTTAGTTGGAATGCAAGGTCAGAGACACTGAAGATTCAGTTTGGGAGTAGCTGACGCATTACAAATCTTCCAAATATTTATGACAAAGGATATTCTCTTGGCTGACGTCTAAGATAGCGTTCCAGTGAAGTTATTACAAGTTACGATGAAGTTATTACAAGTTATCGATTACGATACGATAGGGGCAAGCGCCGTATTGTCGTAGTTGCCACGCTCTCTGGAATGAAAATAATAACAACGCGACCATACGTTATCACTCTTACGGGAGTTCCTGCAGAGCCGATAGTTATTATCACTTATGATGCTCGCGACCATCATAAGTAAATTGTAACGATCGTAACAGTCGCGGAACGAAAATAATAAGTGGGAGGAGCCAATTCACTTATTAAGGCGAGCTCTGGAACGGCAATAATAACAAGAATAGTAACGAACGTAACTAATAATAAGTCGCTGGAACGCTACCTAAAAAGAGTGGGCTCTAGAGGGAGAGAAATGTCTGATGGCAGTATGGCTCTAATAGGGTTGTTGTAGGAAAGGGGTGAGTGGTGTCTTCACCTTTCACAAGTACTGAATTAATCGAGGGAGACCAAACTGACCAAAAGGGGCTAGTACTACCTTTGAACATACAGGGGTGCACTACTCTTCCGCAAGGGGCACACAGCTAGATACGGTGGTTAGCAAGTTGGCGAGGCCAGGCATTCTGCAGTCCTGGCTATTATTGGTAGCCTATTCAATTTACGTCAAATTGATGAAACAGAATAAAATAATAAATTATTCGCTCACACTTTCACGGTAACAAAACCAAAATTGGTGGGTAGGCTACTGTTATACACAAATTTATCAACATAACATATACCTTCAAATGGTCAAAGGCTATTTAAAATTTCAACAATCTTTTGTATAAACCATTTTGGTAACGGCTGTGTTTGGCCGCTTCTGGTTGAAATACTGGGACCTTCATAAAAACTGCGATCCCTTGCCTTTCCCTTACGTTGTTGTATGGGGGAGGGAGAAACTCATTGTAGATGGGGTGCGAAATAAGTTTTGTTTTACCGATCTCGAGGAATAGGTTCGGTCTCCCTATTTCCAACATATCTTAGAAGAAGGGAGTAGGGCAATTTTGGGCTTTTATGGATAACATGGATTTTTGGATTCTTTCAGTACGTAAGTTCTGATCTGCCGTTAAACCGAAATGCCACACTGCGCATGCGTACTCCATTTATGGTCTTATGAAAGAGGTATAAATCCTGAGAATGTGAAGACTTGGGGCATTATGCTCTGATAAAAGCTTGAACATGTACCGGCTTGAGTTTTCCTTAAGGAGTATTTTGACTGTATGATCTTCCCAATCTAAAATTTCAGTAATAACCACTCCAAGGAATTTTAGTTTTTTTTTACAGCCAACTTTTCAATGAATTTTGGTTCAAATTGCAGGGGGTTGTTTTAAAACAGAAATTAGTTAAAACAGCGCTTTTTGGAGGGTTAACTTGCATATCGGACAAAGACGCTTCATTTTGTATGTCTTTAATGACAGCTGCTGCGTAACTTTTAATATGATGGTAGCATACTGCAGTAGTACTCAAACCGTCCACATACTTCCACCGATCCGGCAGGTAATGTGCAATTACGTCGACTTACTAGATTTTCGTCGCTTCACGATATTCCGTGTTCGATTAAACTTTGTTGGTTATTTGCTTTTTTCCCCTATCTTGGGAACTGCAGGTGGCTGCGTTTTCTTTAAGTTACGAAGCGATTTAAAACTATGTGTTCTTAAAATTTAAATAGAAACTAAAATTAACCGACTCTGTATAGCATTTCGCGAAAGAAATGAAATGTTTAGGGTTTTGGGCCTGACCACAACAAGAGGCCAGTGTAGTAAACTATACCAGAACCTGCCGTCACGGTTTAATACTGGGGTTGCCCGAAAGCTCTCTACCCTTCGACCCCTACCCAATTCCTTCACACGCCCAGTCCAACAACTAAGCAGATTTGGTGAGAACACGAGCTTTTTGTTCTGAGCCACGCGTTACTTACAGGACTGCAATCAATTATAATAACAGTTAATTATAATTATAACCAATTTTTGTGTAAAATGGCCAAATTAGTTATTTATTTTCATGGACGAAAAAGGCTGTACCAATAGAACTCCTGACTTTCTTAAGTTTGTCCTCTCTCTAGTCTGAAATGTCAGGCCCAGCCCTTCAAAATACGTTTTGTCTGAAGAATCAAACGCACGTGTATTACCAGTTTGCTTTGAACTCCAACGAACCATACTAGGATGGGAACCTTCTGGAATAAGCAATACAGGGGTCGACACTTTACCGGGAAGGAAAACTCCGGTATTGTTTCTATCATTATCGAACCAAATCTTTGACGAATTACAAGGAGGAAACACGTTATCAAGAGATATTTGTAAGATCCAACTTCTAGAAGCGCCTTATAAACATGTCTGATCTTCTTCAGTTTGCATTTTTAGTTGGTACACGTTAATTTTTTACCGTTTTTCCTAGTTTCATTTACTCCGCTTTTGATATATTTGTCTTGAGCAATAGAAATATTCTTTCATTCAATCATAGTTTATGTTAATGAATCCGGTAATAACCCAGAAGACTGGTTCTTCGAATGTTTTGCGTAAACCAAGTGCCCAGTCGATTTTCAGTCCGAGCAACTACCTACAAAATCCGTAGCATGCCAAATTTTCAAGATCAATCCGTCCCTAATAACCGGCAAACAGAAGTTAATTGAAGAAGTTAACTTTAACACTATCAACTGAACTCATGTCCTGTCTTGAACTAATTCAGGACTCATTCCAAGAAAGCTTGTTCAGGTGAAAATTGTCGGAGCTCCCAATGAGCCCCAATTTCCCGGAGCCAAGAGAAGTTAAACAATTACCCTTTTCCAAGATTAGAAAACTGCTCCTTTCATCAATGACCGGTTAACTTTCCTTTCTATCGTTTATGAGTATATTTGGTTCTTTATCTGGTTTCTGAGTGGCTTTGAGTTAATTTGGTTCTTTGAGTGAATAAAAGTAATTTTTTTAGAAAAAAATGGAAAAGAAAATTGTTGATAAATAGTTTTGGGTAACTTGTCGTCCAATGTGATTGGTATTGGTATGGGATACTGTTGAATTTTTGCTATGTTGAAGAATACAAAAATTGATAGTTGGGTATATCAAACAGATTGTAGGAAGATGCAAATTTGGTAAGAACAAAAAACAAAGTTAATTCTTTGACATGCTTAATAGGAAAGTTAGAAGGTCGACCCAATTAGATCAAACTACAAAAGAGTATCTGCGAGTATCTGTAGGCTAATATTTCTTAATTTAAGCATCAAATTCGAGAAAGTCTGTTCCGTAAGTAAAATTTTTCCGTATTTTTTTTATTTTTTTTTGTGGGGGAATTAGTTGTGGGCGCTCTGAGGAGTAAGACTATCTTTACTTGTTCAAGTTATTATTTATGAGGTATGGTTCGCAGTCTAGACTGGGATATTTGAAGTGGGTCGTTTGTTGTCTTTTGATTGTCTTACCCTAGGTTCACACAGACGTTCACACTGAGGCGATATCGGCCATCGCCGAGATTTTCGTCGCCAAAATCGGCGATTTCTGTCGCTTCGTCAGGCGATTTTCAATGTTGGGAAAATTCAACTTTAATTGGGCGACAGTATGATTTTACGCAACAGCAACATGGGTGACCCTTTTGATGATTCACTTTTAGAAAATTAATTATTTTTTATTATTTTGATTATTTTAAGGGTTATTTTTAATTATTTTTCGCGTTAAATTCTGTTGCCGACGAAAATTCAGTGTGAACAACCAGGCGATACAAATCTTCTGTCGCTGCGATTGAAAAATTTCGTCCACCGCCGCGATTTGCTATGTGTGAACCTAGCCACCTAGGGTTAGTGTAGGCCTATATTTTGCCACCCTCAGGACAAGATTTTATTATATTTGACGATGCAAAACGGATAAGTCAACTACATTTTATTAGAGCTATATTTTGGCCCTTCTTGGCAAGGGTTCTCTTCAGGCTCACACCGCTCCAGCTGGAAAATGAACGTGTATTAAATACAACCCGCAGTCAGCTTGGGCTGAAAGAATATTTAGGATTTTATTTCCTAGAATGGCCGTCAAATGAGAATTATTAGTCAGTCAGTTTTTATGATAAAATTCTCTCTCTCTAGAAGAAACTTGTTATGAAAAATGAGTTATGGCTCTAACAAAAGTTAAAAGTCAATTTCTTAACTCTTGACAACGCAATCCGAGAGGAATATTGTAAGTAACTCCCGTGACATGGGGATGTAAACTGATTAGATAATTTACGTAAGGATAAACTTTACGGAAGGGTAAGTTTACGTAACTTTACGCTGTTCCTATGCAGGCTTCTCTCTGACTAGTGTAGCGTTTTGCGAACTATGTTCACACGCCCCTCGGTAGCTCAAATGGTAGAGCGTCTGCCTTGTAAGCAGTTTGTTCTGGGTCCAAATCCCGGCTGAGGAGCATTTTTGTTTTTCAGTTCACTACTTACAAAATGAGAGCAGCCAAACTATGACCTTACAGCAGCCTAGAGATAAAGGCTAGCTTAAGAGACTTTTATAAATATTTAGTACCCGGGACGGTTTTAAGTGCCCGCTCACAAATCTTCCTAACTTCAGCAAGGGCAAAGCGAAATGCCCTCATAAATTCCAAGCAAAGGCAGAAAACTCATTCCAACCAGCCACTGGGATAAAAAGGAATTCCCTAGGAGCCATTTCAAAAGACGAAAAGGCTATTTTGATCAAATAAAACAAAATACTAAACTGGTAACAACTAAGAATTTGGTAGGTTTCTCGAAATAGGGGCAACACGTAAAAAATTAAGACCAATCGTCTGGGACTATACAAACCATTAAAGGGGACAGGGACAGCACAGTCAGCGTAAATCATTCGTCGCTGCAGACCTCTATTTAAACCAAGGGGGGAGGGGTCAGTCAGCACGATTTAATCGTGGCTGTGAGACGTATATTAACTACCAAGAATGTAGATGGTTTCTTCAAATAAGGGCAGGGCACTATGTATAAAAGATAAGACCAATTGTCTGAGAATAGACAAGATATCTTAGATAGAACAGGGTTGCCGTATTAGGGGGGGGGGGGGGGGGGTAGAGTAACGGAGTAATTCATAATGGCTTCGATACAATAACAGATGGCCTACCCTGGAAACTGTCAACGTCGTTGAAAAATCATGATCAAAGAAGGCCTTTAGCAATAAAAAAACAATCAAGAGCATTTCGTTCCCTGAAAATGCAGACTTACCTGAAGTCAGCAACCCGCACAATGACTTGTCCCTTCCTCGCTTCGCTCGTTCCAGGACTGTCTAGTAGGCACACGATTTTCCTCGTTCTGACATACAGGCTCTCGTACGGTTCACAAGGCATCCCAGCAACAGTGACGCCACCGTAGACATCCTTGAAGGCTTTGCCGAGGTTGACGCCTGAAACGGTGGCGGTAAGTCTAAAGACAAGCTCACTTTCACGTTTTTTGGGATCCCAAAACGTAAGTGGAGGGATACCTATGACATCACAAAAGTTGTCCGTCTGTCTGTTAGCACGATAACTCTTGAAGGGGTTGAGATATTTTAATTAAACTTGGCACGAGGACTCTTTGCGTCAAAGTACAGGTCAAGTTCGAAGATGGGCAATGTAGCAATATTTAGGGATGGGGGAGGGGTTTGACATTAAGGGGAACAAAAATGTATTTTTTAAAAGCTAATGAAATAGTCGAATTAGGGGTAAGGAGACATGCTGAATCCGAATATGAAACTTATTTTCTCGCCGGACAAATAGTTCACCTTGGAATCCGGCAAAAACCGGAAAATTCGTGAAAAGTAAAAGTTAAATGAAGTTGATTGGAGGTTCAATTAAGGGGCAAGGAAACGTGCTTAGTCCGAATATGAAAATTATTTTTTCGCCAGACAATTAGTTCGGCGTGAATCCGGCCGTAACCGGAGAATTTGTTTAAAGTAAAAGTTTTATAGAAATTTGATAAGATGTTCGATTTGCGGGTAAGTAGACATGCTGAATTGGCATATGACAATCATTTTCTCACCGGACGTAGGGGAGAGGTGGGTACAGTGGCGCAGTCTGCTACAGTGGCGCACTTGATCCCACTGCCACCTGTAATTAGATTAAATTCTAAAAAAATACGCATTAGGAGGGAAGTCACGTGGTCTATGATCGTCAGCCATTTTCAATTTTTTTGGGCGATTGCAGCTTTTGAGGTATGTGATTAAGTGCTTTGAAAAATAAAATCTTGGACAAATGGAAAATATTTTTTGACTTTGCTAAAGTTTGTAGGCTACAAATAGTGTCAGATTCTTGCGAATATTAGTTCATCTGGAAGCTCCAACATTTCTAAACATAGTGCAGCCATCTGGTTGTCTCTCGGTCATTATTTCAAATTTTGGTTCACAAAATGGATAAAAGAGGGCATTTTGGCTACAGTGGCGCATTTTGGTGGAGGGTATAGTGGCGCACCCCGAAATTTTTTAAATTCATAAACTTCACGCGGTAGGTAGCCTATATGATAGTTTTGACTTCTACTACTACTACTACAAACTCTTCGCAGCCTTAAGCCGCCTGAGACCGACACACTGGCGAACACTTCTCCTCCATACCTCCCTGTTTAAGGCTTCTGCCCCCAAAGATTTTGGGTAATTTCTTATGATCTCGTCCCAGCCTAACGTGGGACATCCTGTCCCCCTGATGAAAGCCTCCACTGTGGCCTTGAAGACCAAAAGATTTTTTGTGTGACGATGAAGTCCGTGTTGGAGATTATGTTCTTGTTTGCGAGGAGGAGATCAAAAAGAACAAAATTTACTCCGTGGGCGAAGTCCTCTCTGAGTCCAGCTTTGACATTGAGCTCATGTATATTAAGAGAATGGTTCCTTTCTACAAGTTCATCAGGACCAGTGAAAATTACACTTTCAGCAAGTCGAGTGTCGAAACGAAGCTACCTGCTCCGAATATTTCTGGTGGCACAGAAAGACAGGCGGAATAACTGGTCTTCCCCATTGACCTGACTGCTTACAATATTAACTAGTGTGCCTTCTCCTTTTATTTTCAGTTCATTATTTTTTTATTTCCTTACTCATTATACGAAGTATTCATCTTTTAGGTATTTTCAGTTCACTATTTTGTACTTCCTTACTCATTAAACGAAGTATTCATCTTAGCAGTTTGATTGCGCCACTGTTCCAGATGGGGTGCGCCATAGTTCCCGCCTAGTCGGCAACAATGGCGCAAAAAGTGGATGTCAGAAAACATGACTCCATCAAAAACTGGTTCAAAGAAGAAGTGTGAAATAAATCACCAGTGTAGAATAATAAACTGCCTGCACAACAGTTTAAAAATCGTCCAAAAATTTTAATACTTGCCAAAGTTACGATGCTTTGACCTGAAAGTGCGCCACTGTACCCACCTCTCCCCTATAGATCGCTCGGAATCCGGCTGAAACCGAAAAATTTGTTAAAAGTGAAAGTTTAATCTGAAGTTGATTATAGCTCGGATGCAGGGGCAAGGAGACATGCTGAATTAGTTTTCGAGCTATGTTTTTTTCGCAGGATACGTAGTTCCGGAATTCCGCCGAAACCGGAAAATTGGCAGAAGTAAGTCAGGAAGTTTCGATCTGCTTCGTTAAAACAGATATGACTTAAAGGGGTAAACGCACATGCTGAATTCATATCTGAACTTGGCTTTCTCATATGATTAGCTATTTGGCCTTAATCTGTTTCTAGATTTCAATAGTATACATTTTCCAGATTTTAATAGTAAAAGTGTTCAACGAATCTGGCGAAGACTGGATCTGGCGAAGAAAGGACCCGTTTGTCTGGATCAGATTTGAACTTTTGGGATCCCATCGAAACCTTTGGTCTTGTTTTTATAAGTTAGCAGTCTTTAATCTCGATAATCAATACCCAGTGCCTGCCACACTGTTTGCCTGATTCTTAAACTCCTTTTGTGAGCATGAGTCATCTGTGGATAATTAGTAATCACATATTTTTAGTTTCAGATATGGCCTTTTAAACCGTTAAAGAACAAAAAAAAATGGGAAATATAGCAGAATCGTGGCGCTTCAACAAAACTCCTCCAAAATCCTATTTTTTGTCTGGAGATGTTCCACATCTTTGACAGTCAGCTTCAGTAATCTGTTCAAGCATAGAGCATTTCTCCATAAGATAAGATAAGATTTATTTCCGTAAAAGCACGAAGGACCATGAAAACAAAAAAACAACACGAACACGAACCACAACCTCAACAACCAACTACAGTTAGTGGCTGTATTTCATTTTTCAGTTGTATCTTCTTTTTTTCACTATCTTAATATATTCATGTCCAGTTTACAAATAAAGAATTACTGATTACTGCTAAGCCAGAATCATGGCGGTGCAGCAGACAAATTTTTGTTGATCGCGGCAGGAAAGCACGAATTAGGTCGAAAAAACTCGAAGCTGAAAACGCTCAAAAGCAAGTTTACCGTAGACATTTTAAAGGGTTTGGATTTGGGGTTGGAGGTAGAGGGTTGGAAAGTAAGGTAATGAAGGGAGTGGGTGGGGGGCGTGGACTCTACTCCGATACTAAACCATCCGGCTAGGCCTAGAGAGTTCGGCATTTATCACTCCGCCGGACGTGAAAGGCATAGCCAATCAGTCGGTGGGCGGTCGTTGACACTAGAAGGTAGGTACGGAGTCCTACTTAAGGTTGGATGGGTCTTTTTCTACAGAAACAAGACTGAAGGTTTCGGCGGGATCCCAAAATGTAATACTTATCAGACTTCTTGATCCAGACAATCAGGTCTTGTATATTTCCGAGTCTCCGCCCGACCCTTTTAACATTTTTGCTATTATCCATAGTCAGCCGCTTAAATATGTACTACAAAAAACTGTTACCATTTTGAAGTTTTTACTTACGCCCAAACAACTAATCAAATGAGGAAACCAAGTTCAGATATGGATCAACAAGCATGTTTACTCCAATATCTCATCTCCAATCGACTTCAAAAAGGGCTTTTAGATTTTTTTTTCGAAATTCCTCATATTTTAGCAGCATTTCCAGCGAACTGCATGCACAACAAACGATCTAGTGACACTGAGCCGAACCTTTCAATCCAAATTCCCAGTTTTTTTCAAATTTTGCCAGTTTATCCGTCAAGGAAATAAAGTTCAAAATTCGATTCAGCCTGTCTCTTTATCCCGACATCAAGTCTCTAATCGACTTCAGAAACAACTTTGAACTTCAACCAAATTTCTAGTTTTGGCCGAATTCCTGGTCAATCATTTGTCCGACAAGAAAACTAAGTTCAGATATAGATTCAGTGAGCCTCCTTACCCATTCAACGACTTTCTCATTAGCTTATAAAACATATTTGTTTTTAACCTTAATACGAACTCTTCCGCTAAATCTACGATCCTGCAGAATCGCAAAGCTTTCCCCGTTCTTGGTTTTAACAAAAAAGCTAAGGAAAGAGAAACGGGCTTCATCTAAATCGTCAAAAGACGCGAAATACGAGAGCTGAGAGGAGAATTCAGATAAGAAACGGAACTAATAAGTGTATTTCAAAGCCCAGGGGCCATACGCAAAACAAACCAAAAAGACCTCCAACTCAATGCTGCCAAGCGCCGATCGAGCCTAACAGCATAACATAATAGCTGATTAGAAGCAGGTTGCAAGGAGGCCACTTCAAAGTAGCCTGTCGAAATGGCTCAAAAGTAGACTCGAGACTTACTCGAAAGTTTACTCTCCGTAATAATACGAACTACTCGACATAGGTTCACCCTCCGTCTAGTCAGACGTTTACAGTCAAAGTTTCAAGTGCCTCTGACTCGGAGCTTTCGCTGTTCCGGCATTCCTCTCAGAGGCGAAATAAACTTTCCTGAAGTTCAGCAAGAGGGCTGAAGCCTAAGCAGTTAAAAATTGAATGCGAGCCTGGTCAACTATTTTTAACACGGTCTCGAAAAAGTTTCCGAGGACCTTACGAAAGGCCCTTCACACAAATATCAACCCTAGCAACCGATCATTAGTATTAAAATAACAAATATAGAATATTTGAAAAAATATAAATATATATAATAACTAAAATAGACTTTCACGTCTCTTACTTTACAAAACAGCGTAATCGAGGTTCTGCACTGTCAGAAGTTTCATAACAGATAACAGAAGGATGCGAAATATCAACAGCCAACTCCTTATGTTCCGGTGTTCTAAAATACACTTTAAAACCAGGATCTGCGTTTAAAGAATTACCCATGGCTTTGGCTGTTTTAAGCCTTGGTCGGTGACTTCTATCCAACAGCACGGACAATTTAGGGAACTGGCATTCTGATGAGTGAACTTCTCGCAAATAATCCTCGGGAGCATACACAATCAATGTCTTAGGAATACTGTCCAATGAAGTTGTCTCTCTTTCCACACTGACATCTATACCTGCCTTAAACCACATCGAAATCAAAAAGCCCTCGAGCTACTAACGACAATTTCCTAGCTTCAATTTCTAAGTTTGTGATTCCCGATATTCTCATAATCCCGACTATGCCCCATTTCATGATTAAAACCTAGTCATGTCCTAGACGACTTTCCATTCCAACCTCTATCGCATTCCATGCGGTTGGTGGGAATTCCAGTGCCCTTCCTTTCTCTCCGAAACTCAATCTCGGACGTGTCCCGAATTTCTAGGCTTAGAAAGTCCTTTCGAGACGACAGTTAGGCCTTTTGTGTAAATATAACCTCCCTATATTAAACAGCTTTACGTGGCTGCAAGAGGTAATACTGGGAAGTTCAGGCGGTCGATGCGGGCTGTCTGGAGGTTTGTTTATCTGTCTGTAGTGCTTCGGCGAGGCTGTTAAACAGTGTTGCCGTTGGCTCACAGCAACTGTGTTAGAGTGCTAAAACGCTGTATTTGTGCGGTGTGATGCGACATGGCGCGTCTTGACACTATTTGCCATATTCCAGATCAGCGCTCCCAAGCGGACTAGTTCCTCCGCCGTCGCATTAACAACACTGTGACGGATAAATATTCCTTCAGCTCCTATCATATCTGACAGTTCAAAACGGATATGTCAGCTTAATTTTATTAGAGTTAAATTTCTGACCTTGGAGGCCCAAGCCGCTCAAGCGGGAAAATGAGCTGCTCAAGAAAAGCTAGAAAATTAACGTTTCCAGCTTGAGCCTGAAGGACCCTTGCCAAGAAGGACCGAAATATAGCTGTAATAAAGCTCGGCTGACGTATCCCTTTTGCATTGTGACAGACATAGTAAAACAGATCCCCATGTGTATGAGGTAGAAATATTTTCATCTGCTTCTCGAGCAATGAAAGGTTTGCACTAGTTGCGTTTTTGCTAATACCCTGGTATCTGTTACCACGGTAACTGGGTCTGCAATTAGTCGTTTTTGCAGTTATCGTGGCATCTGATACACGGTGCTCTGCAAAAAAGACTATTGCCGAAACTGAACTTTTCGAAGTCATCCCGAAAGAAAGTCCAGTTACATTACTAAGTGCTAAACTTCTTTCTCACCAATCTCACAAAATTTGATGAAAGTGAGATGAATTTTCAGGTAACACTAAATCACGTAATAAATTCATTCATACCACGACCAGTTACCACGGTCGGACTGTAGTATCTGAATATCTGATACCACGAAAACTGCAAAAACGCCTTTAGACCGTGGTATCAGATACCACGATAACTGCAAAAACGACTTTAGACCGTGGTATCAGATACCATGGTATCTGCAAAAAAGCAACTAATGTCTTTGGAGTAGAAAGTGAAAGCTATTAGGTTCTGCTCACTTCCTTATGTATCCTTTTACATCTCTCTGTTATTAGTGTTGATAACGATAGAATGGAGAACTGCTAGTCCGTTTCTGAATCATGAATCCCTTCATTACTTTATGCCGCAGGCTTTGCGTCGGCGGATGAAAATATCTGCAAGTGATGCAGTTTTGTGTGAACCGTTCGGGTTCATTCGCGACATCCATGACGTGCTGATCAGGACACCCGGTTTATTGTTCAAGGTACGAATTACCGAGTAACTTGCATGGAAGTAAGAGAGCTAGAATTCGAAATTTATATTCGTCAAAAGCGACATATTAGGCTATGGAAGACCCGACTAATTTTATATTAATAGCCAGATCTTTTCGATTCCGCCATGTCGTCACAAAACCACAACACTGTCAACTGAACATATCTCCTGACTTGAACTCTCTCGACTTCGGGACTCTTTCCAAGAAAGCTTCTTCAGATGAAAATTGACGGAGCTCCCAAAGAGCCCCAATTTCCTGGAGCCAAAAGCTCTCTTAGTTAGTTTCAACTCTGTATGTAATATCTTTCCCCACCTCAGCTAATTTGCCTAAAATTCGCCGAAACAAATTAACAGTTCCAGGAAAATTCGAGTTCTCCAGTGTCTGTTATTCAAACTTACTGACTTTTCCTCACAAGAGCTCGAAGAAGAGCTCGCATAGAGGTTGGTACATGTCTTTACCGAACAAGATCAAAGATTGGGATCCCCAAAATTTAATATTTGATCCAGACAATTTGGTCTTGTAGATATCCGGTCTTCGCCAGACTCCTTGAACATTTTTGCTATTAAGATTTAGAAACAGAAGAAGCTCAGTGGCTAATCATCTGAGAAAATCAAGTTCAGATTTGGATTCACCATGTGTGTAATTTGCCCCTAGGCTATACGTCATATATACTTTGACGAAACTGATCAAATCTTCCTGTCTTGATTCTGCCAAATCTCGGGTTTCGACCGGATTCCGGGCGAACTTCTTGTCCGGCAAAAACTAAAGCTCAAATTGGATTCAGTGTATCACCTTGCCCCTGTATCGAACATCTAATCAAATACAGATAATACTTTAATTTATTATCAGATTTTCCGGTTTCAGCCAGATTCCGGGAGAACTAAATATCCGGGTAGAAAATGATTGTCAAAAGCAGATTCAGCATATCTTCTTACCCCGAAACCGAACATCTAACCAATATCAGATAAAACTTTTACTTTCAACAAGTTTTCCGGTTTCGGAAGAGCTACTTGTCCGACAAGAAAATGATTTTCATATAAATTTTCAGCATGTCTTCTTACCCCTGAATCGAACATCTAATCAACTTTAAATAAACTTCACTTTTAACAAAATTTTCCGTTTTGGCTGGATTTCGGACCAACTACTTGTCCGGCTTTGATATTCGTGTTCAGCATGACTTCTTACCCCTAAATCGACTATCTCATTAGCTGTTTAGAAAAATTTGTTCGCCTCTTAATTTGAAACCCCTCCCCCACCCCTAAACGTTGAGCTGCAGAGCACATATCTACGAAACCGACCTCTCCCTTAATCCAAAGAGTCTTACACCAAGTTTCATCAATATCTCATTCTCTCCGAGAGTTATCGTGCTTAAAGACGGACAACTTTTACGAAGTCTTCCACTTACATTTTTGGATCCCAAAAAGAGGTAATCACACATTCCAGATGAAAACTTCCCTTATTTCACTTTCAACAAATTATCCATGACTTTGGCTGTTTTTTGCCTTTTCTTAGACCCATTGACTTTTAGCCAAAACTGGCTAAATTCAGATTACCGCTTTCACGCAGCTATAGCCTAGTATCATAAGCGAACAAGGGAGAATAACGCACTTGGAAGTAGTGAATCGTGGCAAGTGTAAAGGTTAGTGAGGTGTGAATGTCGTTAGCGGGTTCATAATGTAACATATGAAATTTGGGTCAGTGGGTTTAAGAATTAATGAATGCAGTTAGGGAAGTAGGTTTATTGGCATTATAAAAGAAGAAATAAGAAAAGGGAAAAAATAAATGAAATACCCATATGCTACACGTGATCAACTATATAAATAATTTTGTTTTTCAATATTAATCACTAGTAGGATTGACAGCGTTGTTGGACAGAGACTTACAAGCCCAAAAAGAGACAATAATAAGAAGAAAAACTCAACAGTCTTTATATGCAGGGATATTCGTACTTTATTTACGATGAACAGAGTTACCAGATTAAAGTGAGTAGCCTGCTGCCAAGTGTAGATACGTGTATTAACGAATTTCGTCTTTACCCTTTTGTCTACCAAACGCTAATTGCCCGAACGAGGGGCGTTGTCGCTCAGGTCAGAATCCAAAACTTAGAAGGAAGCACTCCCTAGCGTTCTTCTCCAAGTTCCCGCAAATCCTACGTGCTCAACGAGTCTTGTACTAATTATCTCCCATCATCGGTAGTTCCAAGTATCGATCCCTAAAGACCCACAGAGAAAGGTTGGGCTAATTGCTGAAATCCGACCTAGGATGGGAAATAACAAGAATGGATAGGTGCTGCCCTGGTATCGTCGCTCTTAGTTTGACCTCCCAACTTCATGTTGGTATTTATATATAGTGACTGAAGGGCAAAAGCGCTCCTCAGCCGGGATTTGAACCCAAGGCCTTTAATTTTGCATGCCATCGCTGCCGATGTGCTATACAGGGGCTAGTGAACCTGCAGAAGGGAAATTCAGTTCACATACCCATGCCATGGGATTAGATCGCTATTAAGTAACATGGAATGTTATACAAGGACTTGGTCACGCAACCTACCTCCCAAGTATCAGGGTAAATTCCAGTCTCGCAGATTGTGTTAAATATATTCGTGAGTAGTAAAGCCAGTTTATCGGGAAAAGCCTTGATCAGTCTATCGGAATGTCCATTGAAGTTCTACTATTTTTTTTTTACCCAGGCAGAAAACCAAAGTGAATTTTAGAATTTACATTTTGTTTAGTTACATCTATCATAATAGTACCTACGATCAGAAGATGTGGGAAGAACAAGACCAAAGGTTTCGATGGGATCCCAAAAATTTAATATCTGACCCAGACAACTTGGTCTTGTCTTAGCCAGATCCAGTCTTTGGCAGACAACCTGAACATTTTTACTATTCAAATTGAGAAACAGATTAGGGCCAAATAGGTAATCATCTGAGAAAACCAAGTTCAGATATGGATTCAGCATGTGTGTTTACCCCTATAAGTCATATCTGTTTTGACGAAAACTTCCTGCCACTTCTGCCAATTTCCCGGTTTCGGCCGAACTCCGGAACTACTTCTCCGGCGAAAAAAGAAAGCTCAAACACGAACTCAGGTTATCTTCTTTCCCCAATAATGAACATCTAATCAACTACAAATAAAACTCTAACTCTTAACAATATTCCGGTTTTGGCCGGATTTTGGGCAAACTACATGTCCGGGTAGACAATTGTGTTCACATAAGTGTTCAGCACGTCTTCTTGCCCTTAATCGAACATCTAATCAACTCCAAATAAAACTTCTAATTTTAGCCAACTTTCCGGTTTGGGCCGGATTCCGGGCGGACTACTTGCCCGTCAAGAAAATGGTTTTCACCATGTATTCCTACCCCTAAATCGAACATCTAATCAACTACAAAAAAACTTTTACTTTTAACAAACTTTCCGGTTTCGGCCGGATTCCGGGAAACTTCCGATGAAACTTGGTGTGAGGATCCGTTGGGTCATCGGACAAGTCAAGTTCACAGATGGGCTTTGTAGCCCTAAATTTAGGGGTGGGGGAGGGGGTTCAAATTAAAGGGCAAACAAAATATTTTGAAACAGCTAATGTGATAGTCGATTACGGGGTAAGAAGAAATGCTGAACACGATGGTGAAAACCATTTTTTCATCGGACAGTTCACCCGGAATACGGCCGAAACCGGAAAGTTTGTTAAAAGAAAAAGTTTTATTTGAAGTTGATTAGGTGTTCGATTTAGGGTAGGAAGACATGCTGAACACGATGGTGAAAACCATTTTCTCGACCGACAAGTAGTTCGCCCGGAACCCGGCCGAAACCGGAAAGTTTGTTAAAATTAAAAGTTTTATTTGGAGTTAATTAGATGTTCGATTTAGGGCAAGAAGACATGCTGAACACTTATGTGAAAACAATTTTCTATCCGGACATGTAGTTCGCCCGGAATCCGGCCAAAACCGGAAAAGTGTGTTCAAGTTTTATTTGTTGTTGACTGGATATCCGATTTAGGGGTAAGAAGAGATGCTGAATCCGTGTGTGACGATCATTTTTTATCCGGACATATAGTACGACCGGAATCCGGCTGTAGTCGGAAAATTTGTTATATGTTGAAGTTGATTAGATGTTCATCATTGGGGAAAGAAGATACCCAGAGTTCGTTCTTGAGCTTTCTTTTTTCGCCGGACAAGTAGTTCCGGAGTTCGGCCGAAACTGGGAAATTGGCAGAAGTGGCAGGAAGTTTTCGTCAAAACAGATATGACTTATAGGAGTACACACAAATCCTGAAACCATATCTGAACTTGGTTTTCTCAGATGATTAGCTATTTGGCCTTTATCTGTTTCTGAATTTTAATAGTACACATTTTCAAGGAGCCTGGCGAAGACTGGATCTGGCCAAGACAAGACCCGGTTGTCTGGGTCAGATATTGAATTTTTGGGATCCAATCGAAACCTTTGGTCTTGTTTATATATTAAATCTATCTATATCTATGCTGCCATGTAAATTGATTGCCTTATTTTTTGCATCTATTTTTTTTACTTTTTTTAATTCTTCTAGTGTATTTCGAGTAAAACAAAAAATATTAACAATATTAATAATACCTCTAGCGTGATACTGCTTCAAACATGGACAGTTGCATCCCGCGGTATTAATTGTCATTATTAACTGTGTTTCTACCTCGTCCCTCATATATCCCATTAGCTCGCCCTTCACAAAAATCAATCTTTCCCATTCTTCGTTTTTGTTCCCCTTTATTCTTGCTACCAGCAGGAATTCCGGGTACTCGGCACGATAGATGCCACTTTACCGCACAATAACCTTTTTACACTTTTGGGCGGACAGAACGTCATATTTTGCGAAGGAGTCTAATCCCAGCAAGTTATTAAACCGGAACGTGTCCCTATTGCAAAAACTCAGAAAAACAAGGAACTTGGAGGACGGAGGATTTTTCGTACTCTGTTGAGTGTGTCGAGGCACCAGGTTCGAGTGTAAAGAAAAAGGGTTTGGAGAACGCTAGGAATCTCACGAATTTGGAGTCTTAGTGAACTTCTCATCTCAATCCTGTTTTCTCAACAGCCCTAAATTGTTGAAAAGCTTAGAAAAACAGGGTACTACATTTGAAAGTGTAAAACGGATACGTCAACTGAATTTTATTAGAGCTGTATCTGCCAAGAGTTGACACCCTGTGTGCCACCGATGGCTCTGGAGGATCTAAGAAGATATTTCGGCCCATCTTGGAAAGGATCCTCTTCAGGCTCAAGCCACTGATGTATCCGTTCTGCGCTGTCAAATATGATTCTCAGGCAGCTTGGGCTGAAGGAATATTTTAAACAGGGTACATAGAGGAATTGGGTTCATGGGTGGATTTTTTATTCAGTTAAGTAGGTAGAGGCTGACTGAGTCGATTCTCAAGGTTTGAGTGTTAAGACAAAGTTTTTGGAGAACGCTTGAGATCGAAAGAAGCCGCGTTTTCTCGGTCAAGTACTGATTAGTCTCAACTCTCAATCCTGTTTTCTCAACAGTCCTCTTTCACAAGCAGTAAACTAAAATTGCACACAGGCTACATTCGCTTTCTTTAAGTCGTTTTGTTTATCGTGAACGCTTTATTTGTATTTTACATTATACTTTCTATTTTGTTTTGCATTATTTATTATTTTTTTACTTTTGTTATATTATTATTTGTTATTTGTTATATTGTTATGTTATATTTGACAGTGACATTGTATTCCTCTGCACTGTCAAACATGATTGGCAGTCAGCTTGCACTGAAGGAATATTTATTCTTTTTTAATGGTAGTACTTGTTTTAGTAGACAATATGCAACCCATACCTGAAATGTATGCTTCATACCCTAGCAAGTCCCATTTAGTCAGCTCTTCTTATTAATTGCAAAAGATATGCTGCTGAGAAGACGGTTTAACAACTTCTCATCTCTTATATTTCTATGTATATATTCTGGTATGTTTGTTTGTTGTTGTTATGGTCTTATGTACTGGAATAAAGTAGTAATAATAATAAAAAAATAATATGGAGCGACTCCGACCTTACAGTTTAACCGAAAAGGGGCGAGATAGGACAATATAGTTACCCATCACTTATTAACTTAAACAGGCTTGCAGACTCGATGAAAATGCATTACTTCGTTGTTCTGCTATTCACGAATAACCGATTTTAATATAGTGGAATTTCTCTGTCGAATTTGTGGTACGTCTATGTGCTAGTACATGTGTTTATGCTTGACGAAAAAGATTTACAAAAATTTGTGTTCAGGCACTAAGCAGTCTTCACCAAGGTCAGCATTGGCCACTGAAAAGCCGCGTTTGTCTTAAGATTCAAACTCTCCGCGTCATAGTAGAATTTGCGTTGTGGGGACAGCTGTGGATATTTTGAACGTCACTATTTAAGCAGATAGTGGAAAATAAAAAAAATCCCATAGCAGAATCCACACAATGCTGGGTTTTCAGTAGAATGATACAAAACAAGTTGGCTTTTCAGTTAAACTTTAAAGGACTTATCGTACCTTTAATGACAATGCAACCTACTACCGTAACAGCATCCATTAGTTCTTAAGCCCGGAGACCCAAAAAGACATTCTGAACCAGCTTGCGAAACCTCACTAACCTTTGCACTTGCAACGAGTCACTAGTTTACATGCGCATTACTCTCCCGATGCGTGTTGACGTCTGATGCTATTCATGCGTAAAACCGGTTATCTGAATGTTGCCGAGACTTTACTAGAAGTCTATGGGTCTAGGAAACGGCTTAAAACAGCCCAGGACATGGACAGGTATTAACGCAGGGCCTAGCTTTACAGTATTCAGATAGTTTTGAACACTGGAACATAAACACTAAATAGTGCAAGCTCTGCTTTAAGTCCCTGCGTTCTTGGCGATTCGACACGAAGTCACTGAAAAAAGCACTAACCCGTTATAGTCACATTTGTTCCTCCTTCCCACGGTCCAAGTCGTGGTTCAAAATGCGTCACTTGTGGATTAGGGCAAGTTTGGCTCGGGTCCAACCACCCAGCGGCACCTCCACCACACTGGTCCCGAACCTCGCACCGATCGGAGGCCTGGCACCAACCGCAGCCGTATTTGGCGGGAAGGGCGAGGCACATCCCGCAGTTGTCAGCCATCTCTCGACAGCGGTAGATGAGAACTGCAAGAAAAGAAGAACTCACAAACGTAAACTCCGTTCCCAGACTTCCATCTGAGTTAGTTCCCGAATCCAGAGAAAGTTCGCCTCTGACCGAGGAAAAAATTCCCGTCGATCCGAGGGCGAAACTTACCAGAAATCGGGTTGAAATCTGTTTCCCTTTGCCTGAGTCGATTTCAGGCGGGGAGGGGGAGCAATTTAAGGGAAGACTTCAAGAAAGTAAACAAACGCGCGGTTAAAGCTCTAATGAAGAGCCTACTCACCAGCCATCCAGTTGTTTGAGGCTCCCTTGATAAGCTACTTTGGCTAGCTTGTAGCTGACGTTCATCACATCAAGTGGATGAAAATGGTGCTGTTCAAGTTAAATAACGTTCAAAGAAGAATACCTGTCCTGTACTTTCACGTCTTCAATCAACGGCACGAAACATCAACCTCACGCTTCCTAAAATTTTTTCCATCTCCTCCATTTTCGGCAAAAAAAGAAGCTTAACCACTTCAGATAAGCATTCAATTTAATCCCATGTGAACTCCCCGCCATCAGTTCTGCCACCCAGCAAAGATAAAATCCTTATTAAATGAACCAAGGAGCCGAATTAGCATTTTTCTATCATCACTCTTCGTTTGGAAACCAGAGGAGACCTAATCTCCATCACCATAGACAGAGCGATTCTCGAAGCGAGATTTCTAGTCCGTTTAACTCAACATGGGACCTCAGCAACGTCATCAACGGTGGTTCTAGACCTGGGAGCTCCATCACTTGCAATGTCTATGGCATCAGCGCGGTTGAAATTCCAGTTAACTTGCTAATACAGACAAGGGGACTGACTTCTGGTCCTGCTTAAAATTCGTTGTATAATCGAACACAAGCATTTTTCGTAGACAATTGGATTTTGAAATGAATTAGAAAATTTTCCGGAAAAATAAGCAAGGATGCGGAAGCGACCAACAATGGACTACATGGATAGGGAGAAAAATGGCTAAAACGACGTGACTAAAGGAAATACATCAAAATTTAACCAGAATGGGACGAAAACATGCATGGCCAAGAGATTGTCGCGTCATTTCATTTAACCTTGGGGGGGGGGGCAAAGATAATTTTGGGCCCCAGTCCCTTGTTTATTACACCGAATCCAAATTTACTTAATATTTGGTGTAAATTTAAAGCCGTTTTCGAATATATCTTTAAGTAAAGTCAGTGGTTTGCATTTTGACCTTTGCAGCCTAATTAGCAGCAATAAATAGCACCAATGAGGATATTTTTAAATCTAAGGAGGCCTTGCCCCCCCCCCCCCCAAACAAAAAAACCGCAAATCTGTCAAGAGGTGTGGGGATATCTGCAGATATTGTTTAAAGTTCAATGGGCACATCAAACTACCCCAATCCCACTCTGTAACAACCTAGAAACAATGCTTACCCCCAGGCTCAGCAGATTTTTCAACAGTTTCCTCTCTGTGATATTTCAAAGCGTGATTTTTTGGGCCAGTACATGGTCAATTTACTAGCTTGGACAAAGATAAAAGTGATGCTTCTTATAACACTTAGTAGATCTTTATTTTATGCATAAATCAGCTTGTATAATTCAGTTTTGAATTGGCTATTTGTTTTTGAATGATTTTTGTCCCTATGTTTTTTTTTATAAACTTATTGCATATTCTGGTACATTTTATAAAGCAAATTAATCAAGCGTCACAACACCATTCCACAAAGAAAAACTTTTAATAGGCACTTTTGCTGGGAGTTTCTGAATTTCCTGCCACGATATCCCAGCTCCTAAGATTTGGATCGCCGAAATTCCAGAGAGGTAAAGACAAGCAATAACAAGAAAACGGCCGATTTTGTAGCGCCTTCTAAAGGAAGTCGGAAATGTTTATTTGTGAAGCATTTAATACAAAATAAAGCATTAGAAGTGTCCACTGTGCTTTAACAAAATCGTATTGTCAGCCTGTTTTGCAAGGTCACGCCTGTCATTCCAATGTTAACTGACTTATTATGACTTGATTTATTTCTTCATCAGATACCCTTAGAAGTTATAGTATGGTGAAGACAGCTTACGACCAGAATTTTATTTTAAGCTTAATCTACCCGCGATTTATTTAAGGTACTGGATCCAACTGAGGGCGAATTGCCTACCACTCCATGGCAGAAAAAAGTGTTTGATAGAAATAAGAAGAGTCTGGATGGGAAATACGCCTGTCCCCTTTGCGGTGATGAAGATGAGGATATCGGTCATTTTCTAAGCCGGTGCCAAGAGCTTTCTGATCTCCGTAGGGAGATTTTCGGTGAGTATATCCCGACACTTCCTGGTATCCTGAAGTGTACATCCGCCCAGGCGATTAGTAAGATTTGTAGGTTTGTATCAAGAGCGTTAGAATATAGAAAGCTTTCCGTAAATTAGTTGTATGTTGATTGACATTTCTGTGTATTAATAACCTGTACATGTATATGACCCTCGGGTTTTTCAAATACAATTATTATTATTATTATGTATCCGTAAACCACTAGCTGTTGTTTTATCACGCATTACGTGGTGTTTTATCCAACAACAGCGACTAAGGCATTTGCTCTACAGGAAGGTCGTAAAACAAGGGAATTAACTGCAGGTAAGTCTACCATACGCACGGCCAAATCTCCTGATGATGGAGACTTCAATCCAGCCGCAAGCCCGCTTGTTGTACGAGGGGGAGGGGGGGGGGGGTGAAATGCGTTGTTAGGGGCCAGCAATCTGACACTCCCCATTCCTTCTAGGGATTTCTCTAGCGACACAGTTTACGACTTGGTATTGGACGCCAGACAAACATGAGTGTTGTGTCGGGACTCGAACCCGGACCCACAACCCTCTCTCTTCAGATTAGACCGACTCCCCCTAGGGGCTATAGCAGGAAGAGAGGTATAGGAAATAGTCGAGTTTTTTGCCAAGTGATCACAAGCCTCTATCTCAAGCCATCTATCCTTTCTGCTAATTTGATTCATCCAGTCCTTGGAAGAAAAGAGTCTGGCGATCTTCTCCTATGCATACTGGTCAACTCATCTCGAAGTTGCCAATCTCGTTTCTTCGCAGGCTTGGGCAGAATGGAGAAACGGGCTTGGTCAAAAAGCTGCCAAAGAGCACTAAGGAGTATGCAAAACCGTGAATACAAACCAAGGCTTTCATGGATAGGTAACAATAAAAACGCAACCATAGTAACAAGACCAAAGGTTTCGACTGGATCCCAAGAATTTAATATCTCATCCAGACAATTGGGTCATGTCTTATCCAGACTCCTTAAGCATTTTTAACACAAATATTCAGAAACAATATCAAGGTCAAATAGCTAATCATCTGAGAAACCAAGTTCAGATATGGATTCAGCATGTATGTTTACCCTTATAAGTCATATCCGTTTGGACGAAACTGATCGAAACTTCCTGTCTTAGCTTACTTCTGCCAAATTTCCGGTTTCTGCCGAATTCGGGAACTACTTTTCTGACAAAATAACAAAGCTCAAAAACGAATTCATCGTGTCTCCTTATCCCTGTAGATAATATAAGATTTTATTTGCGCTAAAAGCCAACGGCCATGGCAAATCGAACATCTAATCAACTTAAAATAAAGCTTTAAACTTATGACAAATTTTCCAGTTTCAGCTGGATTCCGGGCGAACTATGCGTCCGGGTAAAAAAAAAGATGGTCATATACGGATTCCTCTTTTCTTATACCTAAATCGGAATCTAATTAACTACAAATAAGACTTTTACTTTTAACAAATTTTCCGGATTTGGACGGATTCCGGGCGAACTACTTGTACGGCGGGAAAATGGTTTTAACAAGAGTGTTCAGCATGTCTTTCTAATCGAACGTCTAATCAAACTTCAAGTTCAGATTTGGGATCCCAAAAAGCAAGACGAACTATCTCAATACCAAATCTGGACACTAACGGTTCAATAAAGTACGTCCAGGGAGGACTGCCCATGGGGTTAAAGCTTTGACAACTTACTATGCACATTGTCAGGGTTGTCCAAAGGTTTTGATCCACCCCAAATCACTGCAAAGGTGGCCGTTATATTGGCTAGGCGTGAGGCGTAGGAAAACTCCATTTCTTCACAATAGATGGTGTCACCGATGATATTGGCTGTAACTGACGTTACGCGTCCTTCGATGTTAAACTGGCAGACAAAGCGCGTTTGCACGATGAATTGCTGAAAGGGATACTGAACGTTCATTATGATTGAAATTCTCGCCACCCGGGTATTCACAGACTTGCAGCGGTCTTTCGGAGCCAGAAACTGATACGCCATCAATCTACAATACCTAGATCGCGCTTTATGCAAGCGACTCGTTCCGTGACTAATAAATAAGAAACAATTATTTTGATTTTTAGCGTCTAGGCTCCAGTTTGGAAGCCATGTAGACATACCAAGACCCATATGGCGATGCCTCACGAGCAGAGTGTCCTGGGTTCAAATCCAAGCTGACGAGCATTTTTGTCTTTCAGTTCACTAGCCTACTTACAATTGACATAAATCTTGTTACGATGATCTAGCCGCGTAATGAAACCGCTCTAAATAAACGTTAGGACTGTGGCAGGGCCTCGCTCCACTCGACTACTTTATTATTATTTGCGTGAAATATCCATAAAAAGTATTTATTGAAGGAAATTCCACGTTCAACGTAAGTATTGATTAAGTATTGACAGGGCCGTATCCAGGGAGGTTAGGGGTTCGAACAAAAATAATCGTTTCGTATAGATTTTAACCTCTGATATATGTCTCTTTTGTACTGCATGGTCCGATCCGTGGGCAACCTCTCCCCCCCCCCAAAAAAAAATGTATTCCACGATCCGGACCTGGTCCAGGATGACGCACTTATGGTAGTTAGTATCTGTTATGTGCTTCATTTTTCTTGTTTGTACACTCACTCTTTGGTCTCTCCGCGTGCAGTACATACATATATTCAATAATATAAAGACTCGCGATTCTCTTTTTATAAAACTGAAGCACAAGTGAGCTGGACAAACACAGCTCTTCACTCAAGGGCTGAGGATAGATTTTGCCTTACCGTATATGATTTTTACCAAATCTAGAAAAATGCACTTAGAAGTCGGTCTTTTGGGTCAATTTAAGGCTCAAAATCTAGTTATTCTTTGGGGCAGATTTAAAGTAGCTTTCGAATGTCCCTTAAAGTCCTCTTGCTTATTCTGCCTTTTATAATATACCTAGATACCATACAGAGTTATAAGCTTCTAAAATCCCACCTTACTCCATTGGTTCGTTTTGTGCCTACGAATTTTAGCCCTTTTTTTGCCTTGCCGAGTTTTGCCCGTCACACAACGAAACGTTTGCCGGGATCTTCAACGTCTGCTGACATCTCGTTCATAGATAAGGATCTGAGAAGCTTTTGTTTATTACTTCTTTTATTTGATTAGTTTTCACACTTCTTACCAGGGGGTGATCAGTTTTCAAATGTTTTGCCCCCAGCCGCCGCGTCGGAGAGCAGGAAAGATGGATATAGTGGACAAGCGCTTACAAGAAAATGGCTAATTTCAGATGGAAAAAATCAATTCTAGTAAGAGTTATGCTTTAAAGCAAACCTGGCACTATTTATTGTTTATGTTCCGATATTCGATAACTTTCTTGTAAAATTAGGCTCTGATTTCAACAAATTATCCACCGCTTTGCCTTTTCCCAGACCCATTGACTTCTAGTAAAAACTCGCTTAAATTCAGATAAACGGTTTAAGTCGTCATTAGCATGATACGAGAACACTCGTCGGGAGGATGATGAACACTAGGTCTTCCGGTTGAAGAAATAATGAATGCAGCTAAGAAAGTAGGTTATATTGGCATTATATACAGGTACGAGGGGTCCTTTAAAGTAAAGTCACTCGCTCAACTAAAGCTCTAATGAAACTCGAATGCTGATAATAGGGCTGAAACACTTTGTTTTTTATGGCATTTGCCTTTCGGCCAAATACCATATAACGATCACTTTTCCGTCGGTCGGTCTGTCTGTCGGTTGGTCGGTTAGTCCGGTGTTTGCGAGTTAGGGTACTTCCAGATACGCTAGGACGATGAAACTTGGCAGGCATATTAGGGACCCGACCAAACTAACTTGGGAATAGTCGCTTGCCCGATCTGACCATAGTGGGGGGACGGGGAGGTTGCAGAATCCAGAAAATAGGGGCATGCATAACTTTCGAATGGGTGATCGGATCTTAATGAAACTTGATATCTGGGAAGACCTCGTATCTCAGATGTCTCATCTTAAGTCCGGACAGGATCCGTTGAATCTGAGGGGGAGTCGGAGGGGGAGCCGGAAATCGTGTGAAACTCTTGGAGCGGAGCGATCGGGATGAAACTTGGTGCGAAGAACTAGCACAAGCTCTAGATAAATAACTGACAGGTCTGGACCGGATTCGGACACTGTGGGGGAGTTGGATGGGGGTTCCGGGATTCCGCGACCCGTAGTTGATGTACTTCCAGGTGGGCTAGGACGATAAAACTTGGCACGCATATCAGAGACCCGACCAGATTAACTTGGAAACAGTCACTTGCCCGATCCTACCGTCGTGGGGGGCGGGAAAGACAGCGGAATAGGAAGTTGGTGGCATGCATAACTTTCGATCGGGTTATCGGATCTTAATGAAACTTGACATCTTGAAAGAACTCATGTCTCAGATGTCCCCTTTCAAGTGCGGACCGGATCCAATGAACTGGGGGGGGGGGAGAACCGGAAATCTTGTGATACGCACAGAGTGGATCGATCAGGATGAAACTTGATGGGAAGTACAGGCACAAGTCCTAGGTGCATCAGTGACAGAATCGGACCGGATTCCGGTACCAAGGGGTGGGATGTAGGGGGGTGTCTGGAATTCCGGTGATCGTGAGTTAAGGTACTCCCAGATGTGATAGGACGATAAAACTTTGCCTTCTCCGATCCGACCATTCCTTAAAGAACTCATCTTAACCGCAAAATACAAAAAATACTTTTAAGCAAAATTTACTAAGATCGCCATGAGTACATGAACCTTTTTGCCTCAAGGGTTTTGCTTAGAAATTAATTTTTAGCACCCTTAAAGTGTGCATCTTAACCGAAAAGTGAAAAAACAACTTTTGACCATCACTTCCATCCTCTGACCCAGCCTTGCTGGTTTTTTGTTTTCCTTCTTGTTTTCTTTTGCTTTCTGTCTCCTATTTTTATATTTAAAGAGAAACCATAGGTTGAATTTTCAGCCCCCTTCATCTTTTCTTGTTGGAGTATTTCTTACTACATATGCTTGCAAGTGCCATATGAGCTTACAGCTCTTGTTTCCCAAGCTAGAGATCATAGATAGCCTTCTAATAACGACATTCTATTCCTAGCCCAAAAATTCCACAACATAAAGTAAAAAAATAAATAACAAAAATTGTAACACTCTGAAACGCGTTTTAGGATATACGCAAAGAAACAGTAGCTTCTTTCATTTACAATTGTGGGGTTAACAGATAGTCATCTTAATAACAAGCTGACTAAGGTATTCTCCCGCACTTCTTTAAAACCTATCCTTTATTTCTGTGGAGAAAGGACACAGATGAAATACTGAAGATAATGAATATCAAAGGACCATTTTTCTCCACTGGTACAAAAAACATCATACCATTATCTCATTCCTCGCAGGCAGCGAGTGACAGAATTCTTTTACGAAATCTAATCCATCCCTCCCCTGTAACATAAACCCGCAAAATTCTCTTCTCAGCACACCATCCGGAAAATCGAATCCGGTCCGCTGGCAAAAACACACATACATACTGCCAGGGAAAGATACGCCTAGGTTTCCATTTTTTTTAATTTATCGTTCCGAAAACAGGGACGGGCGCAGAGTTCCAAAAAAAGAAAGATGTTGATAAACTTTGTCCTCTTGCTGAAAAGCTAAAATGCTAGGTTCGAAAAGATCCGGGGGGGGGGGGGGGGGAGGAAACAGAGAGAGACAATGATTAAGGAATAAGGAAGATCTAACTTATTTATTTTGCTTGTTGTAGCTTTTATCTCATCTTCTACCCTGTCCTTTGAGACGGAGCGCATAATTTTCAAAAAAGAAGAACGCTGCACTGAAAAGCACAAATGCTCGTCTCGGAAAACTCCCGGGTAGGGTGGGGTGGGGGACAAAGACAAAACGAAGTGAAAAAAGGTTGTTAAAAAACCTGCAGCTAGCTCGTTTCTCTCGTTGGGTCTAGCTTCGAACTTGATCTTTTACTCGTATTTAAGGGCTGGAGCGCGAAGTTTTCAAAAAAAGAAGAACGTTGGAAAGTGTAATCTTCCTGCTGGGCGCTAATAAGCTCGATTAAAAATGGCTGGGAGGGGGGGGGGGGTAATGAGGTGAGGAAAAGACGAAAAAAAGGACCTGGCTCATTTCTTTTGGATAAATAACTGATAAATAAGGTTGGAATAAGAGTAATTGATCCTTCGGATTCTTAAATCCTATCACTGGAGCGGAAAGCATTAAACTTCCATCCCGTCTCGCTTGTCCAGTCAAAGACATTTTCATCAACTGAAGTGCGGTAGCACTTATCTGGAAATTCCAGGAAAATTGAACAATTTCCGACGGAAAACTTTTCCATAGGACTTTTCAAGTTTGGATAATACAGATCTCCAAATCCCTGTAAATGTGGAAACTTTTCGGTCGTTTCCTGTATCGCATTATTTCCATTTCGAGACAAACTGTACTTCTTACAAAATTGGGGCTCTTGTGCAGAATGGAGGGAGGGACGGTGCTGCAAGAAAGATTACAATTGTCTCAGTGGTTCCCAAGCGGTGGTACGCGTACCCAAAGGGGTACGCGAGACCCTTGCAAGGGGTACGCGAAGGTACCAAAATCTGTTTAGCTTCAAAATTTCGCCTCACTAACTTTTGATTGCCGATATCCTACTATTATCAGCAGAGGCATCACTAGCCAAAATGTTTTTGGGGGGCAAGGTATTTTTACTGACTGGCTGGTCATTTGTATCGACTGTTTTTTCAATACAGTTTCCATCTGGCCGGCCACTTATGGGAAAAGGGGTGGTCCGAACCCGTACGCGACGCCTCTTATGACAAGTCCTAGCGAAAGTCAATCAAATAATAGTTGCGTTTTTTGCCTTTCCTCTGTAGGTCGGTTAACCTACCTACTTGCTACTATTGACCGTTTTTTCGTCTCGCCGGTCCGTTCGACTGAGCTCTAAAAAACGGCTTATAAGGAAAATGGCGTCTTCCGGTCGCAGGCGCCTATCTCTCCAATGAGAATTTTGAATTTCGCGCCGTGCCAAGAGCGTAGGTCGGTTGGATGGAGCTCAGACCTCAGTCCACAGGTCGGTTAACCGACTGACGAACGGCGACTAAAAAACAGCTTATAAGGGTTTAGGTCGGTTAACCGAAGAAAGAAAACGGCTTATAGAGAGAAATCTCGCAGGTCGGTTGACTGGATGACGGCAAAAAACGCAAATAATGTTGATTCCAAAACAACTACTAAGATCTATTCCTGTGTCAAACAACAACGTTTCAAGTGGAATCATTATTGTCATTCAGGTTGCGAATAAAGCTAACGAAATTTTTTGCGATGCAGCTTGATGAAATCACGGAGAACATCAAAACCAAACACAGAAAGGCTGACTGTAAAAAATATTGCCGTCATGCGTCTCATTATATACAGCCTATATTTCTACTCATCTATGACTTATCATTCAAATATCGTATTTTTCACGTTCTGAAAAAGGGGGTAAGGAACCTTTTCAAACCTAGATTAGGTTCGAAAAGGTGGAAAACGAAGGTACGGAGAAGGATGGGAACCACTGGGGGGGGGGGAGCCCCCCCCCCAATCCTGTCAACCAGTCGGTAGAAAATAACCGAGTTGGCGCGAAGAGCTGCCATTTTTCGTAAAAACAGTTGATTTTTTTTTATGAAAATCGTCGGTTTTTCTGAAAATTAGTCGATTTCTCGTCAAAATAGTCGTTTTTTCGGAAAATCAGTGGATTTTTCTGAAAATCAGTCAAATTTTTTCAAAAGTGTCATTTTTGATGTTGAAAACAGTCGTTTTATCTGCAGAAAAGTCGGTAAAAATTACCAGCCAGTCGGTAAATGCCTCGTCCCCCCCCAAACATTTGGCTAGTAACGCCTCTGGTTGCCAGAGTCCGTGTGAGTCTGTGTGTGTGTGTGTGGGGGGGGGGGGGGGGTCACCAAAGGTTAAAGGACCCCTCGCACTATTTACTCTTCAACTTACAGTATTTAAAAATATTTGAATACTTTCAAAATAGGCTGTGCTTTCAAAAAATAACCCATAGTTTTGGCTGTGTTAAGCCTTTGCCGAGGCCCGTTGACTTGTAGCGAAGGCATGGAAACAATTTACATAACCCGTTTTTGACATGGAAAACTTCTCGCAGACAACCGTCGAAAGCGTGATACACATCGAAGGTAGCAAAACACGACAAGCGAGAAAATCAGCGTGTTTTTTTTAGAGGGGTTAGAATGTACCGTACGAAACTGGTGTCTTTGGGTTTAGAAATATTTGGAGTGATTATGGAAGCATGTTGCATTAGAATTATAGTTAAGGCAGGTCTTTTAAAAGGCATGGGAGTGGTAGCCTACACGGCCAGCAAACTAAAAATTGAATAACAATTCAGTAAAAGGAAGAACATGTTTCGCGCATGGTGGTACCAAGAGAAAAAAATTCTTGTTTTCTTTCGTTTTTGAATCTTTAATGTGATTTTATCTCTTTGTGTTTTTTCTTGCGTGATACTTTCTGTGTTTCTTTATTTTACTTTTCATATACTCTATCATTTTCTCTTCTTGTACTATGTGTTAAAAACGTACATTGCATTACACTACCTTTCCTTTACAAACTTCATCACATCATCATCACAGCTTAGTACTTTTGACCGGCCTCATAGGAAAAACTTCCCTTTAGAAAACTGATCCAATCCTATATGATTTTACCGCCTGCCCACGGGGAAATTCAGTCCTTTTATAGGAAAATTGGCAGACATCTAATATTGAAAAAGGAATCGTCTTTTCTTGGTTTTTGCCCCAGAGTATTCCTTCAATACAGATATCAAATTCCCGCTTAAGGAGATGGAATGCCCCGCAGTGTCTAACAGATTCGCAAAGGAGTTCTAGCTTAGCGGCGACGGTGTACAATACGTATGAAAGGCTGGAAGTTCGAAAGTATGACGATGATTCTGAATCCTAACAGGCGTATCCATTCGTTGTACGCTTTATACCACTAATACGAGCTAGAAGCTCATACGGCACTTGCAAGGCTGGTTCAAAGGATTGAATATAGAATTTGTCTGTTCTTGGGTTTGTTCTGATCGTTTGTAGGAAAAATCCCTGAGATAAGAATGATCCTGGACTTGGAAATCACGAGAATATATCGTTTGGTAAAAAGTATTTATTTTTGAACTTGACTGTAATGGTGCGCATTTTAAAGGCGCTAGAAATCCATCGGTAAGCAAAACGATAACAGTCCCTTGGGGATCATTAACATATACATATATCGTTTGGTCCAAAGTATTTTTATTTAATTTTCGGTTAAGACGGTCACTTTAAGGGTGCTATAAATAAATTTGAAAGCAAAACCCTTGTGGCACAGATGATCATGGGCTCATATGTATCGGTCTGATCAAAAGTACTTTTCGACTTTGCGGTTAAGTTGCGCACTTTAAGGGAGCTAGAACTTCATTTGTAAGCAAAACCCTTGAGGCAAAAATGATAATGGGCTCATGGAGATCATGAAAATGTATATTTTGCTTAAAAGTATTTTTCTTACTTCGCGGCCAAGATTGGTACTTTGAGGAACAGTCGGACTTGAGAAGTGGCTATTTCTAAGCCAATCTTGTCAAATCTCTAATATTCTAGCAAAGTTTCACCGTCCTAGCACGTCTGGAAGTACCTTAACTCGCCATCAGTGGAATTCTGGACCCCCAACCCCCCTTCAACTCCCCCGCGGAGCCCGGAGCCAATCTGGTTCTGTTTGATTTATCTAGAGCATCTGTTTGTTATTCCCACAAAGTTCCACCCCGATCTCTCCAGTATAAGCGGGTCACGTATTCCCCCCCCCCCCCCCCCCCCTTCTCCGATAGTTGTCAGAAAAGATAACCAGAGACATGTCCTTCAAGTATTACATTTCAGTGGAAACCGATCGCCCACGTTCCAAAAATACTCATGACTCAACACTCCGGATTCCCCTCCCTCCACTCCCCCCACGATGATCGAATCGAGGAAATTTTTTGTTGCCAAGTAAGTTTAATCGGGTCCCTAATATGCCTGCCAAGTTTTGTCGGGAAAACCCCAAAATCGCCATCACCGGATTTCTGAGACCAGAATGTCCGGATCCAGTCCAATTGCGTAAACGATTTATCTAGAGCAGATGCGTTTCACTCCGTTTCTTCCATTCTAACCGTTTCTCGAGATTTCCACCCCCCCCCACATCCCCATAGCTTTCGAATTCGGTCCGGACTTCAAACGGGACATCAGAGGTATGTCATCTGTAAAGTTATTAAGTTTAATTCCAATCTGATCACCCCCCCCCCCCCCCCCCCCTAGATCGTCGGATCGGGAAACTGATCATTTTTCAAACATCTTTTGGTCGGGTCCCTGATAAGCCTGCCAGGTTTAAGCGTCCTAACACATCTGAAACAGTGTGACACACCACCCGACCGACAGATGGAATTGCGATCGGTATATGGCACTTGAGCCAGAGGATGCACGTGCCATAAAAAGAAGAGACGATGTTTTGTTTTGTTTTAAACGCAGTCAGTGCTGACCAGGGATTGCTATTCAGAGGTGTTCCATGATTCAGTGGTAAAAATAACGGATAGTAGCGTAATGAGAACGTCTGTCGCTCAGCGACAGCGAAAAAGCTTGAAACAGAGAGAAGCAGAAAGGAATCTAGCAGAAATCCGCAATTGCTTTCCGTAAACTAACTCTCCGTGCCGACAAAGAATCGACGTGTGCCTAGCGAAGAATCAGAAACGTCACCACACCAAACGTTGTTGATTGGTTTACATGCGCTTTAAGTCAAATTGGAGGATTTGTTTGGGCGACGTTTCTTGTTCTTCCCTAGAACCGCCGGCGCCTTTCGGACTTGGTCAGATGAGCATTTTGAGCTAATATTCGGGACGATGCGTTTTGACAGTGCCATAGAGCTAGTTTACTGAAAGTTGTAGATATGAGGCACTGCAGAAATGTCGGGCACTGTGAAAGCGTTTTTCCTGGTTAAGGATTGTAGCTGGAGCAAGGATGCATTCGGAGAAGGGAGAGACAGATGTTCTACTATACAGTAGTATTATCAGTTCTTGGTGGGAATAAGTATAGATGGCTGATGAAAATGCCGTTTAACGATAACTGTGCGATAATATTTGCCGCTAAATATGCGTTCAATAATATCTGCGATGGCAGACGCGCCATTCTTCAACTTAAAAAGAATCATCGTGCCAATAGAACCTGCTTCCGTAATCGCTCGATCAATTCTAAAACCGATAGACACAAATTTATGGTACATCTCAACCCCGTACTGACTCGTAGCTGAATTCACAGTTACCGTGCTTCGCTATTTTCGATGCATGTCATGCTCTCGGCTTGTTTGCGAGAAACTCGCCCGTCAGAAAACCGGTTATCCCAATTTTGTTTCTCTTGATGTCATCACACCCAAAAAAAATACTTCGAGCGTGTTTCCCCCTACTTATCTTAGTTACTACGCATGACGTCAGGAATTCTGGCTTTTTGGCGTCAAGGCTGGAATGCATTTTTCTGTTTTCATCAGAATGTCACTCCACGGGATAATCCAGCCAATCATGTTACAGATATCTGTAGTTACCACGCTTACTACGCTCACGAGCATGGTAAGCAAATAGTTACTATTTCGAGAAGGTTGGAATGGTCAGCGTAGTAACTTTTCACGAGGTTGGGTTGGAACGAATTAACTAATCGTTACTATCTTTAGAGGGGTGGAACGCGTTCTTAATGCAACCAACGCCGTTGGTAAATTTCTTAGAAGTAGGCTAGGAGTGTGTTCCATCCTACTTATCTTAGTTACTACGCATGACATCACTCATTTTGACTTCTTGGCTTGAAGGCAGGAACGCATTTTTATATTTTCATCAGAATGTCACTCCACGGGATAATCCAGCCAGTCATGTTACAGATATCTGTAGTTACCACGCTTACTACGGTCACGAGCATGGTAAGCAAATAGTTACTATATCGAGAAGGTTGGAATGGTCAGCGTAGTAACTTTTCACGAGGTTGGATTGGAACGAATTAACTAATAGTTACTGTTTTTAGAAGGGTGGAACACGTTCTGAATGCAGCCGACGCCGTTGGTAAATTTCTTAGAAGTAGGCTAGGAGCGTGTTCCATCCTACTTATCTTAGTTACTACGCATGACATCACTCATTTTGACTTCTTGGCTTGAAGGCAAGAACGCATTTTTATATTTTCATCAGAATGTACTCCACGGGATAATCCAGCCAGTCATGTTACAGATATCTGTAGTTACCACGCTTACTACGCTCACGAGCATGGTAAGCAAATAGTTACTATTTCGAGAGGGTTGGAACGGTAATCTTAGTAACTTTTCTTGAGGTTGGAATGAAAATAGTATCTAGTTACTATTGTTAGAAGGGTGGAACGCAATCTAGGCTTACAGTGTTCAATTATCTTAGTACTAGAACATAAACAGTAAATGGTGCAAGAGGTCCTTTAAGTATTCAATCTCGTCCTCCTTATTTCATACCAGAGCAAAATAACTCTAGAGTACCCCGCAAACTTTGAAAAAGTGACACACCGTCAAATCGCAGCAACACTAGCTCCACTAGCGGGCACGAACATCCATACCGAAACTCAACCAATCGCAGATCAGAATTATTTTGCTCTGACCAATCGTTAACAAGCGATGGCTAGAATCTACGTCCGCCACTGCACGCGGCACATTTTTGATGCATGGGAAGGATAGGTCTTCGCGTTACTCTCAGTTATTTTGCTCTGCTTCATGCGGACAGGAGCCCCTCTATCAGACCCACAGATTAATTTAGGGACTTACTGCAATGTTGTCAACTTTGACGTTGATCTTCTTCTTTGTTCCTGATGAGACGAGAATTTCCGTCGTCCCAGCTGTCCCATTGATCCGGGGACAGAACGAAGGTCCGCTGCGAATACTTGGTCCAATCCTCTGAAAAAAAAAAAAAAATTACTACATCGCTCATTTAAATCACAAATGACTGGAGAAGTGCTGCGAATGTTTCATACCCCAAACTGTAACAGTTGGCGGTATAAGATAATGGACAGTATCTAGTGATTTAGTCTTCAGAGCTCGCTGAATACGAGACACTGTTATCCTGCTACTCTTACTGCAGCGAAGTAGTAAGAGAACTGATTTGAACAGGGTACTTTGATATCAATACTAAAGACTTTTATTTAGCCAAGATCACATGTCATAAAAGTCAAAACTAGAAGTAATTATGAAAAGCAATCAAACATTTTTGATTCCAGGTTCATTTCCTTCCATGACGTTGGTCCTGAAGATTGACAGCCTGACGAGGACCCTTGCCAAGACCCTCCACCCTACTGTACTCAAGCAAACTACTTCCATAATCGCCGGTTTTGTACACATTTTCCGAGTTTTTACTATAAGTCCACTTGCCTGGAAACAGGCTCGAAAGTCTTGAAACAAAGCCGTAGATATTTTTATTACAAGCAGAACCGGGATTTAATGTATTGTAATATTTTAAAGACTATTTTAAAAGGGGGGGGGGCTAGTGACGCCCCTGCCTCTTAGACTTAGACATGTTTAAAACTGAGATCTGTCGAACTTCACCAAGTTTACCAGGCTTGTCTTCCGACTTCAATGCTGAGTGCTGCTTGTCTTTTCCACGGGGCTAATGCACGACTCGGTATGAAGAGAAAGCCTAATCACCAACATAATACTGGAGGGGTCCTTAAAATATTATCTATAAGCTGAGTTGTTTCAGGGCACAAACGACAGTGACGCAAAAACATAACATAATGCCAATCTCTGAAGCCGGTTTCACTATTTTTGAAGACTAAACCAAACCAGACACCTTATAGCCCGACGCTGTGTAACTCGAAAGAAAAAATTACAAGAAACGGAAGTTTATTGTCCCAGTTTCTCAGATGACTTTAATGTTTGCCCAATTCTTTTGCTATTGTCACCTCAATTGAGATCTTCGTCACAATTCTCTCGCTCTATCTCAATCCGTACCGCAATAAGTAATTTCAAAGGACTAGTCGGTTATTACCGGACATGGCAAGTTTCCAAGAAATATCTGAACAACGATAATAATTAGCCTGTTTACAGACGAGCAAACCACGCAAGCTCATATATGCCCATACAAAGCACGAGGATATGTCATTATGACAGAACAGGAGATAATTACTGTTCACATTCATTACTGCTTGTTTGTGGAGATATGCTCCAAATTAATCCGATATTTTAAGGAGATAAATCGGAAGCATTCTAGCATTTGCCATGTCTAGATCAAACCCATCGAAAGCGTGGGTTCAAACCGGGACGAGCGTCGTACCATCTAGTGGCGCGATTAGGTAGTAGCCTATCCTTATGAGTAAGCTCAAACTGGATTTTAATAAAAGATCAGACAAAAAGAAAATCATTTAGCTGGTAGTCTATATGAACAAAAATTAAAAAAAATATAGATACAACTTCTCAACGCAGTAATTTCTTCCAAAAACTCTTTTGAGATATTTATATAATTTTCGCTTAACAATCAGCTACGTTTTCAAGAAGAAAACTTGTGTCCAGTAAGCTACCACACTGTATGATAATATACAGCTGACCCACTGAATGATAATATCACTGATATTATATCACCATTTTACCATATTGTATAACCTTATGGATTGACCGAATTTTTGTCATAAAGTGTTGCTTGATACAGTTTCTCAGCTGTATACACCCATTCAAACAAGCTCTGTCGCTATTTCAGATTCTGCGTTTCGCAAGAGACTTATTGCAGAGAAAAACTCTGGAACCGCAAGAACACGACTAAGCTTCAACTCTCATTTAATAGCCATTACTTGCGTTTTAGCAGATACCATGGTCTCTGATATCACGGTATCTGATAACACTGTCTAAAGTCGTTTTCGCAGTTTCCGTGGTATCTGATCGTGCTATTTGAAAAAGTCATCTCGCTTTCATCATCGCTAATACAAGAGTCTAGTTTTGTGTCAAATTGGTGGGAAAGAAGATACGTCACTGTGTACATCACGTCATTGCTGTACACAAAAATACTGACATCTATATGCCAGTATGTACACAAAAATACTGACATCTAGACGTCAGAATTTTTGGATGATTTTCAAAAGCGCAAATCCGGCGATTGTCACTTTTGCAGAGCAACCGTTTTATCAGATTTATTCATATCATGCACAATTCCACTTGGACCATTTCTCTGTGACCTGCCCCCCCCCCCCCTTCCTGGGTTTCCGCTAGATGACACACAGCTATAACAAGGATCAACTGGTTATATGTGTACACCATGAGCTGACACTTCGTCGGACACTTTTCCTCCACTGCACTTCTGTTCCTTACCCATCAAAAGTTACAGCTATTATTTCGGTCTAAGAGCAAAAGAAAGTAATTAGGGGTACTTGGTAGAAGGGGGGGGGGGGACGAGAGATGAAAGTTTTTAATTCCATCGAGGATACAAATTACAGGGTAAGGGGAGGATATCTTGACGAGACAATCAAATTGGACATGGATGGGGGTGTTCTTAGAACCGCCGGAGATGAGTTGAGATCATCACGACTGTACAGACGACATGAAGGTTCGAAATAGTGCTAAAGCACCCCTGGGGGCATACAGGGAGAGAAGCAGATTTTTTTTTTAAGGAATGAGGGGTTAACACCTCCTGGCACCTGCTGTACACCCTTTCGCGACACCAACCGAAACCAGCGGTGCCGGCATTGACTGGGTACCGGGACATGCGGCACTTGCTGTACACAAAAATCGAAAGTGGGCAACCCCTCGAAAAAAAGAGTATTTTGTATCTTGTTTATCTTTAGTTAGTGAATCGCTTGGCGACGTATAAATGTAATTGAATAGAGCATCTTGTGACGTGAAGGCAATGCAAAAAAAAACAAAAAAAAATGTGTTGTGGTCGCCCGTACGACGAAACAATTTTTCAGGCACCTTAACATTATGGTACAACACTTTTCAAGAAAGTAAGAAAAAAAAAGACTTCAGGGCTTCATGTGCAGGTTTTACGACACTGCAGGAGGGAAATCCTCCTGCAGTGGATTTCCACTTATAGGCTACCAGTTCGGCGCTCAGAGCGGATTAGTCTATCTGCGTCCCTCCTCGCCTTACTATCAGCATCCGTATCCCATACATAGTAGAATCCAGAAGTTAATGAACTGTTACATATAAGCTTTAATTTTCTGTGGTGATGGAAGTGCAAAATCCCTATCAGCCAGGGAGTTTCGCATCTTTTTTCTGCTTCGGGATTATTATAAGACAGATCTTATCAAAGTTTTGGTTCAACGCCGATGATAGCGACGATCAGGACTGAGAGGAACTAAACCGCAGTGTTGCTACGAACTTGAGTACGGCCAGTTGGTCAGAAGCAAGAATGTCAAAACTCGGAATTCACGCATATCATAAAAGGCTGTAAGAAGAAATACCAAAATTCGAGCCAGTGACGAAGGGCGTCTCCCTGTTAAGTAGCCGGTTGCTTGACTCGCACAGAGACTAGCGGAACCTGAATCTCTGTAACCATGGAAGCAAGTTGGTCCGAACGAGTCCCAATAGACCAGACAACAAACACGCAAACTTCGTTGAGATCGTTTACACTGGTGATCAAATTAGAAGGAAATGGCGGCTTTTGTTTACGCTCCGGATTCTGTGGTTCGCATCCCTTCGCCAAGTGCTGACAAACAGAAATGGAGTTCGGTAGAGGGGTCAACATCTTTATAGTCTTTCCCGACCAGGAGTGTCCCAGCTTTCTAGGGGATCGTCCGGAGTTGACAGCAAAAAGCAGGCAAGATTCGAAAATCGGTGGTAACTTCTCGCATTTGCATTAGTCGCGTCTTTTGTCACGTATCTACCAAGGCTTTGGTTCACTTTTTCCAGTTTTGCATCAAGCGCTTACTCCTCACTGCTCTTTTTTTTTCATTTTTTTTTTTTCAAAACCCTTTGTCTTTTCTGCCCAGGCCTGCGAAGAACTGGCAACTCTGAGGTGACTTGACTAATCTGGACTGGGTTATAGTCGAGAGAGAGAGGTCTGTTATCTTTTTAAGCAAAACACGAGATCACCCACATTCAAGAGGTTCAAACTAGAAACCTCTGATGGCGCGACTCGGAAACTACACTGCTGGACAAAGCAGCTCTTAGTATTACAATTTCTGCTTACAACTGTGCCAAATTTTCAGAAGAAAATATATCTCTCCTGGGATTAGTGAATACTTCACTAGCATATGCAACGTTAATCGAGCCGGCAAGATATAGGGGCGATTTGCTGAGGTTGAAAGTTGAAACTAGTTCATTGTGTATGGATTTTGCAAATAAAAAACTACTGCTATGTTTGCAAGAATCATCGATCCTCGCATTAATATCTACTGCTTCTTCCTTATTTCAAACCACACCTAAAAAATACGAAGAAATACTAGGATTATCTAGAATGTTCCCCCTTGTAAATCGTCACTCAAGGACGTCACGCAGCAAGAAGACATGCTGAATCCGTGCATGATAATCATTCTTTACCTAGAGATATAGTTCGACCGGAGTCCGGCAGGAGCCGGAAAATTTGTTATAAGTTAAATTTTTATTTGAAGTTAATCAGATGTTCAATATTGCGGAAAGAAGATACGCTGAGTTCGTTTTTTAGCTTTCTTTTTTGTCCGGACAAGTAGTTCCGGAATTCGGCAGAAAACGGGAAATTGGCAGAAGTGGCAGGAAGTTTCGTCAAAACAGATATGACTTATAGGGGTAAACACGTACACGTGCTGAATCCATATCTGAACTTGGTTTTCTCAGATGATTAGCTATTTGGCCTTAATCTGTTTCTGAATTTTTAATAGTAAAACTTTTCAAGGAGTCTGGCCAAGACTGGACCTGGAAAAAACAAGACCCAATTGTCTGGATCAAATATTGAACTTCTGGGATCCCATCGAAACCTTTGGTCTTGTTGAGTTCGCATTCTGGCTGACTTTGGCTTTCCTGTAAAGTAGGGCTTGGGGTGAATTTTTCTTTCACGGATTCTACCTTTCCATGTTTTTGGAAGTCAATAGTCCTTTGTGTCTCTAGGTTTATGTGTCTCGGTAAGTATAGTATAATTTTCTATAGACAAATATAAAATAAAACCTCATGTTGCTTAAAAACGTCAGTCATGCCAGTGGCATAAGAAAACGACGCTTCACTAATTTTGTTTGTAAAAATTTTTAAAAACCTTAGCCTAAGGTGTTATAAAGAAAAAACAAACACATAACTGACAAACATCAACACTAGAATTTAGGAGAAGATATGTAATAACTAAAACAAACAATCTCGGCTTCTAATACACTCGAATGGGAAGTTTAGGTTGGATCATTTACCATATAGTCCAAAACTGTACTATTCAAATCAAAGTTAACTAACGTTCAAAGCAGCATAGACTGCCTCTACTATGTCGTTGCATCAAAGAAACGCCCTGTAGTTTAAATACTGCGGGAATGTTTTTAAAGCAATAATTTCGATGCTAGGGCTTAGAGGAACATATGTCAGTGGAACGAGTGGGTCGTGTCGCAACTCTAACACTGCAGAACTTGGCCACCGTTTCCTTATTTCTCACATCTGAAAAGGCAGAAAGGTCAACTTTTCACATCTTGCTACTGTACCCGCCGAGCCAAAGGAGAGCTTAGCGCAACTTTATCTCGCCTTTTTGCGTATATATAACGGTGAAGAGAGAAAGGAAAGCGCCATGCAAAAACTCAATGACTGCTGCTGGGTGAACGATAAACTGCTCTTTTTTGGCACAACTGAGAAAGTAACTTTCAAGTAAATGTTGTTCGAAGAAGCAAAGACCAGGCCAATTTAAAACCGTCCTTAGGACTTTCCAGAATTATCACTCCTAGTTTCAAGAAAGGGGTAGTTTGTTTATTCTGTTTGTTTGGTTTTTTTTTTTTTTTTTGGGGGGGGGGGGCAAAACTTCTCGGCATAGGCTAGTGGGCTTACTTAAAAATAGTCGTTTTAGACTTTTTACCCGTTAATCCTAGCACGAAGTTATCGTCTATTGCCGAGGACCTGCCGGTCTCCGCTCTTGACCATTTTTCACTTGCTATTTGGGTTAAGATTTTAACGCTCACCCGTTTTGTCTATTTTGGGATCCCAAAACGTAGTCTGTCCGTCCGTCCGTCTGTCAGTACGATAACCCTCGAAGGGAATGAGATATTTTGATGAAATTAGGTGTGAAGATTCTTTGGGTCAAGTGTAAGGTCAAGTTCGTAGATGGGCTCTGGATTCAAATTAAGGTACAAACAAGATATTTTTAAACAGCTAATGTGATTTTGATTATGGGGTAAGGAGACTTGCTGAACACGAATATGCGATACATTTCATCGTCCGACAAGTAGTTTGCCTGGAATCCGGCAAAAAAGGGAAAGTTGGTTTAAAGTAGAAATTTCATTAGAAGTTGATTAAATGTTCGATTTAGGGGTAAGAAGACATGCTGCCCACGATGGTGAAAACCATTTCCTCGCCGGACAAGTAGTTCGTCCGGAGTCCGGCAAAAATCGGAAAGCTGGTTAAAAGTAAAAGTTTTATTTGAAGTTTATTAGATGTTTGATTTAGGGGTAAGAAAACATGCTGAACACAATGATGAAAAACATTTTCTAGCCGGACAAGTCGTTCGTCCGGAATCCGGCAAAAACCGGAAAGTTGACTAAAATAAAAAGGTTTATTTGAAGTTGGTTAGATTACAGATTTAGGGCTAAGGAGACGCTTAGTCTGTATATGACAATCATTTTTCACCCGGACATAGCCTATAGTTCGTCCGGAATCCGGTTGAAACCGGAAATTTGTTTTTAAGCTAAAGTTTATTTGAAGTTGATTAGATGTCCTCTATAGGGATAAGGAGGTACGCTGAATTCGTTTCTGAGTTTTCTTTTCTTGCTGGACAAGTAATTCGCTCGGAATTCGGCCGAAACCGGAAATTTGGCAGAAGAAAAGCAGGAAGTTTCAGTCAGTATCGTCAAAATAGATATGGCTGATAGAGGTATATCTGAACTTGGTTTTCTCAGATGATTAGCCTGGCGAATACAAGACCCGGTTGTCTGGATCAAATACTAGATTTTTGGGATTCCATCGAAACCTTAGGTCTTGTTATCTTGCACAGTTGCTCCGTTATCGAAAGCTCATTGCAATTTTTTTTCTTATGCACGCTAGTTCAGTGCCTAATAAAATCAATACAGTCGAACAACGGTGTTGATTGTGATATAATACATACATTCCCATATTTCTGATAAAACAAATTTGGACCTAAGCGAACTTTAAGAATTCTTGTTTCCTGGCAAATGCTTGGAAACCCTCGTTTAACCGAAAAGGGCTAAGATCCGAAAGTCTTGTTACAGATCACGTGTTCACTTAAATAGGCCTGAATGGATTCCATCGAAGGAACTTAATCTTTTCGATTTGTGGTACCTCTATGCACCTGTCCTTCTATTCTTGAAGTATTTACCAACTACAAAAGTAATCCATTGCCGAAAAATAAGCACGCGCTTGGCGTCTTTAATCCTTTTATTCAAACAATGTTTACAACGGATACGTCAGCTATGATTCTTCTTCAGCGATATTTCGGCCCTTCTTGGCAAGGGTCCTCGTTAGGATTACAGGTTTGCTTCCTTCCCCGAAGTTGAACTAGAGGATTGATAGCCTGACGAGGACCCCTGACAAGAAGGGCCGAAATATCGCTGAAGAAGAATCATAGCTGATGTATCCGTTGTAAACATTGTTTGAATAAATGTTTCAAAGTCAGCTTGGGCTCAAAGAATATTTGTCTTTAATCCTGCAAAATGCTACCTTGTTTTCAAATTCGAAATCTTCCCGTCTGGATGAATTTCGTGTTGTCGTATTCCGAACATCCTTCCTCCGGGGAAAAAATGCAAAATTACTTAGATGGGTCAAACTATTTCCGTGGTCGCCATATTAGATGTAAGAATAAACTGCCTTTTCAGTTGAACTTTAAGAAGAAACTTGGCGGTTGGGGGAGTGGAGTAAAAGTCAGGTTTTCTGGAAAGAGTTGTGCAAGTTTGTTTCGATAACAGCTTAGATCTCACGCTTTTAACCGAATTCTAACTCCGGCTTGACGTTAAAGTAAGAAGTTGAACAAAGTAATCAATCCAACCGTCAGTTAGGGGACGATTTCGCGTGGATGTTAGAGCTGAACGGGTGATCCCGTCCACGAGAAAATGAGGAAATCGATCGGGGCTTCGCCGCTGAGGAAGATCGGTTCCGTCCACGCCAAAATGCCCGTTCATCAGCTGGATATGAGTGGGAAGGTCACACAATATCCCGGTTGAGCCCAACGCTGCCCCCGGAGCGGATTGAACGGGAGGCCTCAAGATTGACGGCTTCAACGCGAAACGTCCGTCAATCTCGATGAAACCAGAGAAAACGCGAAAACGTCCCCTCAGTCGTCTCTCGGAAACACCTCGCTGACCAGAATCATTTCAAAAGCTTACAAGCGGAAGTTCTTACTGTTATAATTTGTCGACTCCGCTGAGAAGCTGAAGCGCTTATGACCCAGTTCCACCCTACTTACATGACGTCACAATTCTGACTTTTTGGTGTCAAGGCTGGAACACTTTTTCTGTTTTAACCACAATATCGTGCCACGGGCTAATCCGGCCGATCACATTAAAGACATTCGTAGTTACCACGCTTACTACGCTCCCGAGCGTGGTAAGCAAATAGTTAGTATTAGTTACAATTTCGAGAAGGCTGGAACGGTCAGCGTGGTAGCTTTTCACGAGGTTGGAACGAAAATAGTAACTAATAGTTACTATTGTTATAGGAGAGGGGTGGAACATGCTCTATTATTCTCTTTCGTGATTCCGGTTTTTTGTCATTTCTTCCTTATTATTTACTCCGTCTTCGTGGTTTGTGCCTAATTTGAGGGATTATAAATAAAGTCATCATTATCATCAAACACATTCTTTATTAAGGTTCTTCGGCTGCTTTGTTTATTAGCTCGAATGATTTGAGTTGCTGAGTTATCCACATTCGACCTTGCTTCAGTCAATCAATCTATATTCTTCAAACCTTGACCTCATACGTTCTATAAAGTTAGAATTAGAGTGATCCATGATTGGTTCTTACTTCTTTCTGTTGTATCCGTGTGAAGTGGGACTTTATCAGGAGCTCGAACTTTATTTGTTCTTCTTTTTTTTTTTTTGCTTTTTAACAGTAATCCCAGTGCCAGTTCACTTTTCATTTCGTTTCTGTACATTAAAGGAGCTGTATCATGAGCATTCTAGCACTTGCAACGTCTAGAACCGCCCCACCCAAGACCCAAGATGAAGCCACGACTCGATCCAACAGCTCGTCATCTAGAGGCGCGGACCGGAAGCGCCCGACATGGGGAGGCTGGGATTCTAGTTTGACTATGGATCTAACAAAATGTTTTATTTTAGCAGGCATTTCGAAAATGTGTAGAAAATCAAACTAATTATTTGCATTATTGATTTCAATTAGTATTTTATTTTCTGTTTTTTCTTGTTAATTCTCATACGTCCAAAGCAGGAAGGATATAAACTAGATCACCATAAACACACGCCGTAAGTAATACTAAATCTGTTACAGTGATTTCTTGAAGATCATGAAACTGAGCTAAATAATATTCAGCTTCCGAGACCAAAAGTTGTCAAACTGGCCGATGATTTCTTCTTCCGACATATCTATAAACGTCCACATGGTGACATACTTAGTTGTTTAATCCTCTTACACACCACTTGATCTTCTCGAACGTTTTAGTAACACTTTTGACTTCCGCCGGGAGATCAGTCAACAGATAATTAGCGATAGCGCCCTTGCTTTCAAGAGTGAACTGTATTCAAGTAATTTGTGGATAAAGTTGGCTACCGTGAAGATTTTGAAGAAAACAAAGGTAACAGTGTGTTTGTAAAATTCCGACCGATCGAAAAATTATGGTGCCTCTCACCTTCTCGGCCCACATGAATCAAAGACTTCAAGTATTCCTTCAGCCCAAGCTGACTGCAAATCACACATGACTACGTTAAACAGATACTCAAGCGATATTGCGGCCCTTCTTGGCAAGGATCCTCTTCAGGCTCTAGCCAGAAAAAATTAACTGTCGTCTTGGCATCATAAGTCGTGAACTGAAAGTCAGGATACAATTCCATCCGGCTATAAACAATGGTACGGATATGGTATCCTCGCCGTCTAACAAAGTTTGGCCTCCTGCCACTCGAGGGAGTCACAACAGTCAAACAAATGTCAGCCTGTCAAAGCCACTTCTACTTTCTCGTTGATGCATAACTGTCAATCTCAGCTGTCAGGAACCGGCAATTAGGCAAGTGAAACAGACATCCCACTTTTAACATAAAGCCTTTTCAAATAGGCTGTTTTTGCTGAAAAGTAAAACTACCGTCTATTTCCTGACACCGGTAACTTTCTCTTCTACCAAAGTGTAAACATAGTACGAGAAAACTGCACTAGCATGTTTGACGGTGCAAAACGGATAAGTCGGCCAAATTTTGAGCTGACTTAAGGAATATCAAGCACTCGCTATTTTCATTTGTGAATTGCCAAGTCTCTAGCCCCCTAGATCATCGCCTGTCATTCTTTTCGCCAAATTCAGCGATACCGGGATTATTACATTTTCTATCATGAGCAGAACATTCGTGAGTAGTAGACACTCTCTTGCAAACAGTTGATGCTTGCACCTTCTTTCCTTTTTTTTTCCTTTCTTAATAGAAATGTGTTGCTACTGGGGTCAGGAATATTTGATCCCTCAAATCTCATCACCTGGATGGTTACCAATAACAGATGGCACACTTGCAAGACGCAAAAAATGAAGATTGGATTGGGAATAAGAAGTCCATGTTTGGATGCTGGACTTTAAATCCGATTTTGAGCAAACCTAACATGAAACACCCTACTCTACTGTAGGAGAACTCTTTACTGACTGGCACCCTACATGAAAGGGATGGAGAGTGTTGTGGTATCACTCCAAACAATATTTAGTAGACCCCATTTTTTAATGGAAATAACGTCAAGTCTAGCACCGACACCCGACACCAGTGGTTCCCATCATTTTCCGTACCGTGTACCCCTAATCAAAGGTTCGAAAACTTAGCGTACCCCCTTGTTCAGACCGTTTATCATAAATGATAAAGCATATGTGTGTAGTAATATGTACAAAATCGACAACTGAGGCTGCTTAGTAGCCAAATTTTTGTTAAATCTCGACTCGATTATTAACTGCAATATTTTTTTTACAGTCAGCCTTTCATCAAGTTGCATCGCAAACATTTTTGTTAGCTGGACTCGCAACCTGAATGAGAAGATTACTTGCTTCGATTGTTTTTAAACAATATTGTTTGACCAAACACAATTTTACTGCAATGAGCTAGCTTGTTTTGGATTCAGCATTATTTTGTGTTTTTTTTTCATGGCCCAAGGGCGTCATTAAACATCTAACTATCTATCATTATTCTATTGAGTTTCACTAGGGCTTATAATCAGAGGTGTCACGCAGCGGCCCCCTGAAAGTGATCGTCCAGATCGGAGAGAAGCGCCGCCATTTTTCTTAAAAACAGTATTTTTTTGAAAAATAGTCGGTAAAAAGACCAGCCAATCAGTAAAAATACCATGCCCCAAAAAATCATTTGAGCTATTGGTGCCTCTGCTGGTAATATTAGACTTTTGGCAATACAAAATTAGTGAGGCGAGATTTTGAAGCTACAGACTAAACCGATTCTGGTATCTTCCCGTACCTCTTCCAAGGGTCTCGCGTACCCCCTAGGGTACGCGTACCACCGGTTGGGAACCACTGCCCTACACGAAGGGTTTGGTGGACGATTATTTGGTGACACGATGACGGCTATTAAGTTCAGTCCCATTCCACAGGCCATTTGTGGAGGTAGTGTAGGGGGAGCCAAGAGTCGAAAGCCGACCAAAGGGGTTGCTCCAATCCAAGTTTGTATAGAAACGTCGACGTCTCTAAGCTTAAACAGGTGGGGGGGGGGGGGGGGTCAACAGAGGTGATCTGGTATACCGGGTACAATGTCAGAAGTTTCATAAAAGATAACACAAGGATGTGTTTCAACGGACAACACTTGGGATGTAATCTGGTGTGATTTTGAAAACGCTAAGCATTTAATTTTTAACTCGATACTTACTTATTTTATTAATAAACACAATTTAACTCTTTACTATTTAAATCTACTGCACTAATGGAAAAACCTACGATTTTTCTGGCGTGGAGTAGTAAAGGTTAACCATTTTCTAAACACACCAACAAACAACATAATAAATAACTAATAAAAAAAAGAGAAAAAAGAACAGACCACAAAAAAACACACAAAAAAGACCAAACTCCATTAAATGTTATTCATAACAAGCATTGCCAGGAGGAGCCGAAACAGCATCTGCTGACTATTTTGTTTGTCGTCGTGATGTCGGAAAGTCAGCAGAAGCTTTTACGGCGGTTTTTCGGCTCTTCCTGGCAATGCGTGTTGCAGCCTCCCTCGCGTTCTTTGATCACCGGTGCGATCACAATCATTCTTATGTAAAATCGTTGTGTTTGATCTTTGTGAAGGTTTAAAAAGCATTTCAATTCTGTTTCTGCGGTTTATAGAATTTCAAAACTTTCGGATATTGTTAAAGCAAAAAGAAGAAACGATCGTGCCTTTTACGATTTAAGACTCACCTCACATTTTTTTTTACAGCAAATAAAGAATGCAAAGACCGCCGACAGAAACAAAAGAAAAGAAGACAATTTTCTCCCAATCAATCAGGTCAATGATATATTACTTCACACATTATCATATGAATACCAGTTTCTCCTGCAAACTAGGCACACAGGGCTTGGGGCTCCTTCGAGTAGTCATAATTAGCAACATTTATGGGGAATTCACTTAGTGTTTACTTCGAATTTGGAACGACGCTAATTAGAAAATAATTTACAAAGTTCACGGCCCAAAAGTTTCAGTCAAATTACATTTCTTCGTGCATTTAAGAGCTAAGGAGCTAAATGTCACGTCTTGAAGTGAGACAGTTAATTTTTTTTTTTAGTAAAATTCTTCCAAACCCTGTTTCAGACGACTACGTTATGCGAAACTGGATTTTTTTTACTTTAATTATACGACTTGCGACAAAATCGCATGGATGTTCACATTAAAAAAAGGCCTCAAAATGGATGTGGGGTAGAATATCCTTCAGCAATATTTCGGCCCTTCTTGGTAAGGCTCCTCTTTCTCCCAATTACAGCCTGAAGAGGAATCTTGCCAAAAAGGGCTATCGCTGGTGAATATCCTAACTGAAATGGCTAATTTGAGTAATATTTTGAGTACAAATTTGGGTACTGTTCCTAGTCGGTTACGTCTGACACAGGCTAAGGGTTTAGCCAAATAAACTTCTAGTAGTAGGTTACTCAAGGATCTTGACTCGTGGTGCTAGATTGGGACTAGATACGCCAATCATTACTGTTATGTACTTACCGGATGAGAAGAAGTTGAATTTATACAATATACGGCATTATACGAAAGCTTTTCACTTAAACTATATCATTTTTTTCGTAAATATGCTAAAAAAAAAAAAACGGCGCGATGTACAATTGTACGCCCCTTCACTCCCACCAAGAGGCTCCGTTGCAGTGTGTGCTGGTTCGGTGCTTAAATTGTTCGGGTAATAGCGAAACATTACAAAAATTAATGCAGCATTAAATCATGTTCTTTTGTCGAAGCTAAAATGGGAACCATGTCCATATTGAGCCACCCTCATATGAGGATGATCTCACCCATTTTTTTTTGTTTTTGTTTTCATTCTCGAGGCCTTGAATCTAATCTAAGATCGTGTTCCACCCACTTACCGAAATTACTACGTATGACGTCACGAATTCTGGCTTTTTGCCGTCAAGCCTGGAACGATTTTTTCTATTTTCCAGCAGAATATCAGGCCACGGGCGAATCCCACCATATACTTGCTATTAGTTACTATTTCGAAAAGGTTGGAACGGTCAGCGTAGTAACATTTCACAAGGTTGGAACGAAAACAGTAACTAATAGTTACTATTGTTAGAAGGGTGGAACACGCTCTAATTGTAGGTCCGGAGTTTAAATACTCCTTCAGCCCAAGCTGACTGCGAATTATATTTGATAGTGCAAAACAGATCCGTCAGTAGAATTTTATTAAATCTATATTTTAGGACCCTTCTTGGGTTCCTTGCCAAGAAGGGCCGAAATATGGCTCTTACCAAACTCAGCTGACGTATCTATTTTGCACCATCAAATCAAGTTGACGGATGGAGCGAATAACAGTTGCAACCAACGTGGGTGGATAAGCCCCTCACCCCCCCAAAAAACGACTCTTCTCTATGAGTTCATTTGACTTCTACACTGTCAACAGTTTGATGACAGATAAAATACATTTGCGCATCCTTATGTTAAAGTTTATGGTAATATATAGATAGATGGACAGATTAAGATATGTCCATTTTATATGTTTTCTTTTCGCGAAACGTAACGCTTAAAACGTTAATAACAGAAATTTTGTCTCATGACATCACATTCAGAAAGGTCGTTACAGATATAAGGATGTGGAAACATGTGTTACCTGTTAAAATACTTCTGACAGCGAAGTCAAAGTACGTTTAATAACTAAAAATAATAACTTTCTGGTTAAATTATCAAAAAGGGCCATGCGTAGGGGCCATGAATCTTCCTGTCAGGGCCTTCTGACTCCTGGAGACGATTTACTTTGTCTAGTTGTATGGTTGGGAGCTCTTGCCGACAGAGGGAAAAGTTGCAGTCCTTCCGACCAATTTGAGGGCAAATTAAGTATGTTTTGCTAAACCGGTTACACTGAGCTGAAAACTTTGGCCTCTTATCGTAAGAGTCCTAATCAGAATATAGCTAGAAATATTAACTAAATATTGCATTTGGAAACCATGATCTTAGAACCAGACAATATAGAAAGCCTATACTAAAATTTCACTTGCATCAACAAAATTTCAAAATCAGGCGTTTACGTATTTTTGGTCAGTGATGCGTGATTACAATTTGCGTTTGTAATTGCAACTTGGTTCTTAATGTTTTCTGGATTTTTTTTTTTCAAAAATATTAACCAAACTATGAATATTCCTTGAGCCCAAGCTGACTGGGAATAATACATTCAAACAATGCATAAACCGATACGTCAGCTACGATGCTTTGGCAGCGATATTCGGCCCTTCTTGGCAAAGGTCCTCGTCAAGCTGTCGAACTTCACGGACAACGTTGGGGAGGGAAAGAATATGCAATAAATCCGTGAAGCTTATACGGACTATAGCCTACATATCCTATTTATTCACTGAGTCAGAGGCTGCAAGCGCCATAAAAACGGGTCAATTTGCATCCTAATAATTTGTACTTTAGAGACCTAATCCAAACATTCTGTTAACCTTCTCTTACTGATCGCAAGCCACCAGTTTATTGAGATTTGAACTTGATTGCCGGTTTGCTGTTTGGCTCGAGAAAAAACCCACGCAGAATGTGTTCTTTTCCAGATGAAGACATTTTTCACGTTTGATAAGCAAAGAATTATAAGACTTTATTATTTTGTTTATGTCTTCAAGAGCACCACACTGGTCTTGGTATTTTTAAATTTATTTGTATTTGTAACAAACAGTTGGGAGCATTAGATGGAAATTATTATTTTGACCCTTGGCTCCCTACGTGCCATAACGGCTGTCCCGGATAATCGGCTGAGATTTAGTCCAGACCGAATTATTTCAAACCTAGGAAATTTGGTATGTCTTAAAATAATTTGCTCATTGTTTATGATCTTAGTGGCAGTAGGGATGGTTATCATTGTATGTGTGGTAGAAAGACCATTTTTCTGTGGTCCGGTTTAAGCTACTTACGTTTATCCCGGTGACTAATATATCATTCCTGCAGTTCTCGGCCGTATCATGAGTGCAGCGGTGTCCGTCGACGCACCAATCACAGGGGAAGTTGGAGGACACGCACTCAGTGCAGGAGGTGTAAGTTGTGCAGTCGAAGAATGTGAAGTTCGTAGTCACGAAATCTGGTCCAGATGACATTCGGACGGAGAGTTTAGCGGTGAAGTGCTCTGCAATCGAAGAAGTCAGAATTAAAGACTCTGGTACATAAACACAAAGCCTGGGCCATGCAACCTGGATGGAACAAAAGAGACTCCGGAACTATGTCCTTCAGAAGTCCCCCAAGGGCATACAGACGACAGAAGAACAGTCTAAGTCACACCTACCAGGAGGGTCGCGCTAACAGTGAAAGAAGGAGTGAAAAAAGGAATTCATGAAAAACACGAGGATCATGACAACAAAAGTTACAAAATAAATTCGTCGAGCATCGAAAACCTCAGGTAACGTATACTGTCAGAAGTTTCATAACAGATAACACACGGATGGGCGGATTCAAGGACAACATTTGGGATGTAATCTGTTGTCTTGGCAAACTTTATGCACACCAAGCATTTCTAGGAAAAGCCGAACAAAACGCCAATAAAGCATCTGCTGAATTTTCCGACCATGAGGAAAAACCAAATAGTCGGCGGATGCTGACTTTTTCGGCCTTCCTGGCAATGTTACGCATAACATTTGTCACGACAACATATTACATCCCAAGTTTTATCTGTTGAGCCTTGTCTGTTGAAACCGCGCATCCTTGTGTTATCTGTCTTGAAACTTCTGACAGGGTAGACATTATGTACATGGTGCTTTATACAAGGGACTTGTAACGTGAAAAAAAATAACAGAAACAATTTTTGAACTGAATTTTGAAGTCTAGGACTCCAGTGCCGGAGCTTTGCAGCCAAACCAAGACCCACATGGGCACGGCTGTATTGTAGCTGGTTACGAACTATGTTCGCAAACCCTTCGGTAGCTCAATTGGTAGAGCGGTCGCCTGGTAAGCCAGGGTCCTGGGTTCAAAACCACCCTGAGATGCATTTTTATCAGTTCATTACTTATAAATCTCAGGTAACGTCCCAAATTTTAACAAGCGCCAAGAAGACCTCTTGGGAAAAGCCCACCTTTCGACTCTTCCCTTGACTCCCTCAGGACCAAACATCATTGAAACTATGTTGTGTTAAAGTTTTCAGACCATACGAGTTTCCAGACACTTCAGTAGAAGACTTTGACCGATAAAGCAACACTGGGAGCAATTTCTCAATCCATTTCCAACATCGTCAATTTTTCTCAGTAAGAGAAAAGCAGAAACCAATCCTTCTAGAGCATCAAGTCTGTTTTTCGTAGCGTGCAACAAAGGCCCCCTCCCCCACCCTATTTATTTAATTGCAAAGTCCCCCGGGGACTCTTGTCTCTGTCAACTTCGTCGGATCTGAAGAAAAGTCAGAGTCTGAACTCATGACCCTTTTGAAGTTGAACCATTCCCTGCCCAAGGCAAAAAAAGTTCGCCGAGTTGAACAGCAAAAACAATGTCTGACAGAGAGGAGGGATATTAACAAAATCAAAGGAGCGAATACGAGATGAATCAACTATGCAGAAAGAGATCACACCACACGGCTGATCTAAAAAGTATCTCCTACATCGGACTAATTGTGCATCATCGAATTCGGATATTTTTATTCCGAGTTCGGAGAGTTAAAATCCGATGGTGGATTGAAATACTAAAATGCAAAATACTGCAGATTAAATTATCTGAAAGTGGAGATATTGTAGAGTGTGTGGAAGCTTGGTCTTCGTTTCCATGTTTCTTGTAATGCGCCATCCCTCTGTTTGGTGGCTTATATAATTTTATAATAATAAAAGTATAACAATAAAGTTTGTTTATTAAACCAAAAGACCATATAAGATTGAGTAAATAAGCTTTCTGTCCTAAGTCGGAATGCCTTAATACACATTTGCATACTTCTACTATGGAATTGGGGTTCGCCGAATTCAGGATACCGGGAAGCGATACCAACCCACTCCGAACGAATGTTACCCTTAAATGCGCAAGCGCTTGGTACTCTGAAAGTGGGTCAAATCCTCCTCCTGCAACTTGCAAAGAGGACAAAGGTAAGTCCCTCCCGTGCCAGCTGTCCTCCTACTCAAAAGTTTATTTTTACTCAGGATCGGCAGACTCTTAGATCGGAGTATAAGACTCCATGAGTGTTACCATGTATGTATGATTCACGCAAAACGCCAATTGGCCATCACCCACAACAACTAAAAAATGCGGAGAGGTCCCTTGCAAGAAAGTACAAAAGACGGCTCGAACAAATCCGAGGTAACTTAACCGTTTACTAACATCAATCTTAATTCGCAGTCAGCTTGGACTGAACGAGTAGGCTACTTACAGAAAGTACCCCATTTGTTATTACCCCAAGAAACCTACCATCTATTTGGATAATTGTTGACTTGGCATTATTCGTTCTTTACTCAGCAATTTTCTTACAGTCTTGAGAAGTTTTCTAGTCTTTTTCGACGACATTTCAAACCACTTCTTAATGGACAATATAAATGTTTATATTTTCAGCCCTTAAGAAATTGCCACTAAATAATAGTTAATTTATATTACGAGAAGCTTCAGATTAACCTTTTTTTCAATTAATAAATAAATAAAAAGCTTAACCAAATGCTCACCGCCCTGGTGGAAATCAATGGCTCTGGTCTCAGTCAGCTTGAAAATTTAAGTTTAAACTTTCAGCGGTGTTTGCATCTTCTTTCTCCTGAAATACTAATTAGATGACAGTTTCCAAATCTACTCTCAGTAATTAGCCCAATTAATTAATCTGGCATTTCCATGAGGTAAATCTTTCAAGTTCTATGACACAGCAAATGAACAAGTTAAAATCCGGAGAAGAGATAAGAAGGAAAAGAGACAGAAACCTGAAAAAGACGATATTTATGGAAGCTCGATTTACGCTACGAAGATTTGATTTGCTTCCTTTCAAAAACTGTTCCGATTCATTCTTAGAAATAGCAAGATTTGCGTTTATTCGCAAACTTAATTTATCCCTTAGATGGTGGCGGGGGGCGACAGAATCAAGATTCAAATTTATTCATACAAGAGGAAGAACAGATTCATCATTGAGGAATATTCAGGATTATAATGTTTTTTATGAAATATGTTGCTTGATATATAAGAATATGCGTACGTGTTGTTGTGATTATGTGCATATGCTTGTGCTTTTCTCTCTGTTTGATACTCATCGATTTCGGCGGATAGAAATAAAATAACAAATACAAAGTGTATTTTTTTTTTTTAATCTGACTGAAGGTACAAGAAAGAAGAAGAGAAAGCATGGTAGATAATCTTACAATCCTTCGAAAGACAAATCAGATCGACGGTGCTTTTCCAAAAGGTTATATAACCGTTTTCACAGTTTGAGAGGTTTTTGCATCAACTGAATTTTCGACCAACGACATCATTGTCGAAATCATAACGACAAACAAAAAAGTCAGCAGGTACTTTTTTGGCGGTATTCCAGCTCTTCCTGACATGCTTGTCACGCTTAACATTGTTTGACACAACAACAGATTACATCCCAATTGGTGTCTGTTGAAACCGCGCATCTTTGGTTGTCTGTTATGAAACTTCTGACAGTGTAAGAGTTGTGCTTTAAAAATTTGATAATAAAGTGGGCTTCGAATATAATTTATTCACACCAACTGTATGGTGAAATACATTAATAACCAAAGCAAGAAAGGTAACGAGAGTACTCCATAGAACGTGCTATCAACCCCTTAGCTCCTGTGACTTAATCCTCTACAGTTGGTCCAAATCTCCACTGATTCCAGGGAGTTGTTTGTCATGCAAAGTAAGATTCTGTGATCCGTAAAAAATCAATCTAATTGGACGCTGGGAGTTCCCCTGTTACTCCCACATGTGTTGATCCGTCTAACATCTGCAAACGTTGCATTAATCGTCAGACTGGATACACTCCTTTACTCGTGTCCGCCGAAAGCATCGGCGAACTGATTCTTGACTAGGATTGACAACTGCACAAACGAAGAATAAAACTTCCTATTCATAGCCATGAAATTCCGCAGTTCACAGCTGACGAAAACAATTCGATCCTATTTTTGTATTGAAGGTATACTGACGGTGATACAATTTGATAATTCACGATTTACACCGCTAGTTCATAAAATTCGGTCCTGACGTAATACCAAGAACAAATAATCCAATAGAGCCTTCGACTCTGGTCCCATGTTCCCCCAACAAAACTGAACGGAGCTACATGTACCTGCTAAGCTTTGAGTCGATACCCGAGTATTGGTAGGAGCAGCGGCGATACCAGATGAAATACCGAAGAGGACCCGCTCTGCATCGCATCACACGTGACGCCACAATGGTAGACAGCCAATCAGCTGTAGAGGACGGCGTTCGTAAGGAAACTTCGTCCCCGAGGCTCTACTGCGATATAGCTGTTTGTAGAGGTAACGAATTATAATGTTCAGCGTTGCCCCTAAACTCTACTCGTTTGCATCGGGAAGTAAATCGAGAATATATTCGACTACGCATGGTCGTACAGAGATGGGGAAACAGAGGTTCTTGTGATTATTTGTTCTTGGTAATGTGCAGTAGCCAAACAGAACCCAGCAGGAAATACTCAATTTTCTGTCAAGGACATAGCAGCTACTCTATCTTTCCCCTCTGGATCTGAATGATGGGCTACTATTTTTTATTCTTTTCCATCAACAAAAGAAGGCACCGTGTTTCGCGTTTCATGGCAAGCCTTCACATGACTTGTTAACACTACAGCTATTTCAGAAAATTACGGGCTCTGGCATCCAGATTGCCGCAAACATAACTCTACCCTTCTACAGCCAGCGTCTCCCCCTTGTTTCCAGCCGTCATTAGGACCCTGTGGCCACCGTCTCAATGAGTCAGTGACCCTCCAGTGGACGACCCAGCAGGGCAAAAAGTATTTCCGGTTGGAAATCATATGGATCCCGTTTTATTCCCAAACACCCTTACTGAAATAGTCACTGCGGAATGCCTATTTGGTTACCAGGCTAATGCCTGGGAAAGGAGATCAGGGTCGGGTCCTCGCGGACTGGAATTCTTATCAGGATTTTCGACACCATCATCAATTCCATACGGAAAAGTTGAGATTTCGATTGTGAAACTACAAAAAAAGGTAAATTCCAATCATGTCTTCGAAGCTGGATGATCTATATTTGGCAGTGCAAACCGGATAAGTCAGTTGAATGATATTAGCAGAGGCGTCACTAGCCAAAATGTTCGGGGGGGGGGGCACGAAACATTTACCGATTGACGGGTAATTTGTACCGAACATTTCTACGAAAAAAAATGACTGTTTTCAACAACAAAAATTACATTTTTGAAAAAATCAACTGATTTTCAGAAAAACCGACTATTTTGACGAAAAAATCGACCAGTTTTCGGATTTCCTGAAAAAAATCACCTGTTTTGACGAAAAATCGCGGCGCTTCGCACCAACTCGGTCATTTTTACCGACTGGCCGAAAGCATTAGGGGGGGGAGGAGTCCCCACCCCTCCCTCCCCACCAGTCGTGACGCCCCTGATTAGAGCTATATCTTTTGGCCCTTCTTCGCTTCCGGAAAAATTCGATCAAGCTGGTAAGAACTGATATAACGGAAAATCGAGGCAAAACCATAAAAAGTGGACAAGACTGATTATTCGAAACAACAAAAATCAACGAGCACAACTATTATGAACAAACTGCAAAATCCCAAACCAGCCAAAGTTATTAGCGACAGCCGAAAATCAAATTCGCGTGGTACAGCAACAAGTCAGTCAATCTCTGCAGCGCTCATTAATTATTCAGAAGGTCTGTTTGGCTCACTAGTTGTTCAGTGTTTCAAATTCCAAGGCCAGCTCCCGGACACACATTCTCTTCGCGTATATGTGGTGATTTTCAAGCACGAGTTATAGAAAAACAGCAAATCAATTGTTGGAATAAATAGATACTACCAAATCTTTATCTCCTTCATTTCCATTCGCACGTCTGCTAAATATTATTTTTTTTTTAATCCCTATGCTCGAACCCTTAAGCCCCCGTCGTACCAAATCCAACCAAACCTTGAATTCAGTTTTATTCTAAAATTCAACTATATTAGAATACTGGAACATAAATAATAACTAATTTTTTAACTTGTGTCTACGTCAGAAACAAAGTGAAATCCTCCTTGAGCCCAAGGTGACTGGGAAACATACATTCAAATAATGCATAACGAATACGTCAGCTACGATGCTTTGGCGGGCTTCTAGCATGGGTACTCTTCAGGCTGTGGAAGCAGGTTTGTTCCTTCCCCAACGTTGATCCTGGAGTTGTAATCCAAAATAAAGTTAGATTGCTGAAATTTAAACTCAAAGTTTGTGCCAGGACAGCCCTAATATGGTTGGCTATTTGCCATATTGTTATTCTTTCTTTCCATTTGACTGTTTGACAAGCACGTAACAAAACCACGGTGGTAAAACAGCTAGAGAAGTGTTCAAATAAGCATACTACTGTATTTCTTACAAACTACAGTTCTGAATATGGTCAGGAAAAGGTCTACAGAACCGTGACGACTCGCCCGAGACCCACACAGGTGTCAATAGTTGGATTAGCCTCCCTCTGAAGAAGATCTGAATAGATTCAGCGCCCTCCACATTATCCCTGCTCGTCGGGTACTTCAGAATAACAAGCTTATGGCCGAATGCGATCAAATGATCTCGTTGCGTGGCACCGAACAATCGAGCGTTCGGACGTAATAATCCGTCCTGTACTTCCCGCTTCCACCCCCCTATCCCTAGGGGTCGACAACTCTTCCCCTTTGTTGCATACTTGTAAGAAAGGAGATTGGAGAAGGAATTTGAAGCCCTTATATTTTCTTCTTTTTTGTTTTTTTCTCTTCTTATCTTTCCGTGTTCTTTCCGAGTGGTTGCCCACTCACCGGCACCGGAGCCACCCATAAATTGAGTGATTTTGCTTACAAACATGCTGATTTAACGTTCTTACACGTGGTAACCGTTCCCGGCACCAGGCACTTGCTGTACACTAAAAAGGGAAACCCTCGGTCATTTCCTTTTTTTCGCGAAAGTGTGTAGATTTTTTAGATAAGTTAATTTAATGTGAAGATTTAATTTGACTGGCCCCAATGGCCCATTGGGGCTGTTTCATGCAGCCAAAGTATCGACTAAATGTCTATACGATAATATAAATGTCTTCACTATACTACGTTTATATATATAAAAACAAAACAAAAAACATTATTAAATATGAGGATAAAACCTACAATAACCCAAACCCAATGTCCAGTTTTTGCTTCCTCTACCGTTACCCCTTTCACGACAAGGCAGAAGTATCAGGCACCACGTAGCATTTCTAGCACAGCTCATTTCAAGCAAGAATGAGTACGAAAATAAATGAAATTCCAAAGATTTATGTTTGCGAGCTGACATAAAATAAATCGTTAATATGACATTAGTTAATATTCACTAATGAGCTCAAGAGCGGAATACGCGAAATTCGTGGAATCACGAAAAAAGACTGACGGGCGACGAAGAAAGGGGTTAGAGACTTTGCAATTAACAACTCAAAAGAAGTGAATATGTATATGCAGTTATGTAACTGTTAGTGACACTTTGGTAGAAGTAAATGTTTACATAAAGGTAAGGTAAGGTACATAAGTCAAGGTTGGACGTACGCAGTATTTTAAGCCTGACTTTAAGCAAATGAATGTGTGTTTACTTTGCAGAACGTTCTTTTCTCAGATGGCAGGGTTTCTACACAGCGCGGAATTTGTTGGTGCCAATTTGGCGAATCTACCATGAATACGTGATTTTGGGGGTGCGACGGGCAGACCAAATGTTTGGCATAGTATATGCAAGAAACCGGTTAGGGTATGTTATATGCCAGGGCCCCCCAGCCCAATAAGAATGACGGGTGAGTCATTTAGTTGGTCTCAGATAATTGCGCAATTCTTTATAAGGTTATTATGCCCTAAGATTTGTCACAAGGTAGACAACGTTTGCCAAAAACACCAATAATAATAAAGTACATGACTTTTTTTTAGGCCCAGTTAGAAATTCAGTCTAAATTGTCGTGCTTTATGTTGATGTTTATTTGTGTTGTTTTTCCTTTTTTTCATTTTACGCCACTGTTGCCTTGTGCATTTGTTGGGTCATAAGTTCAATATTAAATATACATACATATATACAGATATAGTAGAGTTCTCTCCTCGGTTATCTCTGTGTTCGGAGTCCTTCTCTAAGCTAAAGATGTACAACAGTTCCTACCAATCTGGAATAACACAAACCCAAATGCACTATATAAGATCCCTCCAAACTGGATTAGACCGAATACTTCCACATAAATATATTTCTATGAACTTCAGGCGTTTCGTTATTCCCTTGGGCTCACATGTCAAGTCGAGTCTGCCATTTCTAAAGAACAAGCCTGAAAGAACCCCGACAAAACGTCACAATACATCCCTCGGAATTCACTTTCTAACAGAAAATAAAGTTTCCAAGCTGCTTTTCTTTTAATCGAATAACGTGTCCCAGCTACTGAAAATGTGTAGTACAGTAATCGATATTTCCCAGCTTCTAATCCGAGAAACGATGGCTGGAATATACGGACATTAATCTTAGAAATTTATAACTCTCAAAAAGACAAAGTAATTTACGATTTAAAAACTAGGCGACGTTCCTGAAGTTGGTCTTCATTCACCAACAAAGTTACGTTTAAAATTTGAATGCTGTAAAACTAGGATCTACTTTTAACAAATTATCTAAGGCTTTGGCTGTTTTAAGCCTTTTCCCAGGTCCATTGACTTCTAGCAAAATCAGCTAAATTCAGAGAACCGATTTTACGCGCCTCAATAGCATGATACGCAGTCACTCATCGGGAGCATAATCAGCATGGAAAACAGTGAATCGCAGCAAGCGCAAAGATTAGTGAGGTATCGTTAGCGGGCTTGGAATGTAACATGAAATTGGGTTCTCCGGGTAAAAAATAGTGAATACAATTAGGGAAGTAAGTTGCAGCCGCAATATAGACACAAGGCCGTATCCAGGGGGGGATTAGGGGGTCGACCCCCCCCCAACATACAAAAATACTCAATTTTAGAGGCTTTTCCCTCTGATCTATGTCTTTTTTGCACTTTTTGTGAGACCGCTACCCGCAGGCAACCCCCCCCCCCGAAACGGAAAAAAAACCCGAGATAAATTCCTCGATACGGGCCTGTGTAGACATGACAAGGACTTCAAAAAATTGCAAGTAAGTTGCGACTTCTTACTGTTTTATTGATTTGTTTTTAGTTTTGTACACAAGGAAACATACCAGTTTCGCTGAACAAAATTAATTAGGTCTAAGTCTAACGGAGGGTGGACCAACCTTCTCAACACCTAAGATAAGCCTTGAAGTACCCTGTCACGACTTATATAAGTAAGACCCAAAGGATGGCGCTAAGTGAGTAGCCTCTGTCACGAATTTATTCCAGATTCCTTGTTGGCGGCATAATTCAACCTTTGTGCGAATAAAGTATTAAACGGTATGTTTTATTACTTTTACAAGATGACAAATTAGGTAGGCTACTAATTAGCTTCGAAAGTTACATTTTAGATAGTTTTTTTGGGGGTATTTTGTGAGTAATTATTTTTGAGTAAGTAATTCTTTAAAGTTAACCGAAAAGGTCTGAGATACGACAATCTAGTTTCCTATCTTAAAGACCCCACTTTAAGAGACTTGAGAACCAGACCGAGGGGTTGCTCACTCCCAAAAAAGATGTACACATAGTGGCGCGTGCCGCGGTGCCGCGCCGAGGTATATACCGATGGCGCGGAGTAAGCAACCCTTGAGACCCGACGAAAATGCGTTACTTCGTTGCTCCGCTATTCACGAATAATCGATTTTCGAATAGAGGACTTTTCTGTAGGATTTTTTTTATGCCTCTATGCGCTTGCATCAGTGTTGAATGCTTGACGAAAAACATTTACAAAAAAATTGTGTTCAGGCACTAAGCAGTCTTCACCAAGCTCATCACTACCAACTGAAAAGCCGCGTTTGTGTTGAGATTCAAATCTTTCGAATCATGGTAGAATTTGCGCTGTGGGACGGAGGTAGATATTCTGAACATCACTACCTGAGCAGATAGTGGAAAATAGAAAATCAACTAGCAGAATCCAGATGATTCAGTGCATTCAACTAAATGATTCAAAAATAAGTTGGCCTCTCAGTTAAACTTTAATGGACTGAAGAACCATTACTTGCCAACAGGGATGATTACTGTAAAAACTAGTATACTTTTTCGTTCAAAAACTCCTAACATAGCAAACGGAATCGGCGAGTTACGGGCAATCACGGGGTTAAAATCCTGGCTTTATGACTTGCTGGGATTTTGTGGTTTCTTCCTTTTTATTACGTTATATGTCCTTTGTAATCCTGATTGAAGGAAGCTTTCTTACCTAAAATCAGCAATCTACAAAGCAAATTGACAATTCTGAGGCCAACCAAAGAAAGTTGCACTAACCCAAATCAGTTTCATCACAAGCAGTCTCAGACTACCAATACTTTCCGAAGAAGTGTCCCTTCTTGTCGCGACTTTCTCTAGCGACATAAATTAATAAAAAAAACTGTCACTTTATTCGCTTCAGGAAAAAAAAACAATTAAAAGAAAAGCAAAGAAACAAACCGTGTCGCTAGCTGGTCCAGCCGGTAAAAACATCTACTGTAAGCAAGTCCTTCCGTCATTAACTTTGGCTGACATGTTTTTTTTTTGCCCTGTATCGAACAGGAAACAGGGCGTTAAGTCAAGGGTGGACAGGGAGCTCACGGTACTTCCTGTATACACTGTTATAGTCTCTATATAATACCTTTTCTTACGAAGTCCTAGCTATTGGTTGGCGAAGCATCAAAATACCAACCGAGATACCTAGCGGATCAAAGAAGAACCACATTCTAAGAGGAAGACCCAATTTTAATATCCTATGGCATTTCAGTGGAACTGCTTATTTTTAAGAGGATTTAATCGAACTGGAAAGGCTTAGCCGAAGTCATTACGTTAATTAAATCAACATATAAGGTTTCACGAGTAAAATGCGACGTTGGGTGGTCTGAGAAAATACGAGATTGGGAAAAGGTACGACGTGCACAGAAGCCAGGGTTGTTTTAAGAATTAATTTCTGGAATTCCGAAATGGACACTTCACGTATAGGCGTAAGACGTAAAGATAACCTACGGTGCGAGATCCCTCACAAAATACCATTCCCTGGCCCAAACCCAACCTACCATAAGCTACACAAGATCCTGAGCTAATGATCAGAACGGAAAGAACTGACCAAAACAAGCGGTGTGAGATTCGTGCAAACCAAAACAGATTGTTTGGCGAAGGTCAATCAACATTTTAATAGCATCTGATCGGCTTCTACTTTGTCACACATTACATCGCTGGCAAATCCTATTATGGTTCTTTACCACCGATGAATTAAACCAACCTTAAAGCACACCTCATAATATTTACTGTTTGTGTTGCAATCTCCAAAACAATATGTATACTATCCAAGGCTTCTGATGTTTCAAGCCTTTTCCCAGACCCATTGACTTCTAGCAAAACTAGGCAAAACTCAGAAAACCGGTTTTACACATAAATAACATGGTACCCAAAAAATAGACTGGAGCATAATGCACATGCAAACTCGAGAGTCGTGGAAAGATCAAAGATTAGTGAGGTGTCGTCAATGGGTTCAGAATGTAACATGGAACTTGGCTCGTCGGGTGTAAGAATTTATGAAATTAGTTACATAAATAGGTTGCATTCGTATTATAGGTACGACGGGTCCTTTATAGCTACGTGAACACAAAGTCCGACATAATTTTGCATCCAAAAATACGAATGCAAAATTCGCGTCTGCACTATGGGGAAACCCGGATGTGATGCGTCAATTTCCGGAGCGAAGGAGGAGATTCGCACCCGACTGCAAAAATCGCACTACGTGTGCATGTACCTTAAAACACAACTCTTACTAGAAATTATCTTTTCACAAAGAAATGGCTAGAAATATTTGTTTTCGAAAAAAACGATTACTTTCCTCGCGAAATAAGCGATTTTCTCGTTAGAGCATGTCGACTCTATCAGACTCTCCGACGCGGCGGCTGAAAGCAAAATATTTAAAAACCGAACACGCAATGTTAAAAAGTGTGAAAACCGAACAATACAAAACATTCTAAAACAGAAAATAGACCTGATGGTATACCATGTCTTCCAAAAAGAGACGACACTTTGAAGCTTCTTTATGTGGAAAGTGTTGTCGGCGGACCTCGAAACTTTCGGCGAAGTTTGCGTTACATGACTGGCAAAAACTCGGCTAGGCCAGAAAAGCCCTAACAAATCATAAGTACAAAAGGAAACAACAGTGAAAGGTGGGGATTTCAGAAGCTTGTAACTCAATAAGGGATCTAGAGATAACATAAACAAAAAAATGAGCAAGAGGGGTCCTTTAAGAATGTCCAGACCAAGTCTCCAGGTTCTTTCCCAGGCAATTACAAATTCAGGGATACGGATTCAGTCATACACAAATCCTCAATTTTTGCGCATGGTGCCCCAATGTTTGGGCACCATGCCCTGGAGCATGGGCATGGTAACCCCGTGAAATTTGGTTAAACTGACACTAGCAACATACCTAAATAGGGTCTTCTTCCTGTCCTAGATCAAAAGATACCTGATTTCACTTTCTATCCAACCTCATTTTCCAATTTTCAAAATGTTAGAGCACTTCCAAGATACAGAGAGTTTTGTGGAGGCCACTTCTTTCCCAGTGGGTTTACTCTACCCTTTTCCATGTAGTTGCCACTAGGTTACTCAATCCTTTTCCATATAAGTCAAAAGTCAGAATAACAAAAAAGTAAAAAAAAAATCACTCAAAACAAATACAGTAAAATGCAAAAAAATCTAAAGGAAATATTTGCTCCAGTGAACAGATTGAAAAGCTTGCCTCATCCATGCTACCTAGCAGCAATTTTCTGAAAAAGGATAGGATAAACCCACTAGAAGAGAAGTGGCCTCCAAAAAACTCTATGTATCTTGGAAGTGCTCTAACGTTTTGTAAATTAGAAAATGAGGTTGGATAGAAAGTAAAACCAGGACACCGGCCCCCCCCCCCCCCCCCAGTCGTGACGCCCCGGCTTCCCTTAACGTCAGCCATAAAGAATCGATCGGTCCTCAGATTTAGAAAATTCGGACGTGGCTTATTCTTTCTCCATGCACGATTTGCTTCGTTGTGTCGGCGTCCTAGACCAGGTAAGTCAAGCTCTTTTGTTTCTTTCTTTTCTGTTACTTGTTCTTTTCCAAGTAGTAGTTTGTTTTCCTTGATGTTTTAAGGTTTTTTAGTCACTTACAGGTTAGCCTCTGGGAATTGAAGAGTTGCTTTTGTTTGGTTTCATTTGCGGGAATAGACCCATTTATTCGTTTCTCCTTACCTCAGTAGTAAAGAACCGATCATTTCGGCAGGCTTCGGTAAATTATGGCGTGACTTTTTCCAACCAGGAAATGTTCTCGACGAACCGTTGCATGATGTCAACATCGACAAAATCCGTTTCCCCGGTAGTGAATTCGGTTTGTGAAAAGACGGTTTGTAAATTCAAATCCTATTGTACTGTGGGTTCTCCCTAGGTTGATCCATATATACTTTTTCCCGTTATGTTAGTGTTTGTTACTTATTTCAAGTTCAACCCTAGTTGGTAACTTTTTAGGTTAAAGGACACCTGAACAATGAAACCATACTTGAACAGTGAACACACCATGGAGAATGCATTTACAGACATGGCCGCGGAGAGCATTCTTCCCCTGATCCTGACGTTTTCAAAATAGGGATGTTCGTTTCTGGAGGTTTGCACATGCAGACTCCAAGACGAAAAGCGCAATTCATTCAAATCTTGTACAGCGCTGGCCGGATCGCATTGGAATTTCTCTGGATATACGTTTGGGCTTTACTGGTTAAAAAATGTTCCAGAAAAAGTGTTGATTGGAGACATTTGTTCATTTCTAAAGTTGTTCGGTACTGAAATAAGAACAGATGCAAAATGGAGCAAAAATCATAGAATCATAGAAATCATAGAACGAAAAATCATTTTCGTATTTGGATTCGGTTTTCTGCAGGCAATGTTAACGGAAGTCATACAGATAGGGATGACACTTGGCACTCTTCATTCACGTGTCCTTTAAATAAATAAATCGCTCTTAAGGAAGTAAGTCAGAGCAAAGACAGAAATAAAATAAAATCTATTGATTGATTCTATGGCAACGAAGGTTATATCTCCAAACTATCACGATCACGATATCCGGGTCAGCGTTCCTTTAAGTGCTAGCTCAACTGTACTTCCGCTCCTTCACAGGGGCAGACATATTCATATAATCCCCCCCCCCAGGCCAAAGCCTACATATTCACCCCACCCTGAGAATTGGGTGGGACACGGCCTAGTCGGACTACAAACGTTCAGCCATCTCGATTACTCATTCATACAATAGATGTATCCATCTCATTCATTCAAACTCATTGAGTCATGACAATTTATTGACGTCCAGCTTGTCAACCGAGAGGACACGAGATGCAACAGAGAGACGCCCAAAAGAGTAAGCAATCGATCACGAGTTGTTTTTTTTTTCTTTCTAGATTCTAGATTTTAATACATAAGGAACAAATGGTACCACTGTCTGTCGATACCAAAAATATAGTTAAACTAAAACACTGCGCAAAATTCCGAAGAAGTTATCAAGCTGCCTACAATCCGTGGTCATTACCTCTACTGGTCTTGACAACAAAACAGCGGTATCCAGCTCGGGACAAGCTTCAACTCTCACTTTAGGAAATTAAAACACCGTAAACAAGATCGTTCATAGGCCTATGGATTCCACCGTCTGTTTTGGTCGCACAATCTGAATTTAAGATTTCACACAGTTCATTAAAAAATCAGTCCGCGGTAACGAGCCGAGGTAAGGTCCGTCGCATCTCCAATTCGTCTCGTTTCAAGGACTATACAGTTGGTCACAGAGGATTCTTATCGCTCTTGGGATAGAGGTACCCACAGGGATTACGCTGTTTTAGATTTCTGAGTTTCGATATTCTGAGCTCAATAAATTAGGATTGTGAATTTCTTAACTTGTATGAACATGTTGTTACTGTGTGCCTGTTTGGTTTACGTTTTCCCTATCAATAAAATCCACTGTTTGCGAGGAGGCAGCACTTTTGTGGGCCGGATAGCCCACAGCTGATGTGTTCCTATTGCCTTATAACATTATATTCAGTTTTTATCTTTCCCCAGTCTGAGAACTTGACGGCCTAAGTAGCGTGCACACACAGTCCGAATTTCGCAGTCCGGTGCGAAATTCCTTCTCCGTTCCGCAATTTTGACGCATCGTATGCGGATTCGGTCCGGTGCTTTCGTTCCGATTTGAGTAGAAAATAATCTACTTATTCCGGAGTTAAACACATGCGGAATTGTGCTCTGGGAATTGAAAAATTATAAGCTGTGCTGTGTTTGAAATTTCAAATGTTTATACGACCTATGTAATTTCAGCTGGAAAACCATGTTTGTTAGAGAAAGATCTTGGCTGGAAGTGTCTGCTGAATGCAAGCTACCAGGTAGGGAAACTTAAATGTTTACTAGGGTATCTACAGGAAGTCTGAATATTTTTGCAGTTTATCTTTTTACAGTTGAACTGCGATATTTCATACACTTTCTGCAATAAAAAGAAAAAACTGGTAAATCAAAGCAGTTCCTTAATTGCATCTTTATTTGATATTCCTCAGAACTGTTCAAAGTTACATGGGCTACTCCTCCTGTATTTTATATAAACAATACAAAATTAACCTCTTTTAATGAACAAAAATTTTGCAAACATTCGGCAATCTGTCAGCATCACCTGACTGTAGGCTAGGCAGTGGATTTCTCAAATCTGAGGCCAAGTTTCCAGTCCGAATTTCTTTTTCTCTGAAAAACCTGTCGGACATAGTGACGCGAATTTCGCATGCGCGTTTTCGCGTGCGGAATCTTACCGGACTGTGTGTGGACTTAGCTTTACTCTTCTTTTCTTCAAATAAACCTTCCCATGTGGGTAGACGTAGGCAGATATCAAGATTTACAGCCCATTAAGAGTAGACTACGAATCTAAATAACATACTCAAAGAATAAACCGAATTTCCAATCAAACTAAAAAATAGACCTTCTGAAACCTATAACCGATTTTATAAAACAAATCCAAGTCCAAGAGAAAGACTAACCAAGAAAGATTGCCGCCAATCACTAATTTAAAGAACAGTGCTGACAAAATGAACAAGACACCCCTCTTCCAGCTCTTTGATTCCTTCAGTGAAGCAATCCTTACTTTGGTCTCTTGGCGGAAATCCATTCCAAGGCTCCGACACAGTAGCCTCTGTCATATCATTGGCTGAACTTTTCTTACGTTTTTTCCCATTTCCTTTCAAGTTCGTTCTGCTATCTCGCTTGGTCGGCCCTCAAAATGCACTTACTTTTTTATTCCAGAAAATTACCGTAAAACCATGTTACTGCTTTAGAATTACAGTTTAAACAGACCTCAGTGTCGCATCCCCTTTCATTTTTGCGGAGTTGCATTAGAACTCTAGAACATTCAGGAAAAGTTCCTCGGTGAAGCGAGTTTCCTCTAGCAATATGAGTATGGGATGTAAAAAGTGTGCAAAAAAAGGAAGAAAAAAAACACTTCATTCTAGCCTTCATTCAAAAGGGCAAAGTTTAATAGAAAAATAAGAAAGGACGCTCCTTTTTTTTTCAAAAAGTTCATACTTGTAGCGTAGAGATGAAAATTCTAATCAACAGCCGCGCCAAACAAACATGAGTCTCTAGGTGAATCTGGTAAGGTAATTCTTTTGGTACGGTAAGGTAAGGTAAGCATTGGCTTGTGACCAGAGGCGATACTAGCCAAAAAATATTTTTTTTTTTTTGGGGGGGGGGGGGGGGGGTATCAAGGTATTTACCGACTGACTAGTCATTTTTACCAACTGTTTTTGCAGATAAAAACGACTATTATTGAGAAAAAATTACTTTGTTCACGAAACACCGGCTGATTTTTAAGAAAAACTACTATTTTTTCACGAGAAACCGACTGTTTAAAAAAAAAATCGACTGTTAAACCAAAAACCGTAGCGCTTCGCACCGACTCGGCATTTTTTTCGGGGGCCCCTCCCCCCCCCCCCCCTAGCAGTGACGCCCCTGCTTGTGACAACTTGCAAGGCGAGGAATTTTTCTAGCGAAAGCCTGTTAAAAGCTGCGTTCGTTGCACTCCAGGCTGTCTCTGGTTTTTCCTAGCCGGTGTTCCGCGTCTTATCGTATTGTGCGTTTTTGGTCTCACCGGTGACGTCACTAGAACCTGCCTTTCGAGCAGGTTCTGATTAGTCCGCACCGGTGAGCACTAACCAGACATTGGTTAGTCCGAAAACGGGTTATAAGATCGGGGAACACTACATCGGACTTTAGTTACTGTGCATCACCGAATTCGAAGATTTTTATTCCGAGCTCGGAGAGTTATAATCTGATAAAGGATTAAAACGCCAGAATGCAAAATACTGCAGATTAAGTTATCTGAAAGCGGGGAGTTTTTTTTTTGTACAGTGTAGTCATCCGTGAATGTAAAACCGCGATATAAGATGCACCGGTGAGCAGTCACCGGACAACGAACGCAGCTAAAGATGAGTGCGAAGTGATACTCACGTTGTCCTTGCGGGTTGTGTGGGATCAAATCCGTCCTCGGGGTTGTGCAAGAAACACCATTGGCTGTTCGGGTAGCGTTTGTCACCAGGGTTTTTCCGAGGGCAGTGAACGCGCACAGAAACTGACCAGAGAGGGCGGGCAGGTTGTCAATCACCAAAGCAAGCTAGAAGGAAGTCGAACATGAACACAGACTACACTGATACAGAAGGACGTATCAATAAACAGACCTTTGCCGATCCCTAGTGTGTTCAGCCAGAGACCCAAGCAACCTTATCGTAACTATTAGAAAAATGTCCGAAGAACAAGATTTTAAGGTCTCGTATATTATCGTCATGATGTCAAGTACAGGTTTTAATCAGGGAAAAGTGCACGGGAAAGTATGTCGCAAGAAGACTACTGGGCTTGATTGAGCTCCAATAGCTGGGACGTAAAACAGACATAAAAAGGGATTTGCACGAAATGGGTTGTTACAACAAGAGCTACGAGCTCATATGGCACTTGTACGAGTAGGCTGTACAAGAAAGTAGATGAGAACGTCACAAAATACACCCGCCATCCAAAAATGCGGTTCGGAAATAGAAATAGGATATTTAGTTTCACTCATTTCTGAGCAGTTCCGGCATCGTCTCGATTGTCTGTAGCAAATGCACATGACTGTTCAAACTTTCATCCCAATAAATCCATTTGTTTGATCCCTAGACGTGCTACACGATTTCCGGTACCCACTCTATCTCGACCTACCGTGGCCGAATCTGGTTTGGAATATAAAAAATCTTGTATACCATCTATCAAGTTTCACTCGAATCTGAGCATTTTTGGAAAGTTCCGGTACCCCCCCCCCCCTCCCACCAACGTTGTCGGAGCCGGTTCGGGCCCAATCTCTTAATTCCCTGTTCCTGTCCATCAAGTTTTACTGAAATTGGAGCTTAGCCTATCTGCAAGTTTCCAGTACCCCCCCCCCCCTACCTTGGCGGAATTCGGCCCGGACGCCAAATAACAAATCTAGGCCGCATAAACTCGGCACTGTCGAATTTGCATCTCATTCGGTCCATCCGTTTGGTTGTTGTGCATGTCAAAAGTCCCCCCACGCCCAATTCCCCTAATCGTGGTCGCATATGGTTCGAACGCATGTTTTACATGTCGAGGCCATCGATTCGTATCACCCATAAAGTTTCACTCGAATCAGACCACTCGTTTGCAATTTATAGAAGTCAATTTCCATATTTCTCTTCTCGTGCTCCCCAAAAAATGCTCGGATCTAGGAACGGAAGTTTCCGGGGGTATGTTGTGTCAGGGTTAAGAAAATTCGGGTCGCTAATATGCCTGCAAAGTTTCGTTGTCGTTTTACATCTGGAACTATTGTAACTCACCACTACCGGAATTCCAGGAAACACCTCCAACTCCCCCCACAGAGCCCCGAAACCATCTGGCTCCTTCAAATTTCATCTAGGCCCAATGCTTGTTCCATCCATTAAGTTTCGTCCCAATCCCTCTGCTTTTAGAGTTTCTTGAGTTCCCCCCCCCCCCCTCCATCCCCTCAGGTATCGGACCCGACCCGGACGTGACACTGAACGTCCGAGGCGATAGCTCACCAGACAAGTTTCATTCAAATCCGATCACCCGTTCAAAAGTTATGCACGCCACTAGATTCCGGACTCCCCATCCACCCACTCCCCCCACGATGGTCGGGTCGGGGAAACGGCTGTTCTCAAGTCAATATGTTCGGATCCCTGACATACCTGCCGAGTTTCATCGCCCTAGGACATCAGGAAGTATGCCGAACTCGCGGGATCGCTAGAAATCCGGACCCCGACCCCAACTCCCCCACAGTGCCCTGATCCGGTCCGGTTATGTCAATGACGTGTCTAGGACTTGTGCTTGTCTTTCCCACCAAGTTTCATCCCGATCCCTCCACTCTAAGCGTTTCTCTAAATTTCCGGTTCCCTCCTCCAACTCCCCCCAGTGTCATCGGATCCGGCCCGGATTTAAAGTGAGATGTCTGAGACACGAGGTCATGCTAAATATAAAATTTCATCAAGATCCGATCACCCGTTCAAAAGTTATACACGCCACTAGATTCCGGACTCCCCATCCATCCACTCCCCCCAGTATGGTCGGATTGGGGAAACGGCTGTTCTCAAGTGAACCTGTTCGGGTCCCTGACATACCTGCCAAGTTTCATCGCCCTAGCACATCAGGAAGTATGCCGAACTCGCGGGATCGCTAGAAATCCGGACCCCCCCCCCCCCCCCCCAACTCCCCCAGAGTGCCTGGATCTGGTCCGCTTATATCAATGACGTATCTAGGACTTGTGCTTGTTCTTCCCACCAAGTTTCATCCCGATCCCTCCACTTTAAGCGTTTCTCAAGATTTCCGGTTCCCTCCTCCAACTCCCCCCAGTGTCATCGGATCCGGTCCGGATTTATAGTGGGACGTCTGAGACACGAGGTCATCCTAAATATAAAATTTCATCAAGATCCGATGACTTGTTCGCAAGATAAAAATACCTCAAATTTTGGCTTCCCCCTCCCTCCACTCCCCCCCCCCCCCCCAGATGGTCGAATCGGGGAATTGACGATTTCCTATTTAATCTGGTCGGGTCCCAGAGATGGCTGTCAATTTCCATCGTCCCAGCACATCAGGAAGCACGGAACTCGCGGGATCACTACAAATTCGGACTTCTCCCCCCCCCCAACTCCTCCAAAGTGAGCGGATCTGTTCCGGTTATATCAGCCATGTATCTAGGACTTGTGCTTGTACTTTCCACCAAGTTTCTTCCGGATCCCTCCACTCTAAGTGTTTTTCAAGATTTCCGGTTTCCCCCTCCAACTCCCCCCAATGTCACCGGATCCGGTTTGGATTTAAAATGGAGGGTCTGAGACACGAGTTCCTTCCATATATCAAGTTTCATTAAGATCCGATAACCCGTTCGTAAGCTAAAAATATCTCATTTTTCCTCATTTTTCCGGATTCCCCCTCCCTCCACTCCCCTCCAGATGGTCGGATCGGGGAAGCGAGTATTTCTAATTTAATCTGGTCCAGTTCCTGATATGCCTGCCAAGTTTCATCGTCCTAGCTTATCTGGAAGTGCCCGAACTAGCAAAACCGGGACCGACAGACCGACTGACGGACAGAAATAACAATCGCTATATGGCACTTGAGTAAGCTCAAGTGCCATAAAAAATAACAAATTATGCACGCTATGACGTTGGTCAACGTCAAAATATTGAAGGTGGATTCCTGGGGCTGATTACATATCGACACTAAGAGGCTTACAAGAAATGTACCAGTAGATATAGTTTGGTCCCAAATAGCCTACTTACCTCCTTTATTATCTCTAACTTCAAAAACAAAACTCCCATTTGACACATCTTTCAACATTCAGATTCCGGTCGCCACAGAGAAAAAAAATGTTGGGATAGGTCAGATATTTCAATAAGTTATAACCATGCATTCATTTAAGCTAAAAAAAAAAAGTCGTGTGTTGTGTAAATGGTGTTCTTGGCTTTTCGCAGACTTATATCAACAACTTAATTACTAGAAACTGACAATTTCAGCGTAATAAAGTCAACCACCGGCTCAACGAATTGATCCAGGTTACGTCCGTGTGTTTCGACTAGCCTAACAGGTCTAGACTCTAAAGCATCAACACCAGAGACACGCACACACTGTATACACTACTTCTCTCTTACAGAAATATATTGTGTTCTTTATATAATTTTTTGGTTCTGGAAAATTGATTTAAACTAAACAAAACAACAATGATGCACTCCCCCGAAAAACATGTCTTGTCTGCCCTACGTTTCTCTTCCATTGAATTTTTTGTATGTCCTTTTCAGATCCGGCAAACACAATTTAAACCGTGAAAAGAAAAAATAAAGTGATGCAAAATACAGAATCACATTATGACTCATGAGTGCTCTCCCATCATGTTGTTTCTTCTCTTCATCCCAAGACTTCTGTTGCGTTTACAGAAATTCCATGACTTGTTTTCCCCCTTTCGCCTGACTTTTAGAAAGAGAGACCCAGCTGAACAAAAGGCACGTGCACTCCAGACGGCTGTGAGACGGCGTAACCGATATAACACTGGGAGATTTGTTTTAAAGGACCCGACCCCTCTTCCCTGTCACTGTTTTAATATGCCCAGTGTGGCTTGCGTCGTCCACTGAACTGAAATTTCCCTGTTTACAATATACTTGTAAACAAGGCAGTATCCAGGTGGATGTTAGGGGTTTGAACCCCCCCCCCCCTAAATATACAAAATGACGATTTGTATAGGCTCTTCCCTCTGATCTATGTGTTTTTTGTACTTTTTTTGTGCGACCAGCAGGCAACCCCCCCCCCCCGAAATAAATTCGTGGATACGGGCCTGCTTGTAAATAACTGTTTTTGAGTTTTTCGCTTTTTCAGCGCTAGCCAAGATTTTCCTGGGTTGCCAGACAATAACTGTGTATGGTCTTGAGACGTGAGCGAACAGGCGGTGATTTCGTCGCTTCGCCACAGCGGCCACCAAGGCGCCAGGCCCGTATCCAGGGCTTTATTTCGGGGGGGGGGGGGGGGGTTGCCCGCGAGTCAGTAAAAAAAAAATAGATCAGAGGGAAAAACCTATTATTTGTGTATGTTTCGGAGGGGGGGGGGGGGGGGGGGGGGGGGGGGGAGGGTGAACATATAAAAAAACATCACTTCCAGACTATTTTTCATGAAAGGTTATTTCTAGTAGGAGCCGTGATTTTAGCATGGCTCGTTCAGATATGTGGGTTACCAAGGATATATTCACTTCCCCTAACTTACCCAAGCACATATTCTACGTGTGTCTTCGTCCTCCATATCACAAAGAATAAATAAGGAGCAAATTCGAAACTCGCATGTCAGCATGCTGGGCACAATTTTTACCGATTTCGGTTTACCGTGGGTGGAGCTCAGCTGAAATTAGCACACGGCCTCTTTCATTTGTGGTGTTACTTCTGTGGCAAAACAAAAAAATCGCCATAGTGTTGTTACAAGAAAGGTCGAAATCTATCTTCATTTATTCCCATAGTGATAAAAGTGACGGCAATAATAAGAACAGCAGAAGGAAATTAGCTCCATGGTCTGAACAGGCAAGGGCTTAGGCTCCATCCCCGGTAAACCAAAAACGGGAAAAAATGTAGTCTGCATGATTCCAGTTATATCTATTCTTGGCATAACCTTCGTTGCTCTTCTGTCCATAAAGACGGAATTTGGAAGAGATTTAGGAACAAATTGTCCACCTATTGAGCAACACCTACGTTTACTCTTCTAAATGTGACTGAGCTCTTATTTTGCCCCCAATAGGTTTCTTTGCGGAATCTTTGCTAACAGTGAGGAAAGACGATCATGTTTTTCTGCTAGAATTTTGGGCATCAAGCTGAATTAACCTAAACTCGTTTGGAACTGAGGATGGTGACAAAATTTAATTATCTGTTCAGCCCCACCAAATACGACTTATGACAACACTAAGTCATATGAAGTCGGGAGGCGCGAAAATATGAATATGTGATCAATTGTGGGACTACAGAATGTTTTACTCTTGGTTAAAACCTCAACTCGCTGGAACTAATGATGAGGCCGTGAATTCTGACTGGAAATTCCAGACGGCAAGCACCCGACCCTGATCGTCTGTCAGCGGCTGTATCTGTCTAGAGCAATCAACCATGGCTATTAATGCTTCTATGAGCGTTCTCCACCCTACTTTACCGTAGTCACTACGCATGACGTCACGAGTTTTGGCTTCTTGGCCTCAAGGCTGGAACGCGTTTGTCTATTTTCGCCAAAATATCACTCCACGGGGTAATCAAGTCAATCACATTAAAGTGATGCAAAGTTATGACGGTTACTAAGCTCCCGAGAACGGTAAGCAAATAGTTACTATTAGTTACTAGTTCGACAAGGTTGGACCGGTCAGCGTAGTAACTTTTCACGAGGTTGGAACGAAAATAGTAACTAACAGTTACTATCGTTAGGAGGGTAGAAACACGCTCTACGTCGTATGGAGTCTGGAGGCGCGACAATACAAACATGTGCTCAACGTTCGAATAATGAGTTTTTCCTGGTTTTACCTCGACTACCTTTCTCCCTTTTTTTTTCTTTTCTCTATTTAATTACTCCGTCTTTTTGTAAATTTGTGCACTATGATAGGCAATAAACCTCAACCCGTTTACAGCTGATGATTGTATCAAAAATCCTGGCGGAATTCCATTAGGCAAGCACCCGACCTGATCGTTTTTTAAGCTAACAAAATATCTAAAGAGTCAGCATTAATCCTTCTTTAAAAGGTGAAAAAATACGTATTTCGCTACAATACGTTAACAGACAGTGAAAAATCATTTTGTTAGCATACAGTGAAATTTTGAAGGCACCCACCACCATCAAAATGGTTTATAAGTTATTTTACCATATACTTAACAGTCCAGACACGCTTTGCCAATGTCAATTTCAAATTTTAGGCTGTACCATACATAATGTAATTGTCAGAATCCATTGACATGCAAAGCGATTCCTTCCAAGTATGTTTACGAGTGGTAATGAACTAAGGGTCCAAACAACCCATTAATTAACTGAGAAAAAAACAGCATTGTTTTTTAAAGACAAGCCAGGGTTGGTTATGCCTTCCTATACCAGAGATCCAAACATAAATCAGAAATAGATTTTTTAAGGTTTAAAAGTTGGCGAACGGACACTGATGCTTGCTCTTCAACAAGGATGAGCGCTGCTTGACTTTACCGAACGGAAACAGTAAGTACTCTATAAACCCATCATCAACTGACAAAACAATAACTTAACAAAATAGCTTAATTTTGGTTGGATTTTTTTTTAAATTCAAGTTAGGGTTGTTCTTGTATTATTTGAATGGATAATATAACTGGACCTTGATCCTTTTTCAAAACGTTGCCACTAAAAACGCAGAAATTTTACTCATCGGTAGCGGTTCTTATATAGACTAATGCACAAAATCATTAGAGTTTTCTCACGAAAAACATTCAACTAATATTTATGTAAAGAGCGAGGTACAGAGCCATTTTGAGATCCACTATTTCCCAATTACGAAGAACAATACATCAGGTTATTAACTTTTTACGTAGCATTCTGCCTCAGATTTGCAAATCACAGTTCGGCGAAGTCTTGAAGCTAGACGAAGTACTGAAGAACACATGTTAGAACTGCCAAGTAAGGAAAGTCGAGAAATGTTTACTGGTGCTAAAAGGATTAGTCAGTTGAGATTCGACTTCGATTTCTCTACATTATGAGCTTATGACAGCAAGCTTTTCTTACCTAAACTAAACCTGAGCTGACCCGTGGGTTAAGGGTTATATAAACAGCAAGAAAGTAGTTGAGAATTTAAAGAGACATAAGGAGACCCTAGACCTCCCCGCCCATGTATTAACCAAATTGAAAAATCAAATGACTCACACTTTTCATTTGTGAGAATTAACCAAGCTCAGTCCAGAGCTCAGTCTATCCTCGACAGCCAGGGTTTCCAAACTAATTAACTAAAGTCCCTTCGTTTTGTGTCCGTTCTCAACCTCTTATATTCAACCTCTACCCAACTATTTCTAGCAAATCCGTCCTTCGTATTGGTTTACGTCTATTTGCAACTCTGACAGCCAAAGCCAGTTCCATTTCTAGCAAACACAGACCAGTATAGTTTTCCAAACTCTGCCTAACAATTTAAATCACTTTTTAGTCTACTTGAACATTCGATTGTCAGATTTTAGCATCCAAAGACTGGTACCGTTTAGCAAACAATCACTATTTCTTGCAAACGCCTTCGTGTAGGCTACATCCACTTCAACTTTCACTAGTTTCCTAACATTTCAAATACCGTTTTCTAAACTAACCAACTATTTCTAAGAAACTATTGCTACTTAATCAACTATGCCTGCCAAAGCATCGTTGCTGAGGTATCGGTTTTATACATTATTTCAATATATGTTGCAAAGTCAGCTTGGGCTCAAGGAATATTTAAATTCCTAAGAAATTCCTTTTTCCTTTGAACCTTTCGACATTCTGATCCATTTCTGCATCTGAAAACCGGCATCGCTTTCCAAAGTAAGCAATTAGCCTTAGTGAATTTCTTTTTTCTGTATACTTGATTCTACCCTGCAAACTTCAAGAGCTCTAACCCTCCCAACATCTCAAGTTTAATCAAGCCCGATTGAGTCATCAATGGATACCAATTGCTTTTACCTTGGCATACTTTCCCATGCACTTATTCCTGATTAAAACATCTACTTGAAATCATGACGCCCAAGCCCGGGCTCTTGAAATATCGATCGTTGAAAATTTTCCGTCTGGAGACTGCGAGTTCCACTCGGAATATCTTTTCTTAGGGAGCTACTGAAGGAGGAGAAACAATAAGCATTTTTAAGCGGTCCCACCCAAAGTGTGTGGCTTGAAAAGAGTGTTTCCGCGTCGTTTGTGTGGCCCACAGGTGTGCTCAAAATTGTTTGGCTCGCACTCTGGCTCAAATTTGACAAACAACCATGGAGCTGATTTTAAACGTCAGATTATCGGCTAAGCGAACATTGGGTAGGCAAACCCCGAACCCGTAGTGTCTATAACGCCGATGCAACCTACTTCCGTAACCAAGCGACTTCCTACCTTAATCCCGAAAACCCAAATTTCATATGTTAGCTTCTAACTTTGACACGATTCACTATTTTCCATGTGCATTATGCTCACGACTGGTGTTGGCATATCATGATGCGTAAAACGGGTTTCCTAAATTTTGTCGAGTTTTTCCTAGAAGCCAATAGAACTGAGAAAAGACTTAAAACAGCCAGAGCCGTAGTTAATTCTTTAGAAGCTAAGCCTAGTTTTGTAATAGTTTTTGACAGTTGCCTTTTGCAGATACCATAATATCTGTTACCACGGTAACTAGATCTGCAATTAGTCGTTTTTCCAGTTATCATGATATCTGATACACGGTTGCTCTGCAAAAACGACTATTGCCGAAATTGCACTTTTCAAAGTCATCCAACATCCCAAAAGAAAAACTGATATCCAGTTACATCACTAAGTGCTAAACTTCTTTCTCACCAATTTGACAAAATTTGACGAAAGTGAGATGCCTTTTCAGATACCACGATCAGTTACCACAGCCGGCCCGTCGTATCTGAATATCAGATACCACAATAACTGCAAAAACGCCTTTTGAAACGTGGGATCAGACACCACGATAACTGCAAAACCGTCTATTTGTCGCCTGAGTTTCTGGCGTACCCCACAGCAAAACAAGGTGTCTCATAAACATTCCTTCAGCCCAAGCTAACTGCGAGACATGTTCGACGGTGTAATACACATACGTCAGCTGAACCTGAAGAGGACCCTTGCCAAGAAGGGCCAAAATATAGTTCTACTAAATTTAGCTGACGTATTCGTTTTGCACGGTCAAACGTGCGTCTTTCTTGAAAGAGGTAGAGGAAGGCAAAGGAAAATCCCACAGAAAAAGGCAGCATTTACCAAACGTACAGTCTTCCCAGGACACTCCACCTTCGCAGTCACGGGAATCAACTCTCAAGAAGAACCTATCACGATAGTGCAGGAATTTTATCCACGACAGTAAATTCAGGATCCCAAGATTCCTCGGATCGCCCCCCACCAAGATATCGGGCCTTAGAGGAAAGGACCCCTCTTGCTTATTCTGTCTTTTATAATATACCTAGCTCCCTTAAGGAATTATTAGCTTCTAAGGTCCCTACCTTTCTCCATTGTTTCGTTTTTTCCTACCAATTTTTAGCGCTTTTTCGGCCTTGCCGAGTTTTGCCCGTTATGCAACTCAAAGTTTGCCAGAATATTCGGTCCGCTTAAAAACTCGTTCACACACAAGGATATCAGAATCTTTTGTCTTTTCATTTCTCTTATTTGTTTGGTTTTCCCACTTTTTAACCACGGCGCGTTCAGTTTTTTTTCAGCGCCCAGCTGCCGCGTCGGACAGCAGAGAGGCTGGATAGAACGACAAGCGAAAACAAGAAAATCGCTAAATTCAGGTGGAAAGTAATAGTGTTTTCGAAAAAGGATTTTCTGACCCACTTCATAGGGAAAACATCATTTCTAGTAAGAGTTGTGCTTTAAGGATCAATATTTTTCGCAAGATTCCCGAGATCGAGTCCCCAGGGTAAAGCGTTTGATACAATGTATTCGAATCGGGGAACTGCAGGAATAGAAGCAGCAGTATACTCCTCTCTACAACTATATTGGTCATTGGCGCAGGCTCTAGTTCCCAGGGCAATTGGGAACCGGGATGGCATTCTCATAATTATAGCCTCTTCCTAAAAATCAAGGTCTCTGAACCATAGTTTCAGAAATATTAAAAAAAAAAAGTCTGATCATGAATATTTTCGTTCCGGGATTCTTTTTCCCGGAAATGAACATAAAAGAAACCGGAAAACAATTTTCTAGGACGATGTCAACATTAACCACAGAACTGGCAGACCCAGACGAAGCAGTGAAATTGAAAATGTAATGCTATGCCAAAATCCTTGACACAGACTCTATTACATGAACTTTCATAATGTTTGTATACGGAATTTGCTCTATCGCCTTTGTCGGAATGTGAACAAAATAATTGGCAGTGAATCAATTCGACACTAACTTTTTTTCAACTCACGAAGCCGATTATGTTCGAAGTTCCAGTAATCACCCGTAAGTGTAACTTTGAGCGGGAGGGGGGGGGGGTGTATTCTCATAGTTGCCCCGAACCATATTTCGCTTGTTCCAGTCCAAGAAATGACCAGCTGACCGTCAAAATATGGAGATGGGCCACGGGGTGGGGGGGGCTTGCAAATTCAGTACATGATAAAGTTTGAATGACTAAAGTCCTCAGAAGTGCATGCTTCCAAGATAGTAAGAGGTAATATCCAGAAGGTAGCCTTCGCCCGTGCTTCGCCGAGAGGATTTTATTTAGTTCAGCTGTTTCTGTCAGTTTTTTTTTTTTTTCATTCTGTTATGATTATTGCCATGGGCACCTTTATCCCGAAAAAATATCACTTACCGTGCGTATTTGAGCGCGAATCACTTCGCAGCATTACTTGGAATAGGCGGAGCCCTCCTAACTATCGAGCGAATTATATATCATTGTATAACAAATCATATACGATGTATTATATGTAAATTAAGTTTATTGAATGATAAAGTGTGTATGAGTATCGTCCTTGGAGGTGACTGCTTCCATGATTTAAGGCCTTTCCCAAGGAAAAACTTGTTCCTTAGTTCAGCAGATTCTTTTCCTTGTGTTTTTCTTCTTTTTTTTACGATTAAGCCATAGCTAAGGAATTTCTGTGCTAAAATTATTACTATGCATAATCGCCTGGAATAAGCGGCACCGTACTGGAAAGGGCGTGAACATAATGAGCCTCCCCCCCCAACCGGGGAGGTGGGGGGCGGAGGCTTCACTTCACTAAGTGTGTATGAGTATCACTACCCCCTTCACTTCACTATCCCCTATCTTGACATGTTTCGCCGAGGATACAAGTCGCAACTAATCCTTGTTCCCCATCCCTCCCCCTTCAGGCACCGGAGAGTATATTTTTTTTCAGAAGCTTACTGTTATGGATACGACTGGAAGTCCTTGTAATCCGCTACCATCTACTATTTTCACAACAGGGGGCTTAATTCCGGTCACACCAGTAAGAAAGGTTACCACTAATTTATCAAAGAATAATTCTCTTCTTACAGAAAGGAGACGTACAAACGGATGGCCGATGAACACAACCAATCGCACCTACAAGGGTAACCTTAAAGTTTAACTGAAAAGCAAACTTCTTTTTGTATCATTTAAGTGAATACACTGAGTAATTTAGATTCTGCTAAGAGATTTTTTGATTTTCCACTATCTGCTCTAGTAGTGAGGTTCAGAACATCCACTGCTGTCCTCACAGCGCAAATTCTACTATGACGCGGAATATTTGAATGTGAACACAAACGCGGCTTTTCAGTGGGCGGTGATGAACTTGGTGAAGACTGCTTAGTGCCTGAACAAGAAAATGTCATAAATCTTTTTCGTCAAGCATACGACACAGGTAGTAGCACAAATCTGACAGGGATATTCCACTATTTGAAAAATTATTTTTCGTGAATAGCGGAACCACGAAGTAACGCATTTTCATCGGGTCTTCAAGTCTCCTTAAGTGAATAGGTGAGGGGTAACAAGAATGTTCCATCTCTGCCCTTTTCAGTTAAACTTTAAAGTTTAACTGAAAAGGGCTGAAAAGGACAATCTTATTCATTTAAAGAGGCTCGAAGACATGACGAAAATGTGTTACTTTGTTGCTCCGCTATTCACGAATAATCAATTTTCATACTGTGGAATTTTCCAATCTGAGAGGCTTGAGCCTGAAGAGGACCCTTCCCAAAAAGGGCCGAAACATACCTCTAATAAATTCAACTGATATATCTGTTTTGGACTGTCAAATAAGATGCAAGAAATGATCGTGCCAGGAGATCTTTCCATGTGCATCTTAGATTTCGTTTACAGAGCTTCACCTTCATTGAAGTTTAACAAAACAAAACGGAAATTAACCGAGACAGGACAGTCTAGTTTCCCATCACTTATTCACTTAAATAGGCTTGAAGACCCGACGTCACAGTACCGTGTCATAGTAGAACTTTGCTGTGTCAAGACAGCAGTAGATATTCTGAACATCATACTAGAGTAAATACTGAAAACTAAAAAAAAAAATCCTTAATACGAGCCAAATAATGATGTATGTTCAGTTAACTGATGCAACAATAAGTTGGCTTTTCAGTTAAACTTTGAGCCTTGTCCAAAGTCGTGTAATAAGCTGCTTGAGACCTATCATCACCTTGTACTGCGAGCATGGGCGTGATTAAGAAAAATAGAAATAGGTCTATTTTCTCTTATGCTCTTTTAATCAAATCGTCACCTACTTGAGTTGCTCAAGTTAGTCATGAAACGATGACGCGGCAATCCTTATGCAGCAGCTACAATGATTTGAACAATGATGATGATGATGATTTTCGATTTATTTGAACTGAACAATGCTTTACAAACATCCCCGCATATTATTATATATTTATTATGTTGACCAGTGTTGCCAAATACCGTTAAAAAACACCAAAGGTTTCGATGGGATCCCAAAAATCTAATACTTGATCCAGACAATTGCGAACGAACTACGGTACCATACTTGTCCAGAAAAAAAAGAAAATTCAGAAGCGAATTCAGCGTATCTCCTTATCCGTATAAAGAACATCTAATCAACTTCAAGTAAAACTTCTTATAACAAATCCGGTTTCAACCGGATTCCAAACAAGCTAAATGTCCCGGTAAACAAGACCAAAGGTTTCGATGGGATCCCAAAAATTCAATATCTGATCCAGACAACTGGGTCTTGTCTTAGCCAGATCCAGTCTTCGCCAGACTCCTTGAACATTTTTACAATTAAAATTCAGAAACAGATTAAGGCCAAATAGCTAATCAGATGAGAAAACCAAGTTCAGATTTGGATTCAGCATGTGTGTTTACCCCTATAAGTCATATCTGTTTTGACGAAAACTTCCTGCCACTTCTGCCAATTTCCCTGTTCCGGCCGAACTCCAGAACTACTTGTCCGGCGAAAAAGAAAGCTCAAACACGAAACCAGGGTATCTTCTTTCCCCAGTAATGAACATCTAATCAACTTCAAATAGAAATTTAGCTTATAACAAATTTTCCGATTCCAGCCGGATTCCGGTCGAACTATATGTCCGGGTAAATTACGATTGTCACACAGGGACTCAGCATCTCTTCTTTCCCCTAAATCGCTTATCTAATCAACTAGAAATAAAACTTTGACTTCCAACAGTTTTCCCGTCTTGGCCAGATTCCGGAAGAACTAAAAGTCCGGGTAGAAACTTGCTTTCACATAAGTGTTCAGCATGTCTTCTTGCCCTAAATCGAACATCTAATCAACTCCAAATAAAACCTTTAATTTGACACACTTTCCGGTTTGGGCCGGATTCCGGTCGAAATACTTGTCCGTCGAGAAAATAGTTTTCACCATCGTCTTCAGCATGTCTCCCTACCTCTAAATCGAACATTTAATCAACTTCAAATAAAACTTTTACTTTCAACAAACTTTCCGGTGTGGGCCGGATTCCGGGCGAAATACTTGTCCATCGAGAAAATAGTTTTCACCATCGTCTTCAGCATGTCTTCCTACCCCTAAGTCGAACATCTAATCAATTTCAAATAAAACTTTTACTTTCAACAATCTTTCCGGTTTGGGCCGGATTCCGGGCGAAATACTTGTCCGTCGAGAAAATAATTTTGACCATCGTCTTCAGCATCTCTTCCTACCCCTAAATCGAACATCTAATCAACTTCAAATAAAACTTTTACTTTCAACAAACTTTCCGGTTTTGGCCGGATTCCGGGCGAACTACTTGTCCAATGACAAAATGGTTTTCACCACCGTGTTCAGCATGTCTTCTTACGCCATAATCGACTATCACATTAGCTGTTTCAAAATATTTGTTTGTCCCTTAATTTGAATCCCCTCCCCCACCCCTAAATGTAGAGCTACAAAGCCCATCTACGAACTTGACTGGTCCGACGACCCAATGAACCCTCACACCAAGTTTCATCAAAATATCTCATTCCCTTCGAGAGTTATCGTGCTTACAGACGGACGGACAGACGGACGGACGGACAGACGCAAAACTTTTGCGATGTCATAGGTATCCCTCCACTTACGTTTTGGGATCCCAAAAAAAAAATCGTCATATACAAATTCAGCGTGTGTTCTTACCCCTAAATATGTCATCTAATCAACTTCAAATAAAACTTTTGATTTTAACAAATTTTCCGATTTCGGCCTGATTCCGGGCGAACAAGTTGTCCGGGTAGAAATAATTTTCAAATAAATGTTCAGCACGTCTTCTTACCCCTAAATCGAACATCTAATCAACTTCAGATAAAACTTATACTTTTAACAAACTTTCCGGTTTTGGCCGAAATCCGGGCGAACTTCTTGCCCTGCGAGAAAATGGTTTTCACTGTCGTTTTTAACATGTCTTTCTACCCCTAAATCGAACACCTAATCAACTTCAAATAAATCTTACTTTTAAAAGACTTTCCGGTTTTGGCCTGATTCTGGGCTAACTACTTGTCCGGCGAAAAAAATGGTTTTCACCACCGTGTTCAGCATGTCAGCTTACCTCAATATCGAATATTTAATCAGCTTCTAATAAAACTTTTACTTTTAACAAATGTTCCGGTTTTGGCCGGATTTCTATCGAACTACTTGTCCGATGACAAAATGGTGTTCACTACCGTGATCAGCATGTCTTCTTACCCCATAATCGACTATCACATCATCTGTTTAAAAATATTTCATTTGCCCCTTAATTTAAACCCCCTCCCCGAACCCTAAATGTAGAGCTAAAGAGCCCATCTACGAACTCGAACTTACTCTTGACCCAAAGAGTCCTCACACCAAGTTTCATCAAAATATCTCATTCCCTTCGAGAGTTATAGTGCGCACAGACGGACAACTTTTGCGATGTCATAGGTATCCCCCCACTTACGTTTTGGGATCCCAAAAATAAGCCGCTTCATTTTAAAGGCAATCCGAACTGAGGCACGCATTTTTTTTCAATGTTTAGCTTGGGTTCATCCTGTGTTAATTTTGCGTGCTAAAGTTACCCTCTGGTTCGAAGTGATCTCTTAGCAGTTTCTGAGTCATGACCGGAAACCTAGCCTGGGACCTGCTTTCCATTTTCATCTAACGCAAAAAGACATGAAAAGGTAACACAATTCGTCAAGCCTCGAAGGCCTTTAGCCTTGGTTGTTACACCCACCTAGATAGTTGACAGCCCTCAAATTTACCAAGATGAAGAAATACCTCGAGCAAGCGGTGGAAAATAACAAAACCGCAGTCCTCGCCGCACGATGTTCTATTCCAGCTTCACTGCAAATCCCGAACAATTACTTTTAACCTCCCGATTTCTGTCCTTTTCGCTGCAAGGACACCCTTGGCTTTTCAAACAAAGGTCCTTACTTCCCTCCTACTGGGCTTTAAGGGCGAGAAAAAAATGCCTGCTGTTCCTAAAACGCTAATAAAGTCGTAAAGCAATTTAATGAATTTGGTCAATTCACCACGCTTTGCTGTTATTTGTCAGTCGAAGAGGAATGAACTCAGTCTTTTACTTTCAGAAAGACGATCCTGAATTGAGGTGGTGAAGACGTAACGAAACAGGTATATTTCTCAGAGACCTATGTTATACTTGTAGGCGTTAAATAGCCTTCGTAGAAGCTACAGGCCTGAATTTAATTCAATTCAGCTTTAAAGCACACCTCATAGTATTTACTATTTAGGTTCCAATATTCAAAACTATTTGAATACTGTAAAATAAGGCTTTGTTTTTAACAGATTGTCCACGCCTATGGCTGTTTAAGCCTTGTCCCAGGCACACTGACCTCTAGCAAGCACTCTGCAAAATTCCGATATTCGTCGGGAGCATATTGCGCACGGGCCACCATAAAGATTAGTGAGATGTTGCTACCGGGTTTGGAACGTAACATCTGAGATTTGGGTCTCCGGGTTTGCGAATGAATGAATGTGATTACGGAAGTAGGTTGCATTTGCATGATATGTACGACAGATCCTTTAAGCAACGTGGACACATCTTCCGATAAGATTTCGCTGGCGAAATTCGAGTCACTACGGGGTCTGCATGCGAAGCGTCAAAATTTCGGAGAAGATAAATCTCTAGCCCCCTACCGTCTGGATTTACAAGTAAGCCCAGAGTACAAACCAACTATACACAATTCTGCAAGAGAAATCAGAAACCCAAACCTCTTCCTCCGGCAAAAAATCGCTGGATACACTGTCAGAAGTTTCATAACAGACACCACAAGGATGCGCGGTTTCAACAGACAACGCTCAACGGACAACACTTGGAATGTAATCTGGTGTCGCGACAAACATTATTCATGAAGTGTTACGCATAACAAGCATTGCCAGGCAGAGCCGAAAAACCGACAAAAAAGCATCTGCCTAATTTTCCAATATCCTGACGACAAACAAAAAAGTCAACAGATGCTTTTTGTCGTGTTTCGGCTCTTCTTGGCAATGCTTGTTTTGAATATTTCACGTATAACGTTTGTCGCAACAACAGATTACATTCCAAGTGTTGTCCGTTGAGCGTTGTCTGCTATGAACTTCTGACAGTGTAATAATAAGATCATTCGTCCTGTATTTTACAAAGACATTTTAGTTATCCTAAATTCTTTTTCGATTAAAATTTTTTGTTTATCCTCGAGTAGCCTATTTTTGACATTTTGCTCATGCTAATAGTCCAGTGCTATTAGGGTCGCAATTGAATTTTCCTGTACAGAGCTTTCAATTTGGGATATAGACGACATTTGTAAATAACGAGAAAAGCCGAAATGAAGCCCACTCGTAGGTTTCCGCGAGAAGACGCCTCTGCCAACGCCATTTCTTAAAAACATGAAAACGCCATCGAGACACACTGGAAACGCCTCTGTCACAAGTAAGGTTTCCGCGCAAAGACGCCTCTGTCTCTGCTGACGCCGCTTCGTAAAACTGCGAAAACGCCTTCGAGACACACTGGAAACGCCTCAGTGACAAGAAGAACGCCTACGAAATCGAAGAGCAAGTCTGGAATTTCACCCCATTTCAGCTCATACTCAGAGCTTAGAAACCGCAGCAGGATATTACAATCCAGTGTCTCCCGACGCAAACTAGAACAGATATAGCAAATCGTATGATCGGATGGATTGAATTCCTGTCGTCAGGAAATGAGTTTCGGGAGGTCTTCAATTTGCACCAGAGCAGAATGCGACTTATGCGACCTTCTGAGCAAACCGATCTGGATCTACTAAAATGATGACGATGAAATTTATTACGCACTGAAACAACGATGTGAATTAGTGCAATGGCAAAAAAAACCCACTGAGATTTCAATAACGCGGCGAAATTCGCAGGATAAAAAGGGAAAAAAGAAGTAAGGGCCTAACAGCTTTTTGCGTAATCAAAACTGGAAAAATTGTCAAGTGCAGAGACGTACAGGTATTTCATACATTTACGTATATATATATTTCAAATTTCGCGAAAACTTAAAACTGAGTAAAACAGCGATGTATTTTGTTAATCCTGCAGGGTGTATTTCCTACCGAGTCTTCAAATGTGGTAAAACGAGTCTTAGCACCTTCCACTGTGGCCATACAAATATTAAATACTATCGATGAATATTTGTTAGGTTCGAATTCCACCATTGTCCTCGGCACAGTTTAAAGAAGCGTACTTTATACTAGCAAACAAAAACCCACACAATATTTCATCTTATTTCTCGTACACATATATCCAATGTTTTATCTCTCCTATAGTGTTTCCCAATACAACGTGGTAGACTATTCTCTCACACTTTAACCTAGAAGAACTGCAGACTTTTTTTCATCTCAGTTCAACGTACAAACACACTGATTATCGCCTAATATCCCTTCCTTTGCTCACTTTATCTCAAAAGAAGTCCAACCGTTTCCCCACTTTAAGGATACCTCTAAGAAAATATATTTTAATGAATCAAACTCGATGAGCGAAAACACGCCTTTAATCATACTAGGGATGTCCTAAGATTCTTTGAAGAAAAAAACAAGGGCTGTAAGCTCATATAGTACTTGTAGGGGTAGGTAGCATGATATATCAGCTAAGCTTCGGATGGCTCTTCCCAGGCCCCTCCAATTCCCTCAGAGCCTTTACAGCAAGTGTTTCCTGTTTACTGATCAAATCCATCCAGCAAGAGTCATCAAATCGCTTCTCTACATCAGTCAATTCGACGACGAAGTGCCAATGCAAATAAACATAACCGAAGCCTAACCTACAGCTTCCATGATTTTCTTTGATCCAATTCCGGAACCATCCATCGATTCGGTCGGAAAACGCACATATACAGCCCAAGGGCCTCAAACAAAACCGTCTGATCGTTGGACCCAAATATCCTCTAATCCTGATCCTTTGCTATCTGACAAATCTAAGAAAACTTATATTTAGTGAAAATTAAGCCTAACCTACCGCCTCCCTAGTTTGATCCAATTCCTGACTCATCCATCGGTTCCGGTCGGAAAAGGAACATCTATCTCGCAAACGCGTCGAACAAAACGTCTCATCGCTGGACCCGAATATCATCTACCTTTTTTTGCCTTCTCACATCTCTAAGGGAATTCCTCGCGCGACACCGACAAAAGCCCTGGTCCTCGGACAAAGGGGGGCAAGGATAAGTCAATAAAGCGGGATAGGGGCCCTGACAGTGATTCATATTTATTTATACGAAAAAGAGCGAAGCTTGTTCCCTTGATTGCGAATAGTAGTTGCGGGAAAGTAAAACAATCTCGGAAATAAACAGGGAGTATAAACCTGATTGCAATTTTGTTTCTTCCAGCAAGAGACTGACAAAGACCCTTGTCAAGAAGGGCCGAAGTATCCTTATTAGTGAAAGGTCGAATGAAGGAGCGGGGAAGGCTGCAGGATTAGGAGTGGTAGCTAAAGAGGTTAGGCAGGTTTTGAGGGACCATGAAAGGTTGGCCAGGTCTGGTTAGTAGTTCGGTGTCCCTGAGATTTTACGGAAGGGTCAGAGAGATATGGAGGAAGTATCTATTTTAAAGTGGGAAAGGGTAAGGAACAACTACAATTATTGCTTAGTTTACGGCCCCGTAATTATCGTTGGGGAACCGGCGGTTTAAATGGGAGAATTGGTACTTACTTCTGCCCTATGCGTGGAGATGTGAATGAAGATTTAGTCCATCTGCTGTGTACGTGTTGCAAGTTGGATGAGTTGAGGCATGAGAGTAGATGATAAGGAATGGATGGTGAGAAAGACGAAAAGTGATTGTTTCGCGGTGATTAGGAGTTTGGGAAGATTCCTCAAGCTGGCAATGAGGCATCGTGAGAATTTCATGTAGGCTAAGACTGTTGACTTAATATTGTTTTTATGTAATGGGGGTTTACCATTTTTTGTTGTTGTTGTGTATTTGTGTTGCCATAGCCCTGGGGCTTTCTTAAAACAAATATCATATCATATCGCTGAAGAACATAGCAGCCATTTACATCCATTGTTTCATGTATACTTCTAAAAGAATAATTATCGAGTTGAATATAAACAAAACTAAAAGGTCTGGATCTACAACTTGCAAAGTATTCGTTCAGCCCAAGCTGAACCCAGGTTTTATACTGATTAGTAGGCTGACATTTTAAATCGGCCTGTCTTACCAAAAGTCCTTCCAGGCCAGGCCGCAGCAAAAAAAAAATGTAACTTGCGTTATAAATTCACATCTCTAAGATCGCAAGTTCATGTATCTTACAGACAGCCAGAAGAGGACCCTCGCCAAGAAGAGCCAAAATATCAGCAAATATAAGCTTAGGTGATCAATCCATTTAGCACCACTAGCAAAATAGATAAATACCCAATCAGCCAAAGCTGGCGGCGAATACATACATACAAATTTGTGGCTTCTTTTTAAACGTACATCTGAACACAAATCTTGGTCCCACATTCCGCCTGAGAAAACGGGGGTAAATTTTTGGAAGGCTGGATAGGTAGGTCGTTCTAATTTTTAACAAGAATGACGAAAAAAAAATAAAAAAAATAGCCGACTTATACACTTAGCGCTACACAAAAGTGTTTGCTGATTAGTTAGTGTTTCAAAAGTGAAATCACGATTACGATTACTTGAATAAATCGATTAATTCATTCGTAAGCGAGCTACCTCGGCCTTGGAAAAATATTAAAATGCTACGAAGATTTGCTTCCAAGAGGAGGACGTCTGTGCTTGGGGGGGGGGGGGGGGGTCAGGCGCGCGGGAGCTCTGCTGTTTACGCTCGCTGTCTGGTGCGTGCCACGAAACTATTGATTTCTCTTCCGCTCTCTACTTAACAAATTTGAAGTTACCCTGCAGCACTAATTTAATAAGCCAGTGGTCTTACCGTTCTAGCCGTAGTTCGCTGAATCTGATGGGGCGTCACCGACGTAATGGTCGTACATCTTCCGGATCGGTAGGGGACCCAATAAAGCGGATCCCTAACGGCATCTTGGCAGTCAGTTCGGAGGGAGCACTTGTTTTCCAGCGAGCACCACCCACAGTATGGATCCCGGGCACCGAGACACTCCCCACAAGTTCGATAAACTCCACATTCCTGGACACGCAGTTTAGAGACCTGGAAAAAAGGGAAGGTCAGACGAGGGGTCTAGGACTCCGAAGAGGGATGAAACGGGTCTCACTAAAAGTAAAGATGAGAAAATGGCGACAAGCTAAAAGCTTAACGCCAAATTTAATAATAAAGATCGACGTAAGCCTCAATCCTAACCCATTCTCGGGTTACCGACTCCGCTCTAGTTTCCCTGAGACTTTAATGAACGTTGTGACCAGATTTTATTCTTCTGGCGTCAATTCGCCTTATTCCAGTTGAGCGCTCCAAGTGGACTAATTTCTGAAAATTCCCCCGTATCTCACAATCGGCACTGATGACAAAAATAGTACAAATATATAGATCTGTAGTTTAGTGGGCCAAACAACGCAAGTTTCACCTTCTACTACAGCCCAGAGACAGTGCAAAACCTTCACTTCCTGGGAAGCAGATTTCAGATTTTCTACTCGTCACCTGTGGATCTAGTTTACCATGTCTGTCACAAGTGTTGACAATGAGGCATTGGAGGACTTTCAGAAAATAGTCCGCCTGGAAGTGTTGAACTGGAATATGGCAAATTCTAACAAATTCAGTGAACCTTAAATACACAGGAGACAGAAGCCAAGGCTTCTAACCCCTGCAGGTCAATTCTGAAACATGCGGAAGTTTCTCACTGTGGTTCTGAGAGATTCCAGGCGTGTTTTTAATGACCTTCCGGCAAAAAGGATCCAGGGGATGATGGCCAGTCGGATTTTGGAAAATGTGCAGAGTAAACATTACGTTCATCCAAAGTGTATCCTGCGTTTACGAAGTCAAGAACACAAGTGTTTAGACAGTCTAGGAAGGAACTAAACTGAGTTAAATGACAGAAAGTCTCGACGAATAATTTGCTAGAGATAAAAAAGCACAGCACCAGCATCACTTGTTCGTGTCCATGAAGGCATGTTCGACGGAAAAGAACTGATCAGAAGCATTAACGAGTTATGGTAGATAGTAGTCAAATAAAACTTCTTTTTATGACGCAAAGTACTAATATCTTTTCCACCTGGTATAGTTGTCATCTTGTACATAATAAATATTCCTTCAGAGTAAGCTGACTCCGAAATTGGTGTAAACGACGTAACTGAGTGTTACATAAAGAGACGCAGAATATGAATGAATGAATAATCTCACAGTCAATTGGCCGTACAAGAAACATGGACATAATAAGACAGTGCACTTTACATCCCTTATGGCGTCTGTTTATTTGGCTAAAACACACTTAAAAAATTGGCAAATCTCAATTAGTTTGCTTCAATTATCCTGTCGAGAACATCAGGGAACTCATACTATGATGTTTATAATTATGTTCAAAGCAGGAATAAGTAAGGAGGAAATTGAGTACATTATTGAGATGAGGGCTGATAGTTACCATCTGGGGCAAGGTGAAAATATATTGGTCCTTACTTCTGAACTGTGTGCGGTGATGAGGATGAAAGTGTAGTTCATTTGGTGTGTGAGTGTGTGGAACTGAATGAATGGAGACAATAGGTATTTGGTGAGAGAGAATATAATGAAGAATGGATGGTAATGATAATGAATATTTTCTCGCTGAGAAAACTTGAGTCTTGCGATGGAGCATAGATTATTTTTTTAGAATAGGAAGGAGATTGTCAGTTATATAATTTAGTGTATTTATAAACATTTTGTGGCCATGGCCCTTAGGTTTTGTTGGTAATATATTATATTCTATTACATTGAATCCATTAAGAAAACGTCCCCTGGGACTGTCAAGAGTTTGCTCGCAGTATACCAGAAACTGATATGAGCACAAATAACAGGCTGCGGGGATTATATTCACTCGCCAGATTCACAGGATTTACTTACTGTGGAAAAACTTGAGCGTTACTCAAGGCTTGCGATGGAGCATAGAATGAACTTTTTCGAATAGGATGAACTGGTGAATTATATGAGTTGTGTACTTATACAAATATTGTAGTCATGGCCCTCGGTCTTTTTAGGTAATATATTATATTCTTTTATACCCATTAAGAAAACGTCGCCTGGGATCTAAGACTCGCTCGCAGTATACCCGAAACTAATATGAAGACAAATAACAGGCCACGGGAGAATATGCACATACCAGAGACTTGTTTTTGTTGCAATAGTGCTGCCGCATCGCTGCTGCAGCACTTCTTTTGCTTCTGCACAAGATGCGTTTTTGGAATCACTGTCTGCAAGATTTCTTCTAGATTGAAGCAGCGCCTTGCAGGGAAGCACGGACTTGGTAGGTAAGCAAGTTCGCGATCCTCGAGAAGCGCTGCCGTCTTTCTCGGAAGCAATGCAGTGCAAAAATGAATGTAAAAAAAATCAGCCCGGAAGCGGCCGAAAAGTGGACGTGCAACAAAAACGAGGCTCAGATTCACAACCACTGTGCAGTTTAAGGCTCATGGCGCAAATACAAGGAAGACGTAATCATGAGACCCAGAACAGCGATGATTCGGAAAAAAAAAACCCTAACGAATCAGGTTCAATGTGGAACATTCAGAAAAGAAGGAAAGCAAGCTGCTTAGAATGGCAATGGCTGATCTTGTGAATAACATCCCAATTAACTTTCATTGCCAACAGGTCCGTGTTAAACATCGGCACAAACTTCTAAGTATAATGCATACACTGTCAGGAAAAGCACATCGTTAAAGGTGTCAGATGTAAAATACAAGGAGCGGTATATACTAATGCAAAAGTCGCATCTCGAGGGTAATGACGAATCCCGACGGTGCAACAAACAAGGATGATTTACCGAATCAAGCCAGAACTGATTTATATGTTGGAGGATCCGCACACGAATGTCCTTCACTTTAAATTCCGCTTCGTTCCTATAAAGCGTTTTTTGAATCACTGGGAACTGCTCCCATCGTTACAACCACTAGGCTATCACTATAACCATCCACTCCTAGTCATAAATTCCTTCTCTTTTTTCCTTGCAAAAGAATAGTAATGATGCGTGCGTGTTTTTGTAAGCAGAATGTTTGTTTTATATGTATGAACCGTGTATGAATGGAAGGTAGAATAACGTAAAAATAGTGTTACCAGAAGATGTAGAACAGAGAAGACTGCCACCTGCGGCCAACAAGCCCTTTGGGGCTTTCTTAGCAGGTGCTGCAAAATGTTGTGTAGCCTATACATGTGTAAGATAAAATTTAATCCAATCTAATCTAATCAATCTTCCCTCAGCACCTATCAGGTGTACATTATTTTCATCCGATATCTCCTCACACTGGGTAGAAGCAAGGACCAATCCGACTTAACAACCTTCCCACATGTTTCCTTCTATCCCCTAGCAGGGAAAGTCAGGCCTGGTACTCATCACCCACGCTAACTCCACCATATTCAACCCTTACTGCACCCGCGCCTCTTTATCTCCTCAGTACAACGTCAACGAACTTGATCGCAACTTGAAAACCTAACTGACGTTACTACTATCAAACATCAACAGTTAAGTGTTAAGTATGAGAGTTTAGACATATTTAAGGCCTACTTGCGCGAGCTACCGTTAAGCGTATCCCAAATAGGACTGATTGGACATCTTACAAGCCAAGGATAAAAGAGCAAGCTTTCTGCATACCCATTAAGGATAGTGAACATGTGTAGCTACTTAATTACGATACTTTATCTTACTTTTATCAATCGGAAAACATGTCACTTAATTTAACGAAGTTATAACTGGATTGTTTACCCTTCGTCGCGTACAGAATGTAAGTACATCATAGAGAAGCACAAAATATCAGGGATTGGAAGGGGGCCAAATATAGATGGCGATACTTTTCCATATCGAAATTACACCGATTCCACATCTTGTCAGTATTTACAATTTCTCAACCAGTTTTATATAGCACCAAATCAAAGCGCTGATGTCTACTACACCAAATCAATTCGATGACTACTAACCACCACAATGAATGGACATGTTTGTACGCATAATGTGCAATTTTTAATTGGCACTTTCGGCCGGCCAAAGAAGATGCCGCCTTGTACTTGCGGGCATATGTAATCTGAGGAGTTGTTAGCTTTAGCAATCCGGGTGGATGTCGCATTTAAGTGTAGCAGGTCATGGACCATTTCCTCCAAGTGTCAGGCAATTACACATTTTTGGTGCGAATTTGTTAAAGGCAGAGGTCTGCGAACACCAACTTATTGAAAGTTTTAAAATATGTACAGAAACCAATTAATATTTCGTACAGAAAATTAGTTTATAATGGAGACAGTGTAGCAGTTTGTTTTGTTTCTTGTTGCATACCTTTTGGCTAGTTTAAATTTGTAATGTCTGTCTCGTCGATGCACCATCTTTCCAGTTCTGGTTCTGGAATAACGCAACGTAGGTGACACCATCTCTATGAACGAGAGGGTAACAAAACAAACACATCCTCTCGCGTATGCTGACTGGAGATAGGCCAGAGTGACGGACTACAATTTCTGGATACTCTTAAAGCACAACTCTTACTAGGAATGATATTTTCAAGATGAAATGGCTCAGACTTATCGTTTTCAGAAATAATTCTGAACAGAGATAATCGAAAATTACTTTCGACGAGAAATTAGCGATTTTCTTGTTAGCGCTTATCGACTCTATCCTGCCTCTCTCTCTCCGACAAGGCTGCTGGCCGCAAAATATTGAAAACTGAATGCGCCTTGGTTAAAAATGGGAAAACGAACCAAAGCAAAGGAGTCCAAAACAAAAGGTAGACCAGAAGGTCTACTATATCTTCCACAATGAAAAATAATACTTTGGAGCTTCGCTTGTCCTTATTTGTAAAATAATTGTCGACAGACCTTAGCAAAGTTTGCGTTGCTTGACTTTCAAAACTCGGCTAGGCCTAAAAAGCGCTAAAAAGTCATAGATACAAAACGGAACAATGGCGAAAGGTGGGGATTTCAGAACCTTGTAATTCAAAAAGGGAGCATGTGATAATATGACAGAGAGAATAAGCAAGAGATGTTCTTTAAGATTCCGTATGGATAAGCTTAGATTTTTTTTCAGCTTCAGGATGAAACAGCAGAAAATCCGGCTGAGGAAACCTAATCGTCTGCTCAAACCATTATGGTCCCGTAGTATAGTCCAAACCCCCCGGGGCTCGCGAGTCAAATTCCATATTAAGAAATCAGGCAAAAAACAGGCGCCGTGAGTCCAGCGCCATCAGATATCCGGTGCAACTTCAATCAGTGACAAGCAGGAAGGGGAAAGGGAAGACACAGATAGAGTTACATCTTACAAGAAGCTCAGTAAATGAAGTTCCCACGTGGTGGTCGTCGGTAGACTATTAACCGCATAAGCTGTTTAACCACTACCGCGATTTGACGGCGTACTGAAGTCAATTAGCGCCTGAGGCTTACCAGCGTGAATGGTGATGGTTTCACTTAGCGGTATCCTGAAATCTACTAACCCCGGATCGTAGAAGCATGCAAACATGTAGCTGAAGCATTTAGATTTAGGACAGAAAGTTTAGCTTAGTTTAGGCAAGAACAAATAAGCCAATAGAACCTCTCTTTTTGGTTCACGCAGCGACTCTGGATACCCCGGCAAAACTGAGCTAAGTTGGAGGTACTTGCTGAGGTTTGAGTTAATGCCCTTCTACTTCCCTCTTCGCCACTGCGCATATCAGACGAAAAAGTACTGAGTCAGTGAGTCACGTCTGACGTCATAAGGGTAGACAACCAATCCACTTTCACTTTCGAAATTTCTTCGCCGGGGCTTTACTGCGATATAGCTGTTTGTAGAGGTAACGAATAGTGATGTTCAGCGTAGCTCCTACCCTCCCCTCTTTGCATCGGGCAAGGTATACGGAAATTATTCGACTCCGCATAGTCGTATTACAGAGACAGGGAGACGGAGATTCTGGTGCTTATTTGTTCTTGGTTTAGGTAAGAGTTTTAATAACTGGTTTAACAGCTCGTTTGAGTGGTTGTATATTCATTCAATGCTGTAGGGCCTTTTGGCTGAATAAACAAACATTATTGTTGTTATTTCCAAGCATGGATCTTGATTGGGGCACGGGCGATAAAACGGACATGAACTGCGGGGTGTGGAGGGAGGGGGGAGGGAACAGACCGAGGCAAATTAACCGTATGCACGATTACCTTGTGTAAGATAGTCTGCAGGTAGTTCTATGGTGTAGGTAGTTTTACTATTAGGTAGCGAGAGGCTGCCCACTATCAATTTAGTGTACAGCAAGTGCCAGGTGTCGGCTGACACATGTTTAGAAGCGTTTGAAAGATGAATCTCTTAATTATTAGACGTCATCGGTGCCGGCACCACTTATTTCGGTAGGTGCCAGCCGGTGCCGGGAAAGAGTGTACAACAGGTACCGGAGAGTGGGTAACCCCTCGTTAGAGTTATATCACCGGTTCAACCTCAAACTGGGGTATGTTTTAGTTTCTTGTTCCAAAGGACACGATAACCTTGTGTAGCCTGCAGGTGTAAGTAGTTTTACAGCTAGCAAGTTATGTCACCCATCCACTCTAACAACTTTACTTTCTCGAGGTAAGTACGACAAACACATCACGGATAGGTACGAAAAAATCAATGGTTTAAATTCACACTTCAGTGTCCGACGTGTCCTTTCTAAAAGCATTTCCTTTCCACCAACTGCATTATCTTTTACCCGGTCAATCAGCTCAGTCGTGTTTTTCATAAGAAATGCAAGAAATCCGCATCCCCTTTGCTGACGGATTGAGATCGATGACGAGTATTAAGATTATATCTTAACGAATGTCTTGTCAACATCTTTTTGTTAGCATGGCGACCCGACCGATGTGGTTAGGGAAGGAGCTCCGATAGGATAGCCAAGTCCAGCAACGACAGTAAGACAAGTACACAATCCTAACCACGCTTGTCTTGAATTCCAAGTTTAAAGTCCCAATCCAAACATTCCGTTTACCTTTTCTTAGTAATCGCATGCCACAAGTTTATTTTGAATTGAACGCGATTGCTGGGTTGCTCTTTCGGCTCGAGAAAAAACCCACGCTGAATGTCTTCTTTTCTAGATGACGAGATTTTCCATGATTGATTAGCAAAGAATTATAAGACCTAACTGATAACTTTTGTAAGTCTTCAGAGGTACCACACTGGTCTTGGTTTTTTAATTTATTCGTATTTGTAATAAACAGTTGGAGAACTAGATGGAAATTATTATTTTGACCCTTGGCTCCCTACGTGCCATAACAGCTGTCCGGGATAATCGGCTGAGATTTAGTCCAGAAATAGTTATTTCAAACCTAGGAAATTTGGTCAGTTTTTTATGGCACTTGCCCTTCGGCCAAGTGCCATATAGCGATCGCAATTTCTGTCCGTCCGTCGGTCTGTCGGTCTGTCCAGGTTTTGCTAGTTCGGGCACTTCCACATAAGCTAGGATGATAAAACTTGGCAGGCATATCAGGGACCCCAAATGATTAAGTTGGAAATAGTCACTTCCCCGATCCGAGCACCGTGGGGGGAGTGGAGGGAGGGGGAATCCGGAATCTTGAGGTATTTTTAACTTTTGAACGGGTGATCGGATCTCGATGAAACTTGATATTTGGAACGACCTCATGCCTCAGACGACCCACTTAAAATCCAGACCGGATCCGGTGACTTTTGGGGGGAGCTGGAGGGGGCAACCGGAAATCTTGGGAAACGCTATGAGTGGAGGGATCGAGATGAAACTTGGTGCGAAGACACCTAGCAAACACTAGATACATCGTTGACATAACCGAGCCGATTCGGGCACTGTGGGGGGGGGGGAGTGGAGGGAGGGGGAATCCGGAATCTTGAGGTATTTATAACTTTTGAAAGGGTGATCGGATCTCGATGGAACTTGATATTTGGAAAGACCTCATGCCTCAGACGACCTACTTAAAATCCGGACCGGATCCGGTGACTTTTGGGGGGAGCTGGAGGGGGCAACCGGAAATATTGGGAAACGCTATGAGTGGAGGGATCGAGATGAAACTTGGTGGGAAGACACCTAGCAAACACTAGATACATCATTGACATAACCGAGCCGATTCGGGTACTGTGGGGGGAGTAGAGGGAGGGCGAATCCGGAATCTTGAGGTATTTATAACTTTTGAACGGGTGATCGGATCTCGATGGAACTTGATATTTGGAAAGACCTCATCCCTCAGACGACCCACTTAAAATCTGGACCGGATCCGGTGACTTTTGGGGGGAGCTGGAGGGGGCAACCGGAAATCTTTGGAAACGCTATGAGTGGAGGGATCGAGATGAAACTTGGTGGGAAGACACCTAGCAAACACTAGATACATCATTGACATAACCGAGCCGATTCGGGCACTGTCGGGGGAGTGGAGGGAGGGGGAATCCGGAATCTTGAGGTATTTATAACTTTTGAACGGGTGACCGGATCTCGATGAAACTTGATATTTGGAAAGACCTCATGCCTCAGACGACCCACTTAAAATCCGGACCGGATCCGGTGACTTTTGGGGGGAGCTGGAGGGGAGAACCGGAAATATTGGAAAACGCTATAAGTGGAGGGATCGAGATGAAACTTGGTGGGAAGACACCTAGCAAACACTAGATATATCATTGACATAACCGAGCCGTGCCTACTCGTAAGAAGTGCCATATGAGCTCGTAGCTCTTGTTTTAATTTGCTCTTTGTTTTACGATGTTTTTAGTGGTTTTAAAAATTCATAGTGACAGTAGGGATGGTTAGCATTGTGTATGTGGTAGAAATACCATTTTATGTGGTCCGCTTTAAAAAGCTATGCTAGAATTGTAAGGTTCTTCTGATATAAGGCCAGCAAGTTACCATAACCAACAACATCTTGTTCCAGGCACGCAAAAAACGAAAACAAAGAAAAAAAGCAAAAGGAAAAACCGAGGGGTTGCGCACTGGTGCCTCATGGTGTACATGGTCACGTGCATGATGCCTGCCTCACGTGCCTGATGCCTGCCTCACGTGCCTGATGCCTGCCTCACGTGCCTGATGCCTGCCTCACGTGCCTAATGCCTGCCTCACAAGCCTCATCTGCCTCTGCTTCATGGTGTACATGAAATCGGTCAGTGTGCAACCCCTCGGAAAAAACTCCACAAAATATGACAAAGAAATCCTTCTTGGCGCCACAGATCGCAGAATTCTACGATATGTCACGACTAACGGGCTTTCGAATTCTTCGACAAAGCGAGCCAGAAATCTGCGACCAGTAAGACCAGTAAAGAAGCAAAAGTGTATAATTATGAAATTAAAAAAGCGAGATTTCAATTCTCGTTGATAATTGATAAAAAGGACGATTTCCGCGGGCAACAGCATGTCACACATTTTTGCGGCCAAATATCACACATTCCGATAGAGAAAAGTGGAAACACTGTGCAGAAATGGCCTTTTCCAGTACACTAACGGGATCCGTACTGCCCAACCTCCCTGCCTGTGTAAACCTAATGGGCACCTTTGCACCCCCTCGCTTAGCACAGACAAAGCGTAAATTCTCATGCAGTAGCCTACGTCCTGCCTCTTTAGCCTTCCTCTATTTTTCAAACTCCAACTTGTTACTTAAAGCAAGTAACGAAATTTCGGCTGAGAGAACAGTTATGTAGAGCGGGTTTCGTCTCCTGAATCCACTTCAGAAGTCGTTGACTAACTCTTCGCGTCGACTCTCAGTCAGGAATGTAACCGGATCAGATTGGCAAGGACGGACGCCGACACTAACTGAAAACTTCCAAATGACAAAGCAGTGACTCACTGCAACCACCTGAAACCTCGTCGCTGGTATGGAGACGCAAATGAAGTTCACCATAACGAGAGAATGTCCAACTAATTGTTTTGAAGCTGAACGTTGGCAATTCCTACTGGACCAATCCTACCGCAAAAAAAGGCAAGAGCTAACAGCTCCAATGGCACTTGAGCTCCAAATCTCAGAACCTGGGACGGACCAAACCACAAATACCTCATCTAGACAGTCCAAAAACCTATATAAAATCAGACAGAGGGTCGATAATAGCACAATCTAGTGATGTGTCCTGTCACCGTGAGATCTAGAAAAAAACGAGAAAACTACGAACGCCACATCATGGGCTCTTGGTGCCGCTAAGTGGCGCCAAGGGGTGACGCAGGGATTTATTGCCCCGTATGCAACCATAAAGCCGCACTTTTCTCGGACAAGAGGGGGGAGGATTTATTTCAACCCTTTAGGCAAGGTGTTTACGGAATACTACCCGTCAAACTACTAATATTCTTTCCATTAACATAAGGATCTATTTCATATACGTGTGATGGTTGCTGATAACAAGACAAGGGCGGACACACATATACTGATCCGCTAGTAGCGCTGAACTGGTAAAGGGCCAATTTTGCAACATGCAGTCCACTGCCAAGGATGCTGACTTCTAACCACCAAGTTCGTCTCCCAAACCTTCATGCTCGAGCCTCCCGGCACGTTGCGAACTTGGAGAAGACAGCACGCAGATCAATATACTAGCACTCAATGAAACGGGATTCATTTCCATTCGGAGACTGCATGGAGAGGGAACACCATCTTTCCATTCTTTCTGATTCTTGGGTTGTTTTTCTAAGCTGATTGTAAACACGTCAAATCAAGCCAGCTTCTGAAATGTTGATAGTAAGAAACCGCGGGAGGCAAATAGATCATGCTGATGGGTTTCCGTTCAGATGCTTTCCATTAAGACACATGAACACAAGGAGGGCTGAACTCTGCTAGAGGAATTTACAGGCGTACTTTTATACTGAAGAGAGGAACCAAAGGTTGAAAAACACATCAATAGAAGCCTGAACCAACCAACAGTTAACAAAATTAAAATTACATCACAATTACGCTTGAATGTTGACTTGTTTTAGTTATAGTATATATTACAATATTAAAACGAGAATAAACTGAGCAACAAATAGAAACAAACTCGAAAGAATAACAGTTTGTGCCAGAGCAATAGGAGTGAAGACCCTATATTTTGTTAGCAGTAATTCTGTTTGATCATTAGGAAACATATGAGAATATGGGGGGCCCTCGAGCGCAACGGGGGACGTACAGTAGTGTCCACTAGGTGACCAACCCATCGCTACAGCGAGAGCATAAACTTATAATACTGAAAGACATTGGCGGGCAAGTAATTAATTCCATTAATCCTTTCGCACTCAAGTGAAAAAAATAGCAACCAAAGTTGGTGACCTCGAGCATTGGCAGACAAGTAAAGTTTTGGAAGACAAAAACAAAATTCTTTTGAAGTAATCCTTATTATCATTTAAGGCATCCCATGACGAGACAAGTCCAACTGACAGATACAAGGATAAGCCACACGGGTAGATGGTGTTTTCGAATGTTAACATGCAAGCACACTGTCCAGTTCTGACAAGCTAACTATAGAACTCAAAGATCATTCAAAATCAGAAGTAATCCAACACACAGGTCGTTTGATTAGTAGATTTAAACTTCCGAAAACTTGTGATAAACTTACCTATTTCGTTTGTGTTTTACATCTTAGCTTTTTTTTTCTTGAGCATTCGTCTTGTTGCTGAGAGCTCAGCATGAATGTTTTTTTATAGTACCCATTTCGATTTCATTTTAGTTGCGTAATAAAGTTAACCAAATTCTCTTTACAACTCGGTGTCTGACCACCCCCCAAGCCTACTTCTACGAGTAACCAGGTTCGGAAATGGGACACATCGCCGTTTTATAACTAGACAACACGCAGAGTTAAAACTTTCAAAAAACATAAAACTGACATCGGGCTTCGAATAGTTGGGCGAGACCGGCAAACTATGAGAGTCATCTGACTTTAACTGCGACTTCGTTTCAGTGCGATTAACCAAAATCACTATCGTGACCAGAGCAAAATAACTCTAGACTCTAGAGGGTAATGCGAAGACCTATCTTTCCCATGCATCATAAGAGCTGAATGCTCATATGGCACTTGTAAGAACAGTTAGCATGTTTGTCAGATATGCGCAGTCGTCAAGGCTGCATCTCTCTCTCGATGTTCATTCATCAGAAAATCGGCTTGATCTACTAGATCGGAAATGGTTATTCCACTCACTGACAACTGTTTCTCCCAAAACGATGATCAGATCGGGGGAGGGACTATTTTTAAGCCAATCTGACGGAGTCCCTAAGACGCCTGCCAAGTTTCATGGTCATAGCACATTTGGAAGTACCCCAGCTCGTGATGACCAGAATTGTGTAAAACCCTCTCAAAATTCCCCCAACTGTGACAAGATCCTGTCCTGTTTTGTCAGTACTGTCTCGTATTGTGCTTGTTCTTTCATCCAAGTCCAATCCCGATCATTCGACTCTAAGCGCTTCACGAGATTTCTTGCACCCGTTCTGAAGTTATGCATGTCACTATATGCTGGATTCCACATCCCTCCACTCCCCCCAACATCATCGTATCGGGGAAGGAACTATTTTCAAGTCGACCTAGGAGAGTACCTAATATGTCTGCCAAATTTCATGGTCATAGTACATCTAGAAGTACGGCCTAACACGTGATCACCGCGGAAATCCTAGAAACCCCCTCCGACCCCCTCCACTGCGACACGATCCGGTCCTATTTGTCAATAAAGTATCTACAGTTAATGCTCGTTTCCCTACAAGTTCCATCCCGATCCCTCGACCCTAAGCGTTTCAAAAGATTTCCGGTCCCGCCTCTACTCCCATCCCCAGTTATCGGATTCGGGCCAAATTTGAAATTGAAAATCTGAGACACTTGTTCATCACACTTGTGAAGTTTCATGCATGTCCAATTACCCGTTCCAAAGTTATGTATGATTCTAGTTTCCCGATTCCCCATCCCTCCACCCCCACCCGCGATGTCTGGATCGGGGAAGTGATTATTTCCAAGTTAACCTGGTCGGTTCCCTCATACGCCTTCCAAGTTTTATTGTCCTAGCTTACGTGGAAGCGTTTCAGGAGATTTTCGGTGCCCCCCTCCAGCCCTTCCCCACAGGTATCGAATCCGGTCCGGATTTGAAAGTGAACATCCGAAACACTTGTTCTTGACACATGTCAAGTTTCACGCATGTCCGATTACTTACCCTTTCCAAAGTTATACATGTTAATAGTTTCCAGATTTACCATCCCTCTACTCCCCCCACTATGATCAGATCTGGAAAGTGATTATTTCCAAGTTAATCTGGTCGGTTCCCTGATATGCCTGCCAAGTTTCATTGTCCTAGCTTTCACGAGATTTGTTTAGTTAGCATCAGGGCAAAATAGCTCTAGTTACTTTGCTCTGACTAGCATTTAGCATTCGTTCTGACCACTAGGTCTTACTTTTAATCTTTAAACCGTACCTACTCCCGCATTCGCTTCTAAATAGATCGAATCGTAGCGCCGTAGTCGAGCGCTGGACCTACGCCACAGAGGTCCGTGGATCGATCCAGCATTAGGGAAGAGCTCTTTTTGCTACCGTTTTTCCTAGTTTCTGGACTCCCAGATCCGAGGAAAGTCGGATGGGGAAGTGATTATTTGTAAGTTAATCTGGTCGGGTCCCTGATATGTCTGCGAAGTTTCATCGTCCTAGCTTGTGTGGAAGTGCCCGCACTAGAAAAACCTGGACCGACCGACGGACGAACAGAAATTGCGATCGCTATATGGCACTTGGCCGGAGGACAAAAGGCCATAAAAATGGGGCTCTGTCCCAGCGCCACCCAGCTCGCTTCGCGAGAGAAGTTTCAACAAACTGTTCGTGTGTACAGTGGCGGACTAGCGTTATTTTGCTCTTGATCAGAGCCAACGCTCATTAACGACTGGTCGAGTTTCAGTAGGGATGTTTGTCTCCGCTGCGACTTGACTGAGTGTCACTTTTTCAAAGTTCGCACATTACTCTCCAGAGTTATTTTGCTCTGATCTTGACATAGTCAACACGGAACGATAGGGTATCGATTGCATCCTAACGTGAGCTCTCTGAAGACAATCTATTGGCGATATTTCGCCCTTAATGGCAAAGGTCCTCTTCAGCGCGTAGCTGCAAAGATGAACTTGCGATAAACGGAAAAAGTTTCTAGATAGTTTCAATAGCGAGTTCATAGCAATTACCTATTTTGGCTCCGGCCTAAAGAGGACCCTTGCCAGCAAGGGACGAAATTTACCTTGTAAGAAAGAAAACGTCCGGTTATTCCTTCCCTCACAGTTTGTTCGCCTGTGGTTCGGATGACCCATACACAGAGCTGCGGACAACTGGTGAAATTAAAATGTAGATAAATCTCATCAAGAATCACCAGCCTTTCGAACAAATACGATCATCATCCTACAAATACATCAGGAAACGGGACTTTGGCATAGATCATCTTCCATCACGTTCCCCTGCCCTCCGCCCCATGGATAGCTGGTTGCAGAAGCCCAGGAACTGGTGGTTTCCAAGTGGACCGGGTCAGGTCAGGTCCCTACCAGCAGATTTCGACTTCGACTGACCAGCCGACCGTCAGACAGAAAACGCGAATCATAAGACGTTACAGATGTTATGCTAAATGTGCCACCTGTTAGAACATGCATTGCCAAGCCATGAACTATAGTTTAAATTAATGACGTATCTCCATAAAAAAAAAAAACAATACCAGTCAAGACAATAGACTGGTATACGATCGGTAGTGAGCCAAAAGCTTGTAAACAGAAGATTCGACCAACAATGAAAGCTACTAGATGCTGGCCTATTGTTCTCCAACTCAAAGTAGCTGGGAATTTGGTTAATAGCTACTGCGTGTTTGGTTTGCCCGTTCGTACGGCTCATAGCTTCTTTTGGCGTACCACTCGTAGTAAGTCTCCTTTTATATGCTGTACAGGCAGGAGGAAGATAGCCTACTGACAAACAAGGACAAAAGCTTTGGCGAGGTCCAAGGAGAGACACGGTTGAGTATCTTTTAAGTCTAGGCTGGTTTCTCAAGAATACTGTTACCGTATTAATTGTCGTTCAGAAACATGTCAAAAATGCGTAACAGGCCTTACCAATCAACGAGGAACCGGTGTCGCCGTGGTGCCATCTATTGTTGCGATTTGGAAGTATTCGTATGGGCAAGCTCGAAACACATCTTGGCAAGAAAAACAGACCAAAGAAAAAAGCCTTGGCTGGTATGTATAAGAATAAAACCTAACACAATACATCTAAATATTTGGTATTATGTATTTATTTCAATAATTTGCTTTGAGCTTATCTTGTCATTTCCGACTAGGAATAAGCCACACTTTCAAAACAAACAAGAGCTACGAGCTCATATGGCACTTGTACGAGTAGGCTGTACAAGAAAGTAGATGAGAACGTCACAAAATACACCCGCCATCCAAAAATGCGGTTCGGAAATAGAAATAGGATATTTAGTTTCATTCATTTCTGAGCAGTTCCGGCATCGTCTCGATTGTCTGTAGCAAATGCACATGACTGTTCAAACTTTCATGCCAATAATTCCATTTGTTTGATCCCTAGACGTGCTACACGATTTCCGGTACTCACTCTATCTCCACCTACCGTGGCCGAATCTGGTTCGGAATAAAAAAAATCGATCACCTTATACCATCCATCAAGTTTCACTCGAATCTGAGCATTTTTGGAAAGTTCCGGTACACTCCCCCCCCCCCCCTCCCACCAACGTTGTCGGAGCCGGTTCGGGCACAATCTCTTAATTCCCTGTTCCTGTCCATCAAGTTTTACTGAAATTGGAGCATAGCCTATCTGCAAGTTTCCAGTCCCCCCCCCCCTACCTTGGCCGAATCCAGCCCGGCCGCCAAATAACAAATCTAGGCCGCATAAACTCGGCACTGTCGAATTTGCATCTCATTCGGTCCGTCCGTTTGGTTTTTGTGCATGTCAAAAGTCCCCCCACCCCCAATTCCCCTAATCCTGGTCGCATATGGTTCGAACGCATGTTTTACATGTCGAAGCCATCGATTCGTATCACCCATGAAGTTTCACTCGAATCAGACCACTCGTTCGCAATTTATAGAAGTCAATTTCCATATTTCTCTTCTCTTGCTCCCCAAAAAATGCTTGAATCTAGGAACGGAAGTTTACGGGGGTATGTTGTGTCAGGTTCTTAAGTCAAGATAATTCGGGTCGCTAATATGCCTGCAAAGTTTCGTTGTCGTTTTACATCTGGAACTATTCTAACTCACGACTACCGGAATTCCAGGAAACCCCCTCCAACTCTCCCTAGAGCCCTGAAACCATCTGGCTCCGTCAATTTCATCTAGGCCTAATGCTTCTTCCATCCATTAAGTTTCGTCCCAATCACTCTGCTTTTAGAGTTTCTTGAGTTTTCCACCCCCCCCCCATCCCCACAGGTATCGGACCCGACCCGGATGTGACACTGAACATCCGAGGCGATAGCTCACCAGACAAGTTTCATTCAAATCCGATCACCCGTTCAAAAGTTATGCACGCCACTAGATTCTGGACTCCCCATCCACCCACTCCCCCCACGATGGTCGGGTCGGGGAAACGGCTGTTCTCAAGTGAATCTGTTCGGATCCCTGACATACCTGCCAATTTTCATCGCCCTAGGATATCAGGAAGTATGACGAACTCGCGGGATCGCTAGAAATCCGAACCCCCACCCCAACTCCCCCACAGTGCCCTGATACGGTCCGGTTATGTCAATGACCTGTGCTTGTTTTTCCCACCAAGTTTCACCCCGATCCCTCCACTCTGAGCGTTTCTCAAAATTCCCGGTTCCCTCCCCCAACTCCCCCCAGTGTCATCGGATCCGTCCCGGATTTAAAGTGAGATGTCTGAGACACGAGGTCATCCTAAATATCAATTTTCATCAAGATCCGATCACCCGTTCGCAAGCTAAAAATACCTCAAATTTTGGCTTCACCCTCCCTCCACTCCCCCCACCCAGATGGTCGAATCGGGGAATTGACTATTTCCTATTTAATCTGGTCGGGTCCCAGACATGCCTGTCAATTTCCATCGTCCCAGCACATCAGGAAGCACGGAACTCGCGGGATCACTACAAATTCGGACTCCCCCCCCCTAACTCCCCAAAAGTGAGCGGATCCGTTCCGGTTATATCAGTCACGTATCTAGGACTTTAGCTTGTACTTTCCACCAAGTTTCATCTGGATCCCTCCACTCTAAGTGTTTTCCAAGATTTCCGGTTTACCCCTCCAACTCCCCCCAGTGTCACCGGATCCGGTCTGGATTTAAAATGGAGCGCCTGAGACACGAAGTCCTTCCATATATCAAGTTTCATTAAGATCCGATCACCCGTTCGTAAGCTAAAAATATCTCATTTTTCCTAATTTTTCCGGATTCCCCCTCCCTCCACTCCCCTCCAGATGGTCGGATCGAGGAAACGACAATTTATAATTTAATCTGGTCCAATTCCTGATATGCCTGCCAAGTTTCATCGTCCTAGCTTATCTGGAAGTGCCCGAACTAGCAAAACCGGGACCGACAGACCGACTGACGGACAGAAATTACAATCGCTATATGGCACTTGAGTAAGCTCAAGTGCCATAAGAAGTCCATCCGCTTAGCTAGTATATGCAGCCTAATAAAAGTAGGATTTATGACGCACTTCTCAAGGGCGTAAGTGCAGTAGAAAAGGACAACAAAATATAAAATAATCGCAAAACAGTAAACAATTATTTTCCATAAAGGTTCACTAATTTAGAATCACAATGATGGGATCGTGGACAGGTAAGTTTTCAACCGGAGAACACAAATTAGAAGAGAGGGCTTCAAGCGTTAACAAGGGGTCGGAAATTAACAAACGGCGGATCAGGTAGCGGTTCCGCGTGCGCCGTCGTAGGTAGAGAAGAAATCTCAGTAGAATAGTTGATGAATACTCTATATGACTAAGTCCAAAACACGCCAGTGATCCTCAGGAAGAAGGAGTAAGCTTGTCCGTGCGACTCAAACTCAACGACTCAAGTGTTATGTCAATCAATCACCACGATCTTTAGGAGCAGCTGTGACACCACTTCTGCCTTTCTTCCGCTTGCTACTCGGACAGGTCGGAGATTTTGCACCGGCAAGGAGAGATAGTCATCAAGAGAATAGGTGGGATTCGAGGACTCGTTGTCACAAAGGGTTTATTCATTTTTCTGTTCGTGGACAATAATGCTGTCTCGAGTTAGGATTTTCCACAAAGAAAAGGTACAGTAGTTCTCCCAATAATCATTCCTATCGTCCTCCGTCATTGTTCCTTCATAAATCCTTTCCGCATCAAAGTCTCTACGCCAAAAGAAACTGAACACCAAACTAACCTATACCTGAAGAATCGTTAGTAGGGAACGATCAAGATATCTGAGGGGGGACACTCCCTCCGTGGATATAGGCTAGCTCCCTCGGCGATATCGGACGAAAGGCCGGATCATGACAAATGACAGGGATGTCTCATCCTGACCCCAGGACAGCTAGCGTTGCCTGATAGAGTTTACTGGACACAGATATAAGCACGAAGGCTTCACACACCCCAGAAGCATCGGCCTATCATAAAGGGTGGGCAAAACGATTCTTACCCTCTACACCTGGTGATTGGCAAGACAGACAAGAATCCTAGGAGATCAATTTTATAATCCTTCTAATGTGCGAAGCGAAGACCCTTTCAGGGATGGAGTCTAGCCGAAGTACCCAGCCTAGGTCCACTGATAACCAGTCACATCCATGTCCAACACAAATCAATCGATTTTTACAATGTTACTGGATAAGCCACGGAGGATTGTTTTCAATCAGCAAGACAACTCTCACTGAATCTCTGCGTCAATTTGTATGTCCACATATTCTATGGATTTCCATACCGTTAGGGGAAAATCAGCAACTTTTTGGAATGTCTTGTCACCCTGCAATAAACTCCAAATTGTCCTGAATGGGAATCCGTAATATACTGAGAGCAACTGACAATCGATAGCGAGAAGATACAATGAGACGTCTCTCAGATCCACAATGTCACGGTGAGGTTAATGGTTCTACTTTATCCTGACCCCTGTCCTGACCTTAAAAGCATGTAGACGTACAAAAGCATAGTTAAGCAGGACACTAATCGAGTAGGACCTAGATGTTCGAACACGACAATAAGTTTGAACTAGTTTGCAGCGACAAGGAAACTCGAAACTGGATTGTTACATCCTAAACGTACGAAAGGGACTTAACAATTTAAGGTAGTTAAAGCACTCCTGTCATATGCCCATTCGTTCATTTTCCCATATGATCGTCTCAAACTTCACGACATTATAAGCTAATTAAGTGTTCAGTCATTGCATAATTTTAGTTAAAACTGGCGTTACGAGCACGGTCCTTTGTGTTCCGGTTCCAGCTTCATAAAAGTGCGTTCACACAGAGGAATCGGGCGCGAAACTTTATTTCGTTGTAGTTTTGTAGCAGCAACAAAATCGCAGCAAGGTTCACACACGACGATTGCCTTCAGCTGTAAAAGGTGGCAATTGTTTCCTTTTCCTTCCTTCCATCAACACTTCTGAAGCAACTTTCTTCTAGGCTTTGACGACCAAATTACTCTGCTTGTTTCTTACTGTTCTTTTCATGTTTAACTGACTGACATTTCACAGCTAACATCATTTATATCCATTTCCCTAGATTTTTGTGGCGCAATTTTTTAGCTGTAGTTGAAATAACACAGCTACAGCGATTCTACCAAAAATCACAGCGAATTCGTAGCTTTGTGGCAAGAAATTTGTGGCCGACGAAAAATCAGGCTATTCTGCGAATATTCGCGTCAGTGTGAAAGCACAGTAAGAGTGGCTCACGACTCACGAGGAAATTCAAAATAGAGAGGGTTGCAGTTTCCCTCAATGAGTAGTCAAACACAGCAGAAAAGCCGAAAAGAACATCGTTAAATGTACTTCAACGAAATTTGATGCAACTTTTTCTTTTTTAGCCATAAAAACACCAAATACACAAACAAATTTAAAACTAACTTCGCTGCTTTTCTTTACTGAAGACCTCCTCTGTGGTAATGGTCTGTTCACACCTAATTTTTGAAGTAAGCAGCCCCTTAGCAGTATACTTCGCTAGGATACTAGGCACTTCCCCGGCGATGACTGCGAATTGTAAGATTATAAAGCAGATGGTAAATGTATGAGGTAGTGCTCGTTGTGAAGCATGATAGCCTACGGCTCATAATTGAGACTGTATAAGGCTCATTCGGAACTGAGATCAGTTTCATTCCATTTCCTAGAAACTTGGAAGCTCCGTGACAATAAATAAAGAAGCAGATCTCTATTCCCAAACGTCTGGTTAGTTTCCTTAAGTTATCTTTTCTCTTTTTTCCTGTTTTCTCTCTTTTCTATATATTCTTGTTTTTGTCTATGTTTTCTCTTTTTTTTCTAGACAAATCCAGTTAATCTGTTTGTTCTGCTGTTTATTTCTAGTTATTATTAAGTAGTGCCCTGTCCAGCCAAGCACACATTCTTGCGCTTTCTTGGCAGGTTAACTACACTAGTCGGTTGTTTTAGTTTAACCATAAATGAATGAAACTGAAACTAAACTGAACTATTATAAAGCAAAGAATATTAACAATCACAAGATGAAAACGGGAACCAATCAAATTTTAGCCATAGCCTGATCAGTAGGCTATCGTACATTGGGACCCCTCAATAAATTCTATGTTTTATTATTTTTACAAAACACGGGAAATTAACAATTTGGTCTAAGCAAATATATAGTCCGACGTAGGTCATCATTTTTTTTTCAAAAATAAAAAAATAGCTTCAAAGGTTCACCAGAAAATACTTAAACATCTAAACACAGTAGACTATGAAGGAGACTTTCTCGAAATCGCCTTCTCCAAAATCTTAAAATTAAAGAAGAAATCCGTAGTATGAGCTTACACCTCGGTTCCTAATCTTTCATTTTTGCCCACTGACATCCTTTCACTAGCCCCCCCCCCCCCCATTTCCCTATTTCCTGCCCACTTCTCTAGCGGTACCGGAACAGCTAACCACAGTCCATTGGCTGTCTTGTTCAGTCGTCCTGGATGTCTAAATGATTAATAGTCCAAATCAAGTGTACATTGTCGATTACAACTGGGGCAATTGATGGTGCTGAAGAGATGGAAATAAATGGGATTGCCAAAACTTGTCACTTCATAAAGAGTGATTCGTCGCGAGCCTGAAAGCTACGCTACAGCATTTTGAATTCAAAGGGCCGAGAGGGTGGAGCCAGTCCCCCGCTGATACGCTAGTTTGAATCACCCATATCTGAGATAACTGAAGGGAAACAATAACGTCTTGAATAATTTTAACTGATTTTCAATTACTGTAATTATTATGTTATTGTCATTACATATTATTGTAAAGAGTGAAGAAAAAAAATTTAAAGAAAAAGTCAAATTAGCATTAGAAGTAGTAACGATATAAATATTTATTTAAAAATAAAAGTGGAAAGAGTATCTGCGAGGGGGGGGGGGGGGGGGGGTGGGGGGGTAGCTGGCATCCCTATAAGGCGCACAAGCCAGGATAACCTCTTTTAGTAGCTTTCGGTCGAAAACTCAGTACGTAGTAGGTAGGTAAGGTTTTTATTTTTAACCAAAACACTGAAAATAAGAAGAGTAACCAAGTAATAATCACAATCATCAGTCAACTTAAAGGACCCGCCGTGTCCGAGTGTCATGGCAAGCGGACCAGATGTCTCCATCTTCCCAAGGGATCTCGATGCAGACTGGGCCATCCAATCATAGAAGATTGACCCCCCCCCCCCCCCCCCCCCGCGCCATGAATCAACACGAAGAGTAAGGCACCACCATCACGCAATTCAATAGAACAGAATTCCGTAGTTTGATTGCAACTTAAACTTAGGTAACCAAAGTAATTTTCAAAGACTTTCTCAGGCTATCCGTTTCTGGATAGTCGATACTGGCCTTATCGAGTTCGGCACTTGCTTAGGCACTGGCCAAGCGAGGGCTAGACCCCCCCCCCCCCCCTGTCTCGTCCTCAACCACTTTCTGCCAACGATTAACCAAACTGCGAGCCAATCTTCTAGGACTGAACACAAAGAATGCATCACTGCAGACTATCAAATTTCACGCCAACGCAGATTAAAAAAACTTGCTCTCACATCCGGGAACCTAATTCGTAGGTTAGTCAAGCTATGCAAATATACTATGCCACAATCTGGCACACGAAGGCTTAAAATGACAACAACATCATGGCGTCAAATTAATGAGAGGTTTGCATGATAATAAAAGGCATTTGCAGCCAGGGCTTTGCAGCTCTTTTTGGCCTATCACAGTGTCCTGCCATATAAGTAAGCTTTTCGAACTTGTTTTACTTCCTCTTTTAAGTTCTTGTGACCAAGGTTCAAATCACGTAGGTTTCCGGAAAGCTCTTAGTATTGATGTGGCTCATACTGTTCTGTCTAGAATCCTTTCTTCTTGTATTTTTTTTAATCGTGTGGATGCCGTTGCTCTTGACATTGCTTCTGCTTACGACAGTGTTTTACATTCTTGTGCATTATATTTCCTCCTGCGTAACGGAGTGTCACCTCGGGTGGTTGTAGTATTACGCCAACGGTATAAGTTGTCACGAATAAGGATCTCTTGGAAGGGTACATTTTCGGATCCTAGCATCATATTACTCGAGTGGGCGTGTAAATAGATAAATCTTTAGAGTTAAGAAGGAGTCTGAAGGAGTTATATTTTTGTTTTTGTTTGTTTGTGTATATGACCCGTGGGCTTTTGAAATACACTAATCTATCTATCTATCTATTAAATAGAGGTTTACGGCACGGTAGTGTGCTATCACCTAGTATTTCTAACATTACAGTAGCTTCTTGTTTAATGGTATTGGTACTTCTTTTGTTTTTGGTAAAGGTTTTATTGCTTCGTGGATCGCTTATGCCGATGACCTGTTGCTTACAAGTCGATCTTTGCAGGCTCTTCAACAGAACCTTGATTTTATTTTTGATTGCCTAAAGCAACATGGTTTAAATATCCGACCAGAGAAATCCCAGTTTATTATTTTTGGCCCTAAGCCGTCGGAAATTGTACATAATAATTTGTGTATGGTGGTTGGTGGTCTAGTCTTAAAACCCATTGATTCTATGAGATGTCTTGGCGTCCTTTATGGTACAACTCTGTCTCTTACTAGGATTCTTATTGTTAAAGATGTGGGTTCAAGGATTGCGGCTAGTTTTGGTGCTGCAGTTTCACTACGTGATTATTTTTCTAGAAAAAATCTAGCTCGGATTTTTAACACGGTTGCTTTGCCTCAGACTCTTTTAGTTTCCCCTTTCCTTAAATATTTTACGTCGGGTAATATGGCTAGTATTAAGACTTCTTTTTTTAATTACGGAAAATTTTATGCCGGTTTTCGAAGTATGAGCGTAGTTCTTTTATGATTTTGAAATATGGTTTAAAAGATCATATTGGAGTTATGCAGCGTAAGCGTTTACGGTTTCTTGAAAAATGTAAGATGTTTAGCCATAACCTGTGTGAGGCTATCAGTTCTACTGAACCTGATTGATTGATGTATAGCGTTTAATCGTGTTATAGTTTATTTACTTTTTATATTTTATACTCGTCGTATACGGCGGATACAAGTAAATGAAAAAATGAAATTCACGTATGAGCCGAGGCATGAGCTTCAACCAGTAGTGTTTGGTCATAGACAACCATTATTGACGTTGCGTAATATAATTTTCTACAGTGATTTTTTTTTTTTTCTTCTGATATAGACCCTTAGATACGATAACACAACTGGAACTCATGGCAGTTCTTAGAAGGTTCTATACTTTCAGTAGTCAGATAACATGTAACGTAAGGACGCGGAACTCTTTTGGATGGTAGTCCACAAGTGTTGCAGAAGATATCCACTATGAGTTTTTCGTTAAAATTAAGATAGCAAACAATGTTTAGTGTTATCTATTACAAAAATTTGTCTTTAGAGGTTCATAACAAAATATTTATGTAACACTAACATAAACCACTGTTTGTTATCTGCTGAAAGCTCACATCGTTCGAAACAAGGGGTTACCCACTCCGTCGCACCTGTTGTAGCCTACACCCTTTCTAACCGGGCACCGCAGCACTTGCTGTGCACTCAGTGGGCAACCCTTCGACTCGGAACGATCATGTCACAGAACATTCCGTTAAGCCTCTAATTTCCACTATTTCCTTAGAAGTAACATTTCAAACTATGTTTAATTTTACGCTTTACACAACGTGGCAATTAGTGGCTCAAAACACAAAACTAATGTTAACAGATAGTTTGTTGTCTGTAAACCGCTAAAATTACATCCTGCAAACCCTCACGTTATGAAGCTTCAGACAGTGTACATGGGTCTTGAACAGAAAAAAATGAAAAGGTCGACGACATGTCGCCCTCGAAACAAACTCGCTGGAACTTTTGCCCTGAGATGAGATTCCCTACGGTCGCAGCTGTCGAGGAACCGTTGACGGGGCTCCCCGGTCCTTTTCAAGTTTCGCGTTTCTGCTTTGAGGGGATACTTTACCCTTTTTCTCCCTTCATTGTTGGACATGAGGTGGAAGGACAAATAAGCAGGGTCTTGGCTCTTGCCCCTAACAAGAGGAGAGTCTAACTATTTTTACATTCTTTACTTAAAAAACTGAATTAATCAGAACACAGATGGGTAAGATCCAACGAGTGGGACATATCCAGAAAGCAGGAAAACAGGGTAGAAAAACAAGCTGGAGGTCTCTCCTCTAACAAGATGAGGGTCCAACTATTTTATCTTCTTTGCTTAAGACACTTGAATTGCCAGAGCCCTGATGGGTAAGAGCGGGGAAATGTGCAGATGGCAGAAAAACAGGGTCGAAAATAAGCTGGCTGTCTCGCTTCTAACAAGCTTCGAATAACTAATTTGTTTTCGTTGCTTAAATACTGAAATTGCTCAAAACCCATTACCGTCGGCTAACTTGAAAGCTAAGGCGAAGAAGCCTGACGATAACTAAGAAGTTTAAATTCTTCTCAAAGACATTTAACTGCTAAAGTTTGCGCTGTTTGTATGTTGCTTCCAAAAAAAAACAATACCAAATGTTTCGATGGAATCCCAAAAAAGAAATTTTTTGGACCTCTTGATCCAGACAACCGAATCTTGTGGATTCCCGAGTCTTCGCCAGAGCCCTTTAACATTTTGCTATTCATCCATAATCCACCGCTTGAATATGAACAATTTACTTTTACCGCTCCGGAGTTTTTAGCAACTTACGGCTAAACAACAAATCAGATGAGAAAACCAAGTTCAGATGTGGATTCAGCAAGCATGCTTACTCCAAAAACCGACCCTTTCAATCTAAATGTCCAGGTTTTCGCAAATTTTCCCACCTTATCCGTCAAGGAAATAAAGTTAAAAATTCGATTCAGCACGTCTCCTTGACCCGATACTGAATCTCTAATCGGCTTCAGAAACAACTTTGATCTTAAACCAAATTTCTAGTGTTGACCGCGCGAATTGCTGGTGCATCATTTGTCCAGCAAGAAAAGTTCAGATATGGATTCAGTGGCCTACTTACCCCTTAAACGAATATCTCATTAGCTTACACACTATATTTGGTTTACCCTTAATCCGAAACCCCCTCCTCTGCCTCTAAATATGGGGCTAAAGGACCCATCTACGAACATGGCCTGTACTTTGCCAGTGAATCCTCATACGAAGTTTGTGCAACATAATCCACCTCTTCTACCCCCCCCCCCCCACAAGCCAAATCTCAAAGGAGACGTACGCTAGGTTTAAATAGTCTTAAGAAACTTTGCGCGTTATACACGAGACCGGAGTCATCATCCAAAGAATGTCGTCACCCACGCGCAGAACTTTCGCTTGTGTGAATAAAGGGGTAGGGTAGGGACTGGAATAGCCACCTATTTTTTTCCGAAAATTTGGCCAACAAATCTGTGAAAAGTAAAAGTTTAATCTGAAGTTGAATAGAGGGGTAGGGAGCATGTTGAGTCCGAATGTGACAGTTATTTTCTCGTCGGACAATTAGTTCAGCCGAAATCCGGCCGAAACAGGAAATTTTGTTTAAAGGAAAATTTGTATTTTGTATTTGTATTTGATAAGATGTTCGACTTCTGGGTAAGAAGACATCCTAAATACGTATATGACAATCATCTCACCGGACGTATAGATCGCTAGAAGTCCAGCTGAAACCGGAAAATTTGTTAAAGTAAAAGTTTTATCTGAAGTTATTAGAGGTTCATTGTACGAGTAAGCAGACATGCTGAATTTATTTGTGAGCTTTAGTTTTTGCCAGACAAGTAGTTTGTCCGGAATCCGGCCAAAAACCGGAAATTTGGCAGAAGTAAGCCGAACGAAGGAAGTTTTGATCAATTTCGTCAAAGTAGATACGACGTGGCTATACGGTACGCACACATGCTGAATCCATATGTAAACTTGGTCTTTTCAGATGATTACCATTGACCTTAATCTATTTCCAAATTACAATAGCATAAATGTTTGAGAAGTCTGTCGAAGACCGAATATCTAGAAGACCCAATTGTCTGTTCACATTTTCAATTTTTGGGATCCCATCGAAACCTTTCGTCTTGTTTTTCCTCGTCGCAAACACATCATTAGTATAGGCTATGTATAGATGAATTTTGTACTCCTAAAACTGAGGGATGTAAATATACAATAAACAAAAAATACGAATACAAAAAGGCTAAAAAAAAAGAAAAGAATACAAATAAATCATAAATAAAGACAAAATCAACATTTTTCCCAGAGCACGCAACGGCGTTAATAGCAAAAGTGGGTCACAACACTGAACTTCCAAACTAAGCAATCGGTTCGAGAAATGCCAGCGAAAGTGGGTAGCAAATATGGTCCGAATTACCGGTGCTCAAGTCGTGACTGAACCACCGCCGTTTGTCCTTGCTAAACCGTTCGGAACATGACAAAGGTGAATTTGACATTCTTCAAAAATGTACTGCCATTCTTTTACGAGGCGTCTGAAATTCTCCAAACGCTTAACCGTTCGGCACGCCAAGTTTGACGACCTCGTCTACTGTTCGAGCATTATAGCCTACCATAAGTAACGCGCTCTTGAGTCTTGAGGGCTATACAATGCATACAGAATAATTCTTTGCTTGACTAGGCTACTAGTAAAGGAAAAGAAGATTCCTGAAATAGCCCATTTTGGCTTACAAGTTACGTTCAGATATCATCTTTAATATTTTATGTGTTTAGTGTGTGTTTTTACGAGGGGGGGGGGGGTTGCAAACCGAATAAGTGCGTGATTTTCCTTCTCTCTTCTTTTTATTACGGTACCTTTTCTTCCATAATTTCTTCGTTATAGTGTTTATGAATGTTAACTGAAGAAGGGTATTTGTTGAGCCACTTAACCACTGCGAACTTCTGAAGGATGATGTCCTTGCTAGTTTTTTTCTTAAAGCCCGAATATAATCTAAATCTTAAAAATAATCGTAGGACAGGATGGATTGAATTTGAATGATTGTTTTTGTACTTGTTTGTCTTATCCGTAGCCTACAGTTTCGTGACCTTTTTTGACATAGTGTTCCTCAGTTAAATCCCAGCCTCTCCCTAGGACAAGACAGTGCTTTAGGGGGTGGTCCATTTGGGAATTTTAAACTTATATCTCTGTTTAAACAGAAATGTCTTGTTTAAACTCTCTCAAACACAGAACAATTTTTAATTGATTGTATAGCTCCGTTTCCGAAGCAAAACAACACCACCTGAAACGCCGAAGGGATAATCCTTGCATGACAAAGGATGGATCCAATGAAGTTTCACCGAAGGCTTGCAAATCGACACCACGACCCCTATTATGAAGGAGTGCCCTCCTCGGCAAAAACATAATCGATGTTATAAAACTGCATAACGAATTCGGACGAAAGGTCAAATGTTCCAGTCAATCCATTCATTTGCTAAAGCGTATGTTTTTGCAGTGGCTCAAAGAGTTTTTGTCTGGTTCAAGTGTCATTTTTTTGTGGGAATCATGAGTTTGAGAGGTGGGATCTTCTTTATTCAATGAGTGAGGTTGAAAAAGTCGTCCCACAATTGCATCCTACTTGGTTATTTGGCTACAAAGATTAAGTGTGGTATAACCTTGACGACAAAAGATCTGTGCTAGCTAAAGATGAATGCGCTGCATGACACGGGTGTAATGGCAAACGGACTTGATAGTCACTGTTCAAGACAAAAATGCTCCTCCGCCGGGATTTGAACCTTCAACCTTTAGCTTTCAGGAATGAGAGGTCAAAAGTTTGATCACACCTCGTGATCTTGAATACGACATGTGCTGTGTCGACACTTCTAGGAGACGTGATCCAAATTGTTTAGATTGCCTATACTGCTGTGTCTGCCCTACCCTGGCCTTACAGCCTTGTCAAAAACCTTAGGGCTCCCAAATCGGAGCCCACCTCTTTCAGGCAAAATTTCACATTTACCATTTCTAAAATCATTCTTTTGTTCGACTGTGGAATAACTAAACAAAAAGAAAAACGGCCCTAACTAATGCCTATCTAAAGTCGCGCTCACCCTTATAAATGTCAACTAATGAACACAAATGTATGTCAAATAATAATTAAAAAAGACGAGAGAATGAACGACCCGATAAACTCAAAACTAGGATGAAAATTACTTGGGGGTTGAAACTTCTACGCTTGATTAAAAAAATATTACCAGATGGTTAAGGCGAAATTAAAATGACAAAATTAAATTAAAATGAGCCCGTTTACTCGCTTACTAGAGAATGAAAGCTAGCACAGGACAGACATTTGGAATCTGCGATGAGATGTTGCCCCCTCCCCCCCCCCTTTAGTTGTGATTGCGGTACGGGTGAAAAAAAAATGAGTAGCTTACCTCCATCTTCTACCCATCACGAAAATACACTTGTGGTCTTACCGTTGCGACACTGTCACAGTCCCGTTCAGTCGGGATTGGGGGTGAAAGCAAAATAGGTGGCTCACCCCTCCTACCGAAAGCAAAGCTACCAAGTCCGTACCAGATTAAAGCGATCTACGATATCATGTGAGACAATCCTAGTAGTGCCTTCCCTCCAAGGCCGTATCCAGGGGGGGGGGGGGGTAGGGGGTTGACCCCCCCCCCCCGAAACATACAAAAATACTTTATTTGCTTTTCTGTCTAATCTATGTCTTTTTTGTACCTTTTTTTCCGACCCGCAGGCACCCCCTCCCCCGAAATAAATTCCTGGATACGGGCCAGCTTCCCTCATTGCATACAGATTTTTTTTAGACGAGGCTCGATTGAGACATTCAAATAATCGACGGCCGACAGTTGCGACAACTTTGGGGTGACTGGTTAATAAAATGGAGCATTGACCGTCGTCATAGGGGGCACGAGTTTAAGCCTGCACAATAACGATTCCACAAGGACGTGTATACGTTGAGTTTAATTAGCATAACTGTTAGTCCTTGGAACAGCTCTACCGAAGATGCTGCTAATGAGGAATAGATCAATAGTTCCAAGTGTATTATCGATAAGATTTTGTACTCTGCTCAGCATGAATTAATCATTCCGCCATGAACAGGAGCTTCGAGACGTGTTCTCGCCGTTCCCAGAGGACTCGCGAGAATAGAGGGAGTCACTCCACGCGGACTCTGCGTACAGAAAACAACGAGAATACGAGAACGCTTCCAAATGGATTTTGTTCTAAAATAAATGTGCAGTTGACGAAATTAGTATGGATCCACTTTATTTTTGGTTCTGTTTATTCTGGTTGTTTTTAATTAAATTTACATTGCACCAACAACATCACAAATCTATCCCTCTCTGAATCTGAAAGGGAGTCCTTTTTTATGATGGTGACGATAAACGAAGCATTCCCCGTCCGTGGGGAATCGCAAGAATACAGGGACTGAGTCCCCGGGACAAACAGAAACGCGGGGACACCTCAAGTGGAGTCCTCGGGGAACGGCGAGAATACGCCTTTTGTTTCGATGATCCCCCAACCAGTTGGACCTGCGGGTGAACAGCTGTCTTACCTTTTTCTCGGTCATGACGTACAAATAGCGCTTCTGGGGGTCGAAATGGAGATCTGGATTCACCGCTTTTCCTTCATCTATAACGACATTGCTGTACTCAAGGGCGAGGCGGGGTGCACCCCCAACAGGTCCTTGGTTTGTCTCAATTACCACCTGCAAGAGAAGATGAAAATCAGAACGACAAGTTAGCGGCCAGATCATCTGCTGAAAACTCGAAAGGCATGAGCCCTCCACAGCCCTTTTCTCTAAAACGCCTTCAGATGTATTTATATAATATATGTATATGTATATATGATATTTGACGGTGCAAACGGATAAGTCAGCTATATTTTATTACTACATTTTATATGCTCGAATAAAATGTAGCTGACTTATCCGTTTGCACCGTCAAATATGATTCGCAGTCAGCTTGGGCTGAACGAGCATCTATATATATATATGGGTATCATATAAGTATATATTATAGGTATATATATATATGTACATTCAATATGTGCACTACATACTCTAAGCATCGGGAAGACTTTATTGTTATAAACATGTCTGTTTTATTGGGTATGTGATTTTGTGCTTTGTTTTTCTTTTGTAAATATTTTGTTTTACTATTTTTTGCGTTAGAATATCATGTTATATCATATAAGTTTACCGTAAGCACAAGCCGACTGCAAATCAGCACTAAACGGATATGTCAACTGAGACTGAATGTAGCAATTTTTCGACCCTTCTTGGCAGGGGTCCTAGTCAGGCTCAAGCTAAAAAAACGAACCTGTGAGCCAATACTGTTTCACATATATCTTTATATTTATGTGGGTTCGAGTTATCTGCGCGTGTGATTGCGCTCACAGAAGCACATGCTGCTTCTTCTCAAACGCGGCGCAAGATTTGCGTAGCTGAATGTAAACGGCCAGAAAGCAGATTACTCAGTTCTCGATAGTGCACCATATCCTCCGTGATCCTCAGCTGCACTGCACCAGTATTTCCTGTCAATTTTATATGCATTTTCTTCGGGTTTTCTAAATACTTCGGCTACTTGGACAAGAAATATCAAGATGATTAAAATATATAGCACAAGTGACCCTAAGCTTGCTATTTCTAACCTGATAAGCAGTACATTCAAAAATCCAGTCCCACCCCTGGAGGAAACTTCTTCCAGTTTAAGTGTATATATTAGAGATGTTCAGTTGTTAATCCCAGAGTTTTCAGTTTATATATATTTTTTTTTTTTTTAATGTTTTCGTCTTGTTTGTTTTTTCCTTTGAACAACGTCCCTTTACTATGTTGAAATGACGGGTGAAAAATATATATATACAAAATTCGGCCAAAGATATACTCAATTTTGTATCTTGATGCATAGTTGACTGTATCAGGCAGCTCGTTGTGCTAGCTTGAGCTTTAAGAGGACCCTTGCCAAGAAGTGCCGAAATGTTGCTAGAATAAAACCCGTTTGACGCACGTCAACAAAGATTCGCGGTCAGCTTCGGCTCAAGGAGTATTTATGCACCTTGGCCCAAACTCTGGTGTACATAAAGTCGGTAGTTGGGCATCCCCTAGAGCCGCCTTCCTGCATGGCCCATAACAGCCCTACGCCGGTAGTCTGCGCCAATTTTAAAGCAAGAGCTTAATAAAGGACCTCTATTCAACTGCAATCATTTTAAAATTCATGTACGCAATTATCTGTAACCATTTAATGAAGGGGTTTACTTGAACCAGTACATATTTAAGTTTTACAACTTTACTAGCCGACAAGTAATGGTGCTCCGAAGTTCCTATCACAGCTAATCTACTATAGGCTAGTAGGTGAATTTTTAGAACAAAAGAGAGGACAAGGAAATGAGGTTGAAGTTTAAAGAGTCGTCAGATCCTTCTCATACTTTATACCCAGTGGCAAAACTAGGGTTCATATCCTGTCGGTAAATCGGCAGTGTTTGTACAAACGACTTTATCATATCGTTTCTGATGCCGACAAAAGCTCTTCGGTAAGCCAGGAAACTTCTTGTTGGAAAATCGGCAGCGTTACTCGGTGCATAGATTCGATTTTTGGTACCGATAAGACCTCTGGCAAACATTTTCCTCATTTCCTTTTTGATACTGACGAAAAATCTGTCGGTATATCATGAAACTGTGGGGGAACCGGCAACGTCTGTCGGTGCACGGATTCCGTTTTCAATACCGGCAACAGCTATGATAAAAACACTTTCCCAATACCGTTTCTGATACGGTACCGACATAAGGTCTGTCGTTAATCAGGAAGCTTTTTGTCTGGAAATCACAGTTTTTTGTCGGTGCGGAGATGATACCGACAAAAGCCTTGTTGGGAAATCAAGCTGATGATCGGACCGAGATCCTGATATCTCCTGTTTTTCATTTTTCGATAAAATGACTGGGAAAAGTCTTGTCGGTAAAATGGGAACTCTCTTTTTCGGTCTGTTTACATCCGGAATGGATTCAGATCTTGTCGTTAAATTCAATATTTGGGAACTATTCGTCAGTGCGAGACTTTATGATCTGGTGACTGGAATATTCTCGTAGGTAAATCCGAAAATTCTCTAACCAAACACTTTTTCGTTCCTTTCTGTTCCTTGACCGTAAACCAACCACACCGGCAAACCTGTTTCCTCGAATTCTTCTTGAGTGATTACTCTGTTCCCACTCATAAACTGCCCTTTTCGGTTGATCTGGCTGTTTAGCCATCCGGGAAATAGTCCACTTTATTCAGTACTTCGAGTTTCAAATTCCCGTCAGTGATACCCCCACCAACTCGGTCCACCGAGGTTGGATCAGGCAAGGATATCTGAATAGCACAATTAGGTCACACGGGCGCAGTATTGCCAAGTTCACCTCAATCGTTCAACCGATTTGGTCCCTAAGCGTTTAAGAAAATGTCCAGGTCCCAACTCTAATCCCCCCCCCCCCACGGCACTACCACAATGGCAAGAAGAGGTTCGGACACATAAATGGCACACGTTTGGCATCTGCGTCACTCGAACGGAGCATTTCCGAAAAATTTCCAGTGGGCCTACCGGTTCGGTACCCCTGAGCCCCTTCTTCACCCAACAGACGTCAGACACGGTTTGGGACTCAAATTACTTGTCTAGGTCCCATGAGTTTTGTACCTTTCAAATTTATCCCAATCACTCTATCCGTTCGGCCCCTACTCGTATTACAATAGTTCCGAGACCTTCTTGCAACACTGTTCTCCGACGCGGATAAACTGAATATCTTGGGAAAGATTCAGTCCGCCCATGCACCCGTTTGGTTTTTGAAGCGCATCACAAAGTTACTCTGATTTCGCTTGGACACAGAAGCAGCAAATTTAGGGCATCTGCTCCCATCAGCCATCAAGTTTCCATAAAACTGGATTGCCTGTTCGCTTCACCTGTACTTTGATGCAACGCATCCTCATACCAGATTTCAATAATATCTCAAGCCCTTTTGAGAGTGTTGTAACATACGGACAGACAAACTTTACGAACTCATAGATGCTAAGGTTTTGGACCCCGCAAAAACCGCTTAGTTTACAAGCGAAACAGACAGCCGCGTAATTTCCAAGCAGTGAAGTATTCTCCTCAGTAATCTCTTGCAGTGTCTATTACTACTTTTCTGATTTGCAAGACTATGTTCCTGGTTCTATGTAATAACCATTGGTGCCAGGAAGTTAATGGCGAATTCATTAATTTCACTAGAAAACCATCTCAATTGATATGTTACAACTTATTATTACAACGGTTATAAGATGCATTCGCGGGGAACGGTCGGTATTAAATCTTGTCGGTAAAATCTGGGCTTGCCCCCCCCCCCCCCACGAAAATGGGCTAGTTTCGCCACTGTTTATACCTATTAGTTCTAAAACCGCAAAAGTAGTCAATGCATGTTCGTCTGTGTTATAGGACCATGTTTTACATCATAATTTACTATCAGTGTTTTTTCTAATCTTTTTTACTCCATCTTTACCATTTTGGTACTAAGATATGTAGCAATTTATATATATATATATTTATATATATATATATATTTATATATATATATATATATATTTATATATATAAACGATATTGATATTAGAACTGTAACTTCAAGATTATTTTATTTGTTTCTAGACAAAGGTCAAAAAGACGTGGGAGGATGTCTACTTAAGAGCGACTTTGGAAGAGGAGGAAATAAAGTATTTGACAATATGACAAGATACAACTTTTCTGAGGATGGTAGGAACTCCAATGGCACAATAGTGTCAGACATGTCAGTGACATAGACAAATACACTTTGTAAATTAACTAATTGATCATGTAACACGAAAGAACAAAACCCTAGCCTAAAGCATTAAGAATTAAAACAAGAACAAAAACCAAACAGCAGCACGAGAATTTTAGGGCAAGATAACTAACGATTAGAACAAAAACAAATAGCAGCACAAATTTTAGGAAAAGGTACAGACATTGAAAAGAAAGAAAAAACAGCGATTGTCTAACCTTTCCAACAATCAATGATACTTGAAACTTCGCCTCCTGGTAATGGCGGGTAAGAAATAAATTACTTAGTTAATTATTGGGAGGGCTAAGGGTCGGTTCGGTCCTTACTCATGTCCTAGGATTGTGTGTGGTAGTATGTACGAGAATTTAAAGCTCTTGATGGGTGAACGTGAAACTTTGAATGATTATGAATATTTAGAGGGAGTGGAAGGTTGCTCAATGACGATTGGGTACGTGCGTTACCCGGTACGGGTGTTTCAATAATATTAAACCATTGCGAAGATCCTCAGGCAAGGCGCCTGCAGGAAGTATTTTTCAATTAATTTTTGTTTGTTTTTTTAGTATTTGTCATGGTCTCTTGGAGGAAATAGATCTTTCCTTTCGAATAAAACAACGATCGCAAGGCGCAGATTGTCGTATTCTAGCGACATTCGGCTATTAAGGTGACAAGGAACTGTGCCGAAACTGGCCGCAAAATCGCGTCCCTCGACAAAACCGGATTTTTGTCATTTTCATTATTTACTAACCTTCAAGAAACTATAGTAACGGCAGGAAAAAGCACCGATCCCTGAACAGATTAGTGAAACCGTGAACAGTTTATTATTTATTACTGGTCATCGACTCGTCAAACACCTGGGTAAGATACATCCGGATATTTTTCAAAAATGTTGTCAACTATCAATTTCGCTTCGGTATCCAAGAGTTCAAGAAACTGAAAATACAAAGGTTCCAACATTCGTTGATTATGTCTGCACATGCACCAGGGAACCCGAGCAGATTAACAGAAACCCCACCAAATGCGCATTTTTGTTTCGGTTATCATTAAATACAGAAAGGCTAAAGAAAGAGATTGGTAGAGTATACGAGACTCGAAAGGTAAGAAATCTTCTTGTCCTGAAAAAAGCATAGTACATTCCGGGAGTCGATTCTCATCCTAAGTGTCAAGCCATTGGATGCGACGTCGACGGCATTCCCTTTCAAAGACCCCTCCTTTAAGAAGTAGACTTGTCTTTGATTTTTAACTTCTACAAAGTGTCATTAAAATTGCAAGTTTCGGGTCGATTTTGTAACGCTATTAATTTGTTTGGTTTGTTTTATACATGAAAACGACAGAGCGGTAAGTGTTTTCTGCGTGAGCTTTAAACCTTAAAACGGCTCTCATTCTATCAAACATTGAAAATCGCCCTAAAAATAAGTGTTACCGAATGGTACAGTAGAGGTACGCTTCTTTGAACATGAAAAGAACTCCAACAGTGCCGTTTTGTCCACTTGCAATAATGGTCAGTCAAAGCAGTTTCTTGAAGGGCAAGTAGTACTTCTGATATTAACTCATTCTACTTCAGCAGTATTTCCATCCATTCTCGTCCCCGAGATTCTTTACTTCATAAGCGTATCATATATCCTTTACTAACATTATGCTGGTTATACCGCTTGCCACATTTGTTCTCTTTACGTGGCCTATCAGGCAACCAATCATTATTTCGGAGAAGCTTATTGGGCCGGAGACTGGTTATGCAAATGTAGCCAAGTTTGTCATCCAAGGCAAGGGACATGGAATAAGACTAAAAACAGTCGAAGTCTTCAGTTATTTTCTGTAAGAAAAGACAAGTTTTGAAGTACTCGAGTCTCTCAGAACGTCTTAGCAGAAACAATAAGTAGTGCGAGGTGTTCTTTAACTTATACAAACTCTCAATAAAACTACAAATCTATACTTAATTTTATGAACACTATTAAGCTTTTAGGTTTCTTTTATACATGATGAAATGACCAAGCGGTAGGCATTTTCAGTGTGAGCTTTACCTCTCATGCTATCGAAGATTGAGAATAGGCCTGCTAAACCTCCAGTCAACCTTGAAACTGTTACCGAATGGTACAGTAGAGGTGCGCTTCTTTGAACATGAAAAGAACTCTGAAGGGTGCGGGTTTCTTCCACTTGCTGGGACACAAGTAAGATAATGGTCAGTCAAAGAAATTCTTTAAAGGACAAGACGTAGGCTACTCCAGTCGTATTTCAATCCCTCTCGTTCCCGAGATTCTTTAACTTCATAAGTGTAATCAATCTCCTGTATTAGTAATACACTGATTATCGCGCTTGTGTTACGTGACTCAACATGCGCCTGGTCAACCTTTCCGAGGAGCTTATTCGTCCGGAAACCGGCTACGCAAATTTTGCCACACTTTCATCCAAGGCAATGTACATGGAAAGAGTCTAAACCCAGCCGAAGCCGTGTCTAATTTTCTGTAACCATAGATGAGATTTCTGTACCATTTGACGAGATAAACCGTAAGGCTAGGTCAAGCGTATTTTTGAGACTCCACAAGTCGGATAATGTGCTGGTTAAACACGCAATTCTCAAACCTGAAGATTAACCAAGCACTGCTCGAGTGACGGCTAGGATGTTGTTGTTTAGCCCTGTTATTTTTATCTTTATTTTCTTTTTGTAGTGTATGTTTACGGCGAAAACTGAATATTATATCTACCTATCTATAGCTTAGTTGCAAAGTGGTCAACTATTTCGGGACATCTGAGCAGAACTATTATGTAGAGCGAATAGTGCGATGCGTCCTTTAAATAACCCGTTCAAAGAAGCATGCCTCTGCCGTACTGTCGTTACCACCTTTCCAGCTTGGATATCACGGCAATGGAAGTTGCCCCCCTTATCCGTTCACTCCCCAGAGGGGCACAAACTCTATCTAGTTAGTAGCTTGAATCATCACCAGGAGGAATTCTTTCAGGCAAGCTAAAAAGCTGTTTTCAAATTGTACTTTGGTACTTTCATCTGCTTCAATTGGTTCGCTGGGGGATAGGGGTCCAATTGAGTCCTTGCTTTATGGTCCGTAACATTGATGTCCCGATGGAAAAATAAATTAACTTTCCCCGTTGATAACTCGTTGGAGAGCGAAAAGAGAGGCAATTTGCGAGTGGCAAGCCCCTGGGAATCTCTGAACTGAAACAGTTGCCACGGTAACTAGTGAAGTTATGCAAAAGAAAAAAAAATGAACTATGAAAGAAGTGAGGCGACCGTCTTGCGCGACGAAAGACTTTTCCTAGCCTATCCTATGACCCCCCCCCCCCCCCCCGCCAAAGTCATTTGACGTCATGTGTCCCAAGCTTCATCAAGAATTATAACCGGTAACTGTTAGATTCGTATTTTTTCTACATAACATGGATTTTTATTTGTATTATTCACAATGTTATTTTGATTGAATATTGTGACTTATAAATACAAGAACTTGGCAATAACATCTACATATGTGAGTATACATTGTAAATAGGGGTAAAATCTGACTATATATCTATTTTAAAAAAATACAATTATATAGCAAGCAAAGCACTTCGTATCTTCAACAGAAAATGGCCAAGGATCACAACGTTCAAGTTGGGACTATATGGGTCGGTAAATGTCAACAACAGAGCCGTCCCGACCAACACTTAAACAGCCTGATCGGCAGCATGTTTAATCAATTTGTTCTGTTTTTTTTTTCATTTTGATTTATTTTGCAGTATTAAGCGGGTCATAAATAAATAAATTAAACAAGCTCAAAAGAAAACTCCATTATTTCTTTTGTTTATTTTTCACTCGTTATTTTCCTTGGCATTACTGTAGAATAATCTCTCTTCCCCCTCCCCCGATGGAAACCTCCCTCACTGAGGTTATAACTTAGTTTCGTCAGAAAGAGAGAGGTACTTAAATCAGGCTCGGGTAAACAGATACATCTGAAAACCTAGAATGTTTATTTTGCTGTAAACTGGAATATGCACCAATGATTAAATAGTAAATTTTACTGTTCCTAGTAGCATACGCGGCTAACACTCAAAATGCTCACGATCATAAAGCCTGATTGGCTAAATTTGAGGTTTTCAGTCCGTAATTAGGCGTGATTGAGTGACGGGAGGAGTAGACCGAGTATCAGAATGACGATAATCGTTTCATGAACTTGTATAATCTCAATTATAAATATAAAACTGGTTTATTATTATTTACAAGAAACATTTCTAGGCTATTGCGTCAAGGTTAGATGCCGCAAAAGCGTTGTGCTTTCTTGAGGAAGCCTCTGACTGATACTGAGCCCCCTTGGAACTTCTCTTTAAGTGCTTGAATTTGCTGGTACCGTTAAGTGCTTGAATTTGCTGTTACCAGAACGTACCGTCTGGGTAGAAATGCTAGGGCCGAGTATTGGCGGAAGAAGCTCGCGAACTCATGATTGCTGGATTATACAACCGAAAGTCCCAGGCCCTGCGCATACCTCCATATCGCTTGAGGGAACTGAAAATAGCATCCAATATGCTTCGCTCCCGGGTAAACGATGGGGCAAGATAATTCTTTTTGAAGCCTTTACCGTGGTTAATCCTATCCCTTATAATCTCGTAGTCCGCTGTCCCAGGATGATTTTGGCCTCCCCTGTGGACAGTTTCGGCCGTCGACATTGTAAACTACGACGATATGTGACCACTTTGAACTGTCGTGGTTGGTTTCGTGGTCGTGGGCATTTTGAATGGTGGACATTTTAATCGTGGGCATTTTGATCGTAGGCATTTTGAACCGTGGGCATCTTAATCGTGGGCGTTGAGAGTGGGCAAAAAAGATCGTGGTGATTTTGGGAACCACCCGCATCCGCTCTTGGCGTGGCCAATCCCCGCACAGAAAAGCCTCTGATAATAAAATCTAAATCACCAAATCCAATATGCATATTTTCACAATCACCCAAGCATATCTCATTCACGAATCTAGCGGCCCACCAATAAATACCACGTACCGGCAAGACTGGACACGCCAAAACCCAGTAGACCTAAAAATTACCCCAACGGCTCATAAAACAAGCATAGGCCTGACCTACAGCACTACCCGCCTTTTGGTTCTCAGATAGCATCTAATTTTCACACCTCATAAAGGAAATGGTTAGGCCTTCCACGTATGACTAAGGCTAAGCTTTTCTCGGCTAAGGCAGAGATGAAAATCGATTATCTTACAATCTTTTTCGTCGGTTACTAATAACTGATGAACATAAAACTGGGTTTAAAAATGTTTCTTTTCCACAGCAAAAATAGCATATTATTCTGATCCGCGGTCAACCCAACCGAGGGTTCAAATTTAAGTGAAATGTCAAGTTATGTTTGTATCATTTAACTGAATTCATAGCATTATTTGGATTGTGTAAAGAGATTTCCTTGTTTTTCGCGATTTGTGTTCAGTATGACCTTCAGAATATCTACAGCCGTCCTCACGACGTAAAATTCTACTGTGACGCGGGAAATTTCAGTCTCAACATAAGCGCGGGTTTTCAGTGGCCGGCGGTTAACTAGGTCATCACTGATCACTACGTAATACTTATTTCTCGTTAATCTTTCGCGTCAAACACAGGAACAAGCGAATGTTGGTACGGTACCATAGATCAAACAGTGAAATTCCACTATTTGAAAATCGATTATTCGTGAATAGCGGAGCAACGTAGTAACGAATTTCCATCAAGTTTTCACGCCTCTTTGAGCGTGTTCCACCCTTCTACAAATACTAACTATTAGTTACTATTTCCGTTCCAACCTCACCAAAAGTTACTACGCTGACCGTTCCAACCTTCTCGAAATACTGACTAATAGTGACTATTCGCTTACGACGCTCGGGGGCGTAGTAACTACGGATCTCTGTAACGTGATCGGTCGGATTCGACTGTGGCATGATATTCTGCTAGAAAATAGAAAAATCGTTCCAGCCTTGACGGCAAAAAGCCAGAATTCGTGACGTCATGCGTAGTAACCACGGTAAGTAGAATGGAACACACTCTTTATGTGTATGAGTCATGGGTAACTAGACTGTCCTTTTTCATCCCTTTTCAGTTAAACTTTAAGTATCTGCTACCACCACCCCGCATCGTCAACCAACTGATCTGTTGGTCGAGTGCTCTCGCGGTCCAGAAGCTCAGAATACGGCACGTCACCGGAAAATTGTAAACGGTAGCATGATTTCTTGGTGTATTATTCTTAGTTCTTGGGTACAGTGGAGGTAGGCTACGCTTATTTGGACGTTAGTTAACACTAAGCAGGACCATTTTCATCCACTTACTGTGACTAAAGTCAACTTACCTGTTCGCCAAGGTAAATGATGAAGGACTCACCTTGCATGGGGGTTTTCGTGTTCATTCTACCATTTAGGCAAAACTGCTCTGTTCAAAGTTAAGGTTTAACCGAAAAGGGCTGGGATAGGACATTCTAGTTATCCATCACTTATTCACTTAAATTGGCTTGAAGACCCACTGAAAATGCGCTACTTCGTTGTTCCGCTATTCACGAATAATCGATTTTTAAATAGTCGAATTTCCTTGTGATTCGTGGCCCCTCTATGCGCTTGTATTTTGTTTTAAGTCATATGAGATTTATGATTTATTTTTTTCAGACATAAAGCAATCTTCACCAGTCTCACCAGTGCCAACTGAAAAGCCGCGTTTGTGTTGAATTAAAATTTCCCGCGTCACAGTCGAATTTACGCTGTGGGAATGGCCCCAGATTTTCTGAACGTCATAACTAGAGCAGATAGTGGAAAATAAAAAAATCTCTTTGCAGAATCCATATAATTCAATTCAAGTAAATGACACAAAAATAAGTTGGCTTTTCAGTTAGACTTTAAGAAACGATCAAAGAAGCATACTAAATCAAGTTCAAAGTCCTGATTTGGCAGAGAAAGGCTCGAGGCGATATGGAATACATCTACCGTATTTCACAAATAAAACTAAGTTATGAACAGCTTACTACGTGCCTTCGGTAGTAAGTAGTCTCAAAACTGGCCTATTTGATCGGGCTATTTCCCTTACATAAAACTAAGTTACGAACAACTTACTACGGGCCCCTTTGTAGTGTGTAGTACTAAAACTGGCCTATTAGATGACGATACCCCTATTTGGTTTGATAACCCTGAAAGTAATGCCTAGCCAATGACGAAACTTAACTTTTTCTTTTAATTTTCAAATTTAAAAGAGTTATTTATGGAACAGGCAGGATATTCACAGTTGCTAGAATGTCATTTATTTTAACGCAGATTTCGTTCTTCCAGCAACAGCCTGAAGAGGACCCATGCCAAGAGAGCCGAAATATCGTTACAACTTCTCTGTTTACCGACACCAAATATGATTTGCTTGGGTTGAAAGAATACTTTTCTGGAGAGGGTCAGTTTTATTTTGTTTAGAGCGTGCTCCATAATTAGTTACTATTTTCGTTCCAACCTCATGGGAAGTTACTACGCTGACCGTTCCAACCTTCTCGAAATAGTAACTGGTTGCTTACCACGCCCGAAAGCGTAGTTACCGTGGTAACTACGGTCTCTGTGACATGACTGGTCCAATCAGCCCGTGGCACGATATTGTGCCGAAATTCATTCCAGCTCTAGAAGCCAGGGCGTGACGTCAAGTGTAGTAGCCAAGGTAAGAAGGGTTAAGCACACTCCTAGGGTGGTGGTCAGGTGGCAGGGAAAAATGGTCACTTACCTTCTTAACACTACCATTCTTAGTCCCCAGGAAAACTACGGTAAACTCCCCAGTGGACGTAGCTGCAATCGAGGTAAGCTGCGTCCCTACGAAAGTCGCTAGGGGTTTCTCGTGTACTGGGTCTTCGCCACCTAAAGGGGTGTTCACATCAAGCCCAGGGAAATCTTCGGTGATAGTGTTCAATTTCTGGAAGGAAAAGACATTCTTATTAACAAACAAATGAAGATTGTGGCGAAAATAAACAAGCAAGAACATATACGTAAAAAAAGACTAGAGGATGGTTCTCGCGAGATTCCCGTGAGCCAAGCACATTGCGGAACCTGTGAGAATCCAATTTTGGAATTGCTTTTCATTTGCATCATGGAAAGCCGAAATCCGGGGGAAATGTTGAATCCCAAACATTTCAGATTCTCGTGTGTTCCAACGAAGTCATCCTTAATGACACTTGCTGTGTTTTTTACATTCATTAGTGACACTTGTCGTGTTTTTACACATTTTCAAACTTCCCGCCGAATTCCGCGGGAGCTTTCCACGTACTTTCTGCAATCACTTTCCAAGAAAGCTGCTTTTGTTCCCAAAGCGCGAAAACCGTTCGGCACCTTTCCGAAGCATCGCAAGAACTATCGGAAAGTTATTCTGACTAAGCTTTCAAGCTCGCGAAAGCCCTCCTAAGAAGTTACATATGGTCCCAAACGAAAGAATGCTTCTTTTTGTGTTAGTGATAATTTATGTTGTAATTTCTACTTTGGCCAACTACTTACGACCTAGGAACTACCTACGCAGGGGAATGCGGTTAACGCTGAATCAACTAATAGTTTCAAATGAATTGCATTAAATTAAATTTTAATAATAATGTATCTAGCTAGAGACGATGTATTGGTAAAAAATGAAAAAAAATACTGAAAATTAACTAGATCGAAACATCACTGAGCTCCATGGGTGATTACAACTTTGTTTTATTCTGTTGGTGGATCTCAGGACAGCCGCAGAGTCATACACAACTTTTCAATGAGCTGGCTGTTCCTCGTCGAGGGGGGGGGGGGGTTGCAAATATATTATAGATAAGATTTTTAACTCAGCTCAGTATGACTCCCAACAAAGTATCCAGCGGATGCAACTGAAGATATGTTAACTCGTTTGTGCCGTACTTTGTTCGTTCGTTTAATAGTTCTTAGTCGTGTTTATCTGGTATTATTTGTCATTTGTCGTTGGCCGTTTTATATCCCGTTGAAAGTGTTGGTTGACTTACCTATGCTAGCTATCTTTGCTATTTTGGTGAATAAACGATAAATATATATAATCTATCTTACTTTTCACAAAACTTCGAGTGATTTAGGGGTTATTTGTTGGGTTTTATTTATTTAGCTATTTGGAGCCTGTTGTGTTGCGGTGTGTTATTACATTATTATAGGAGGCGTGACATAGGAACTACTAAGGAGGGAAACTATTTCAACGTCTCATTATGCACGAGGCAGGGAATTAAGAATTCCGGAGTCGCCGAAACACACTAAGGTGGTGAGCAAACGGGAAAACTTCTTGTGAGTAGCAACCTGAAGGAAGTGAATGAATGTGCGATTTTATGGCCTTATCGTTCCTGTCCTTTTTGGGATCCCAAAACGTAAGTGGAGGGATACCTATGACATCGCAAAAGTTGTCCGTCCGTCCGTCCGTCTGTAAGCACGATAACTCTCGAAGGGAATGAGATATTTTGATGAAACTTGGTGTGAGGGTTCGTTGGGTCGTCGGACCAGTCAAGTTCGTAGATGGGCTTTGTAGCTCTACATTTAGGGGTGGGGGAGGGGATTCAAATTAAGGGACAAACAAAATATTTTGAAACAGCTAATGTGATAGTCGATTATGGGATAAGAAGACATGCTGAACACGATGGTGAAAACCATTTTGTCATCGGACAAGTAGTTCGTCCGGAATCCGGCCAAAACCCGAAAGTTTGTTGAAAGTAAAAGTTTTATTTGAAGTTGATTAGATGTTCGATTTAGGGGTAGGAAGACATGCTGAAGACGATGGTGAAAATTATTTTCTCGACGGACAAGTATTTCGCCCGGAATCCGGCCCAAACCGGAAAGTTTGTTGAAAGTAAAAGTTTTATTTGAAATTGATTAGATGTTCGATTTAGGGGTAGGAAGACATGCTGAAGACGACGGTGAAAACTATTTTCTCGACGGACAAGTATTTCGCCCAGAATCCGGCCCAAACCGGAAAGTTTGTTGAAAGTAAAAGTTTTATTTGAAGTTGATTTAATGTTCGATTTAGAGGTAGGAAGACATGCTGAAGACGATGGTGAAAACTATTTTCTCGACGGACAAGTATTTCGACCGGAATCCGGCCCAAACCGGAAAGTTTGTCAAAATTAAAAGTTTTATTTGGAGTTGATTAGATGTTCGATTTAGGGCAAGAAGACATGCTGAACACTTATGTGAAAACAAGTTTCTACCCAGACATGGATTTCGTCCGGAATCCGGCCAAAACCGGAAAACTGTTGGAAGTCAAAGTTTTATTTCTAGTTGATTAGATAAGCGATTTAGGGGTAAGAAGAGATGCTGAGTCCCTGTATGACAATCATATTTTACCCGGACATATAGTTCGACCGGAATCCGGCTGGAATCGGAAAATTTGTTATAAGCTAAATTTCTATTTGAAGTGGATTAGATGTTCATTACTGGGGAAAGAAGATACCCTGATTTCGTCTTTGAGCTTTCGTTTTTCGCCGGACAAGTAGTTCTGGAATTCGGCCGGAACCGGGAAATTGGCAGAAGTGGCAGGAAGTTTACGTCGAAACAGATAGGTATGACTTATAGGGTTAAACACACATGCTGAATCCAAATCTGAACTTGGTTTTCTCAGGTGATTAGCTATTTGGCCTTAATCTGTTTCTGAATTTTAATTGTAAAAATGTTCAAGGAGTCTGGCGAAGAATGGATCTGGCTAAGACAAGACCCAGTTGTCTGGATCAGATATTGAATTTTTGGGATCCCATCGAAACCTTTGGTCTTGTTTAGTACGGAAAAGGCTGCAGGTATTACGACATACGGAAAGGAGTTATTAATATAGGAGGCGTGACCTAGGACCTACTATGGAGGGGAGCTATCTCAACATCTCATTTGCGACTTCGACATACGATGAGGTCGGGCGGTCACGACCTGAAAGTCCTGCCAAGTTTTTCGGAACCACCATCAATTCCGTATGGTAAATTGGCGATTTTTACTGATAACGCTCTACCCAAAGTTACAAGTGCAAAAATTAACGAAAAATAAAACAAAGATATAAAAAAATATTTCTATAACGGTTATTTACCAAATTAGAATCATATTGATAGAGTCGTGGACATGTAAGTTGCCAATATTAGAACACAAATTAGAGGAGAGGTTTTCAAGCGTCAATAATAGGTCGGAAATTAAGCGGCCTAAACTAAGGCGGAAACTAAGTCCGACGTTGTGGGTAGACCAATCTCAGATATCTGACTTATGTTAAACGTACGGCTCTACCGATCTATGGGTCTACCGATCTATATCACAATCTCCGGACATAATATTTAACCCGGCACAGCATATCCAGGGCCGTATCGAGGAACATTATTTCGGGGGTGGGGGGGGGGGGGGGGGGGGGTCCCGCGGTTCGGGCCTACCAAACAGTAAAACAAGAACATAGATCACAGTTAAATACGAACATCAGAGGAAAACATATAAGAACATTTATTTGTGTATATTTCTAGGGGGGGGGGAGTAGTATAGTAAGCTATACTACCATTTTTTGTACTACACAGATATCAACATCTCTGGCGGGGGCGCCAATTAGGGTGCCACACAAATCTTACAAAGTAAATTTAACAAAATCGCACAAATAAAATAAAGTAAAACCACACAAGTAGTCTAACCCGGGACAGCATATTTATACGAACGTCTCACGATCATCGTAGCTACATTCACATCTACATGTGAAGCTTTTAATACGAAGTAAAGCATTAGAAGTGTCCATTGTGCTTTAAGTCCAGGGCGTAAATTAGGGTGCCACATGATCAGAATCCAGAAGTAAAAGTTTTGATATTACACCTTGTCTACTCCATCAATTGATCCTAACTCAGTCGGGAAATACCGCTGCAAGACCTGAGAGTAGAGACTACCCTGGCATACCACAGCCTACCGATAATCATCTAGACATAATATGTAACCAGACAGCATATCCATATGACGCCTTATGATCAAAGTAGCTATACTACCATTTTTTTTTTAACAAACAGATCTCAACTCGCTGGCAAGGGCGTAAATTAGGGTGCCACATAAATCTCGGCTACCATTTTCGGATCCTCTTTAAAAGGTAGGTAGCCTTGCCTGGGGTTACAGACTAACCGGAGCCAGGACCCACTAAGCGCGCTGCGATGCCCGTTGAAACTGGTCCAACGGATGACAATCCAGCGATTTCATACTAAACAAAAGGAATGCTAGATGGAGGAAAACACGCACAAAAACTGTCAGTCAAAGGAACCAGTCCCGACACTAACAACACATATTAAGCAAGACAATCTAATCATTTTCGCGTATCTTGGGACATACAATCTGATACTGCTTTTAGTCGTAATAGTCAATGGGTCCAAACCCGCCCGAGACCATCTTCAAATTTAGTTTAATATTCCGTTTGTTCGGATTTCTACATGTTTGAAAGTGCAAAACGGATACGTCAGCATAATCTTATTAGAGCATTCTTGGCAAGGGTCCTCTCCTGTGACCTTGAGCGGATTTCAAAAACGAACGTGTAGAAAAACAAACTAAAGATTCTAAGTGGAAATACATGGTCCTATGAGGCTGTGAACATAGAGTTCTACACTTAAATCCTGGGCTCAAGGGCCATTTCTGTCTTTCAGTTAACTTCAAGGCTTACATTTCAAGAGCGTCCTTGTCCATATTCAAATGAGGTCTTTAGCTTTGTCTGGATTCCTAAATGAAGCTCTGCCATTAGCCTATGGCCCTGGACTATCTACGAGCCCCTGACACTAGAGCTATAGAATTATAAATCTAATAAAATTGAGTTCAGGCTATACAAACAGGTTCAGGCTATAGAACATGTCCAGGAGAAAACTCCTGGACAACCAGTAGGCTGTAGACTAAGATGCAAAGACGGCCTGCCGTGGTCTACATTGTCAAAAAGTACTACAGCATTCTCACGCCGGACACTCTCCAGGAGTGTATGATCTAGCTGAAAGTGTCGGTATCTAATCATCAATATTAAAACGTCTATGCCTATACAATGATGAGCCATGCGTACATTCTAGCATGGATAAGAACAATATACAGAAAGCCAGGAAAATAGACGATGGCTAAAGTGAATGAGAGCACTAACTAATTCGGCATTTCACGGTCGGCTGAAGAATGTGAGAATTTCACGCTTCCGGTTTGACGGTTTCAATTGGGCAAAGGCTCGCTCATAAGATTCAGGCTAGACTGGAAAACTGTAAATTAGGCAGCGAAGAGCGAGGGAATTGCAAAAAGTTACACGACACATCATATCTGTGTAACTGAAGGTAACTTTTTAAATATAAACCAAGATAAAAGTGAGAAATCATTAAACAGCGAAGTCGGTAACTGATATCAAAGTAAGAACAGGGGTATGGGGTATGGTTAAGAAGCTGTACAGGAGGCTGTAGGCTAGTATCTGACTCGGCCTGAACAGAGCTCTAATAGACGAGCTGTAAGAGGCATCTTAGGCGCAGTTGTTTTCGAGGAGTGCGAATGTGAAACAGATTTGGAAGAAAAAAAACTGTCAACACTTCCAACACTGGATGTCTTCAATAAAAAATTCGTAAAAAGTAGTAGACGAGGATTGGAATCATGCTAAATGAGGACTAGATTGAGATGGCCAGTAAGCCCATGTAATAACCACCAACCAGCGAGAAACTCAACAGGAGGTCATCCTATCTTATCTCGCTAGAAAAGCGATTTAAGCTAATTAAAGATAGAGATTTTAAGTCAATACAGGTCAGGTGTTGATGAAAAACTAGAAAGTAGATAGCTGAACAGGAGATAAATAAGAACAAAACTGACGAAAAAGAATTAATGGCTCAAAGATATTACTGTCTAGGCCTAATTGACTACGTCGCACGGCGCGCGTCTAATATGATGTAGGCTCATGACCGGACAAGAGGTCGTATTCCATCCTTGATACTGGAATCTAGACTTCGGAAGTTCTCTGGCATAAATGCATTAATGGGCAGGCTCTTGGCGAGAATGGACCGGGGAGATACAAAACATCGTCTTACCGTGGCTGTACAGGGTCTATTTTCTGAGATGAACTCCAACCCCCTCATTCCTTGACCTGAGAAGCATTTCTGAATATTATCCATGAATTTCCTCCTGATGCTCTTGAGGGAAAAAACACACAACGCACTGTTATCACTCGGCTTGCTCATATCTGCACTTGACGACTGAGAGAACACGGCGTACAGGATATCATCATTCAGCTGAACTCCCAAGTCAGCCGCGAGGTCAGGGCTTGGCTTCGTTAGGAACGCAGCCTGTGCCAGGTCGAATTTCTGCCCGTTCTCGTTACATTCAATCGGGATTTCGGTGTAAGAATAATATTCCTTATCCTCATGGTGAATTCGAACCAGCTTGGAAATCCACTCATGGCTGAGTGTGGACTTTCTCTGGGTCGTCAGGAAATAACTAAACCCGCCACTGGAAAAGCCGAAAACGTAGTTGATTGGATAGATTTCGCGAGACAGAGAGTTGACAAAGATTCTCGTCCCGGTAGTGACCTCTGTTCTGGCAATTTGGAAGAGCTCGTTTTTGCTCAGCGCCCTGCTGGCCACGGCCGGTACCTCAGATCGGTAATAGTGAGAATTTGTATAAGTAACGCCGACGTAAAGAACGCTACTTGTGCCGGGACCGGGTGCGATAAATGCAACAGTTGATGCCGTGGCGTTATTGGCTACTACAGCCTCTCGGATTTCTGCATACTCCTCTGAGATATTTCTGAGATTCCTCGTACTACAGATCCCTTGAAAAAGGCTGCCACATGTGATTAACCGATTTTCGTTCTCATCGATAACGAGGACTTTGTTATGATTATCAGTTAGCTTCTTTTGGACGTGAGAGGGACACTCCCTAGAAGAGCAATCTGGGGAGTCCTCCTTAGGTCCTGTCGTCACTTCGTTCATCACCTCCAGCCCTCCTGTCAGTTGGTAAAGCTTATTCACACCTCCAACGTAAATATTTCCAGTCTCCCTATCCACTGCCAGATGGTTAAACTTCGGATTATTTCTGTCGTGGAACACAGACACGACGGATTCACTTCTTACTAAATTCACTTCCAATAGAAGCACAAGAAGTATACACCTCGTTCCAAGCAGGAACAATGTTCTGATGGAACCCATCTCAGGTTGTCGAGTCTCCAATTTACGAGCTGGCTAAATTTAATCACTTAGTTAATTGAGATTCACAGATTAGCTGCTTACGGTGAAAGATCGCGGACATTTTCACAGTAACATTTCAAGCTTCAAGATCAACTTCCATAATCCAAAACAACAATCCGTCACGGCTTAGAGATCGTCACATGGCGAGAGCCAAAGAAACACTAAGGGCGCTAGATGGCTGGGCGACGCCCTGAGGAGCGCGCAGGCGCAGAGAAGGCTGCGCAGATGCTTCAAGATGCTACGGAAAAAGAGGGAGTCAGCAAAATCTGTGGCACGCCACTATAAAGTATTCCACTATTAGTCATTAGACTATCTCTGTTGATCTTTTCGCAGGGAGCAACGGGGGAGATTATTTTGATCATGAAAAAAGGGCCGACAAAAAAAATCGTTGCCAGGGCTCTAGAGCAGACCGTTAACTAACTCCGGTATTAGAATAATGATGATCGTCTGATTCAATGGTGGTGGAGAAAGAAAGGGAAAAAAACGGTGGCTGTTTTACACATAATTTGTAAAGGGGATCAACATGTGTAGCGTTATTTCGAATGTAGTTTCACTATAGCTAGACTTCGTTTTGTTTTGTTATCAAAGTACAGCATGTACAATGGACAAATAAAACGGTACACATACTGTACTTTTCAAGGGGATACCAACTTTCCGGCACCTGTTGTACACCCTCTACCGGCACCGGCCGAAACCTGCCGGCCATAAACTAGGTGGTTATTCTAAACATGGCGGTTTCAATATTCTAACACGTGCCAACGGTGCTGGCTGATGTAAGCCGGTCCGGGCACTTGCTGTGCACTAAACTGAGAGTGGGCAAGCCCTCGGTACTTTTATAACTAAGTACGTCTAAGTACGTGTATCCCTAGCTACTGATCTCACGCCTTTTCTCCTAGGTTATCAAATAGGTTTTCAGTGCTTTCTGAACACCCACTCCCTTCGGAAAACGAAGAACGAGCTCCCCCTTTAAGACTCCCACAACCTCAGAAGCACCGAAGTGATCTCCGTTTTATTGTAAATAATAAACAAAAGAAAGTCCGTGTTATTACCCGGGAATTTACTGACAAAAGATATACATTCCCTAGTTTCCTCTATTGTAATGCTGAGGGCCTGTGTCTGAAGAAATGAAGGAACTCCAGGTCCTAGCTGATATCAATAAACCAAACAGTAGCTTTCAACCACGGGTCCGGTAGTGCTGCCATCTATTGTTTCTATCCATTTGTGTTCGCCATTTCAGCTGAGTTTATCATCCGTTTTTTTGCACTTGGGTGTGCGGTAGAGAAATGGTATCAGATACATCTCTTAAACTTTACAAGTTCTCTTATTGCTAAAGAAATTGGAGCTTATCCTTTGCTCCTTTCTAAGTGATAACGTTAGAAAGTTGGCCTACGGCAAAAAAGTCAACTTTTGAACAGGTAGAATTTTTTTTTCAACGTCAATCGATAGCCGTTGATGAGCTGATCAAAGTATATGTCATCCATTTTTTGGTACAAAAATTCCTTCATGAGATACACCAGTTTGAAAGTTTCAAGGGTTGACAACTTCAGTAGGAATGTACACAGGAAACCAACAATAGGCGATACCAGTTGTGAGACATGTAGGGGACTTATATGCGACAATAGAAGTATGTTAGCTCATAATCATCTTCGACAATGAGGGGTTTGCAGCTTTTGCCAGTTGGTGTATCTGTCATTTGTTTCCGGTGTATTCGATGCTAAGAACAATTTGGTTCCCAACTGTAAGACATGCAAGGGACTTGTAAGTAATAGCCGGCTGTTATGCTACAAAAATCTTCAGCGATGAGGGGTTTGCAACTTATGCTAGCTGGTGTACCCATTATTTTTATCCGGTGAACTTGATGTCTATCATGGGAGAGGGACTTGTAAGTAAGAATCGGTTTACAAGGGGCTAGAAATTTGTGCAAATTGTTGCATATTTTATTCGATTTATATAAATCTGACGGTAAGAAAGTTTGTATCGATGGTCTATCGCTGTAACCTAGGATTAACTGTTTCCGCAACGGGTACAAACGATAATGTAAAACAATGAGGTAGTTTCGTAATAGTTAATAGCGTCATCTCTGGTATTTTAATCCTGAAAAGTTACGGATAGCTTTATAATACCAACTAGATTATATAAGATATTGTTCCAAGTTTTCATCCGTCACGATGTCTACGATTGAAAAGGATGAAGTTCAACTGACCGCAAAGTCAATTTAGTCCCTTCTTCCGATATTGTTTTATTGTTGTATTTACAACGCTATAGAATAGCTTTTAATTGATCATTTATTCAAACAATGTTTACAACGGATACGCCAGCTATGATTCTTCATCAGCGATATTTCGGCCCTTATTGGCAAGGGTCCTCGTCAGGCTGTCAATCCTCTGGTTCAACTTCGGGGAAGGAACCAAACCTGTATGAACAGGTTTGTTGGTTATTACAGGTGACGAGGACCCTTGCCAAGAAGGGCCGAAATATCGCTGATGAAGAATCATAGCTGACGTATCCGTTGTAAACATTGTTTGAATAAATGTTTCAAAGTCAGATTAGGCTCGAATATTTAATTGATCATGTGATTCTTCTTTTTAGAACAAACCGTTTTAAAAGCTTCGATAAGTTGACAACTCCAGTATTTAACCGACAGCGAAGAAAAAACCAAAGTGTTGCTCTCGCAACCCTTTAGTCGGCGAAGCCGGACAAAGGTAACGTAGGTCTAGTTACTATTGTTAGAAGGGTAAAACACGCTCTATATCGTCAAACACTTATGTAGCGTTTACACGGACAAGAAATCCCGTCGAGTAGAAAGGAATTCTGGTCGACTCGAAAGGATTCCGTTCGTGAAGACGAGTAGAAAAAAAGTCTAGCGGGACGGGAATCCTTTCATGATGAAAGTAATTCCGGTCCACTTGAAAGGAATCTTGACGGCGGCGCTGGTAAAAAGTACAAAAAAAGACTAGCTAGCTTTTGAGAGCAGCAATCATCATTACTGATGTCATAAATGCTCTCAAAACATTTTTTATTGGATAGTGAATTTATTTATGTCAGATTTTCTGGTTTGAAGAATTAATTTTTTTCCCTCTGCGTGTAAACGTAATCTTGTCACCAAGATCGGATTCTGTTCGAGTTTTCCTGTACTTGTAAACGCCACATTAGCTCGACAAAATTTTCAACGAGTCTGATACGCATGTTGCCCCCATAACAAATTCCACCCGGACTAGGCGGTTGGACCAAGACCTGGCAGTCAATATCTTTCCCCATGAAACGCATTCTACCGGAACATCCCTGTCTAGCGGTTTCTTGCTCGCAACACACTAGAAAAACGAAACCATATGCTCAACAAAAGGTGCATTATTGGAACAATGCCTACAGGGGGTCTCTTGATGAATATAATGGTAGGCATGTCTGTCGGCTGATATAAGGGGTGGCTAAACAACATAGTTGACTCAACTAAGGGGTTGATGATAGAGGAGCTATCTCTACTAACATGGGCACTAGGCTTTCCTGTTGCTTTTCATTGGAAGTGAAGGACCGAACTGGGACGTGCGGGGAAGTGGAAAACAAACCGCAGAGTAAAGCTAGCAAATATGGTTGTCCGCAAGAGTTAGATTTTCTTCTTATCCGTTTCTTACGCTGAGAATGATTTCTTGCTTGGATGATTGATTAGTTTTTCTGCCTTTTCTTTTTTGTTCTTCTTCTTCTAATTTGGGAAGTTGGCAAATCAAACTGGAAGTGGCAAAGCAAACCGCAGAGAAAAGTTATCAAATACTGATGAATTTTCTTTCTATAAACTTGCCCCCAAGCGAAAATGTTCTTCTTAATGTTTTTTTTGGCGGAGCAAAAATCAACAAGAGTAACATTAATAAGGTAATGTCCATGCTTTGAAAAGTGGGACATTTCATTTCAGTCAGTGCGGTAAATTTGAAAGAAATTAGTCTTATTCAATTAAATAGGCTTGAAGACGCGATGAAAATGCGTTACTTCGTTGCTCCTCTATTCGCGAATAATCGATTTTCGAATATGGTACTGAACTTTCCCAGTCTGATTTGTGGTACCTCTATGCGTTTGTTTCTATGCTGTGTGCTTGACAAAAAAGATTTACGTTTTTTTTTCTGTTCAGGCACTAAGCATTTTTCACTAAGCTTAGCACTGGCCACTGAAAAGCAGCGTTTGTGTTGAGATTTAAATTTTCCGCGTCACAGCAGAATTTGCGTTACGGGGACAACCGTAGATATTCTGAACATCACTACTACAGCAGATAGTGAAGTCGAAAAATCCCTTAGCAGAATCCAAACAAGTCAGTGTTTTCAGTTAAATGATGCCAAATAAGTTGCTTTTTAGTTAAGTTTTAAAAAAATAGGCCTTAAGACAAATCCGAACTTTCGGCGAGAGATTCTGAATGACTGAATAATTAAAGCTGTGTTTGACAATTCATTGGAAGCGAATGACGGGATGTTCAAGAAGTGGCAACTAAACAACATAAAAAGGTGGGCAAATCTTGCTGTGGCTTCGAGTCTGTGGACCTGTGCGGGACACAATTATGTCGAAAAAAGCCTCAGGCTACTACAACCCAATGTGATACCGACCAGTTGGCAACGTTAGGGATGCGAAGCGAGACATTCGTGGCTAATGAGGAAACTTCGTAAGCTGAATTAGTTTCTTTAGGAAACAAAACTTACGATTTGTTGGAGAATCAAACTGGAAGACGCTCCTGCAGTTTACCAGAAAGGGACTTAACGCCTTTGATGTATTCCTAAAAGAGATACACAACTATATATTACAATTACAACGACCCAGTTTTTAACTTCTGCAACATCCGCATCCTTAGTCATTAGCCAGAGCCATAGATATATGTTTACTGAAGCCCTTGGGCTATGAACAAAAACGATATAACATTTGCATTCAGTATATAGTAAAATAACATCTCTTTTACAACTAACTCAGCTAACCCGGGATGTCTTTCACTTTCGAATGACTGTGTCAGAGAAATTTGTCACATACAAGACCTTGCACGCCCTCAAACCAGAGTCGCCGTTGGTCGAAGAATTCTGCGATTTGTCACAAATTTTCGTCTCTTTGACAAAGCGAGCCAGAATTCTGCTACCGATTTCTTACCAGTAAATAAACAAGACCGAAGGTGTCGATGGGATCCCAAAAAGCTAAGAGTTGATCCAGACAATTCGGTCTTGTCTTCGCCAGGCTAATCATCAGAGAAAACCGAGTTCAGATATTCTATCTAGCTATCTATACCTCTATAAGCCATATCTATTTTGACGATATTGACCGAAACTTCCTGCTTTACTACTGCCAAATTTGCGGTTTCGCCCGAATTCCGAGCGAACTACTAGTCCAGCAAAAAAAGAAAAATTCAGAAACGAAGCCGGCGTATCTCCTTATCCCTATAAAGAAATCTAATCAACTTTAAATAAAATTTTGACTTAAAAGAAATGAGGGTAGAACCGGATTCCGGACTAATTATATGTCCGGGTAAAAAATGATCATTATATTCAGACTAAGCGTCTCTTCTTACCCCTAAAAATATCATCTAATCAACTTGAGATAAAGCTTTTACTTTTAACATATTTTCCTGTTTTGGCCGGATTACAAGCGAACTAGTTATCCGGCGAGAAAATGGTTTTCACCATCGGGTTCAGCATTTCTTCTTACCCAGAAATCAAACATTTAATCAACTTCAAATGAAACTGTTACTTTTAACCAACTTTCCGGTTTTGGCCGGATTCCGGACGGCTTTTCCGGCGAATAAATGATTTTCACCATCATGCTCAGCATGTCTTCTTACCCCTAAATCAAACATTTAATCAACTTGGAATGAAACTTTTACTTTTAACCAACTTTCCGGTTTTTGCCGGATTCCGGACGAACTACTCGTCCAGCGAGAAAACCGTTTTCACCATCGTGCTCAAAATGTCTTCTTACCCCCAAATCTAACATTTAACCAACTTCAAATGAAACTTTTACTTTTAACAAACTTTCCGGTTGTTGCCGGATTCCGGACAAAATACTTGTTCAGCAAGAAAATGGTTTTCACCATGGTGTTCAGTATCTCTTCTTACCCCTAAACCGAACATTTAATCAACTTAAAATAAAATGTTTACTTTTAACCAACTTTCCGGTTTTTGCCGGATTCCGGAGGAACTACTTGTCCGGCGAGAAAATGGTTTTCACTATCGTGCTCAGAATGCCTTCTTACCCCATAATCGACTATAACATTAACTGTTTACAAAAACATTGTTTGTCCCTTAATTTGAACCCCCACCCCTAAATGTAGGGCTAAATAGCCCATCTACGAACTTGACCGTACATTTGACCCAATGAATCCTCACACCAAGCGCTCAGCATGTCTTCTTACCCCATAATCGACTATCACATTAGCTGTTTAAAAATATTTTGTTTGTCCCTTAAACTGAACCCACTCCCCCACCCCCAAATATAGGGCTACAGAGCCCATCTACGAACTCGTCCTTACCCTTGACCGAAACAATCCTCATACCAAGTTTCACCAAATATCTCATTCCCTTCGAGAGTTATCGTGCTTACAGACGGAAGGACAACTTTTGCGATGTCATAGGTATCCCTCCACTTACGTTTTGGGATCCCAAAAACGAAATAAAAAACTCAGGCATATAATTATGAAGGATAGAGCAATAGTTGGTAAATAACAAAATAACAAATAACACACTGGAAACTGTACTGGGATGCAACTGAATCAGTCCCAAGAATCAGACTAAACTAATTCCAGTGTCATCATCAAGGCCGTATCCAGGGGGGGGGGGGGGTAGGGGGTTGACCCCCCCCCCCCCCCCCCCGAAACATACAAAAATACTAATTTGTATAGGCTTTTCCCTCTGATCCGTGTCTTTTTTGTACTTTTTTTGTGCGACCCGCAGGCAAGCCCCCTCCCCCCGAAAGGCAACCCCCCCCCCCCCCCCCCCGAAATAAATTCCTGGATACGGGCCTGGTCATCATCAAAGGAGCTTAGCATCAGGAGTCATATCTTAGATTGCTCCTGTGCGTAATTTAAGGTAATTAACTTCGCCATCTCAATACTAACACTACATCGTTCTAATTTTCTTACTTTTATGGTAAAAAAAACGCATCGTCCTGCTAGGGTCTGAACTACGGAACAGATCTGGAACGTGTTCCTCCCTTCTAACAATAGTAACTATGAGTTACTATCTCCGTTCCATCCTCAAGAAAATTTACTACGCTGACCGTTTCAACCTTCCCGAAATAGCAACTAACAGTAACTATTTACTTACCATGCTCGGGAGCGTGGTAACTACGGATCTGAGTAACGCGACTGGCTGGATTACCCCGTCGAGAATATTTTGACGAAAATCGAAAAATGCGTTCCAACCTTGACGCCAAGAAGCCAAAATTCGTGACGTCGTGGGTAGTAACCAAAGTACGTAGGACGGAACACGCTCATGGTGCAGAACTATAAGAACCCTCCACGACCAACTTTAGGATCCTTCTAATTCACTGAATGGAAGGCACTTTAAGAGCTCAGGCACATCAGAGAAACCTCGGCTTCAGCCTCATGCCACTTAATGACTTATGTTTAATTCACCCTTGCCTTTGCCTTTATTTCCTGATATTCATTTTCAGCTAGGTTGATTACCCTAGGATCCGTCCTCAGCATTTCTATACCTTCTGTCATGGGTGGGTGCACGATGGGTGCTTCATGATAATGTATCTGGCCCAAGCCCATAAGACACCACAATCACCGTATCACGGTCTTATTCGTTTGTTTTGTTTCTCTTGTCTATTTTGTCCTTCTAGCGTGCGTGTGTTGTTTCCAGTTATAATTTCTCTTCTTTTCTCTTTTTGTTCCACTATCCTTACGTTGTTTATGTGCAGTGAGTTATAATTGAATTATATTTTTCACGATATCCTGAAATGCAGCATGGAAAGGGTCATAATAATTGTATGTATTTTTGTGGCTAGAGCGCCGAACCTACGAGCGAAAGTTACGTAGATAGGCTCCACAGCCGTCTGGAAGTGTTTTTGGATGTGTTTTTGTTCCGGTTTTGCATACACTTACTAGTAATGTTTCCTTTCACTGGTGGGCAAAAGGTAGAACAAGATCATCCGGTCAAAAGGTTTGGACCAGTCAAACGTTTGGGAGGTCGGAACGAAAAACGGCATTTATGAAGGGGTTCCGGAATCCCGCTGACCATCTGATGCACTAAGAAGCCTTATAAAGCTGATTTGGAATTATCCTTTTTTGTTTTAATTTATCCGGGTAAGTCAGCTTTGAGTTTGACATGAGTTGAGCGTGACAGCAGGCCAGAGGTGTTCATCAATTCCCGACCCCTTTTCCCTCTCCACTGGTCCTGACAACCCACCTTTCACTTGGGGAAATTCTCACACCGAAGTGCCACTTCCACTTCCATTCTAGCAAACCAAGAAAACCAAGGCTTGAGTGTCCACTTCACCTAGCAATATTTCCGAGAAATTTGGGCTCCCACCACTAACAAGCCAAGACGCCAAGTAAGACCCTTAGGACTAATCAGTGAGAAAGAAAATCCCCTTGTCCGAACTGGGGAAGTCAGAACACCGGGGGAATACAAAACTCTTAAAGGACACCTAGCATAATTCTAGAATACGTATCTAGAACTATTCTAGCATTGTTCCAGGACTATTCTAGTCTATTTATATTCTAGTATGCAGTACTTTAAAATACTTTAAAATTAGGCTCTGCTTTTAACAAATTACCCAGGACTTTCGCTGTTTAAGGCTTTCTCAAGGCGTGCTGACTTCTTGCAAAAGATTACATAACCTTTTATATGGATCAACTTCTCATGAACAAATTATGTGTTTATTTACTTCACCAGTAGCCAATATACATAGGAAAAAAAGACACAATGTCACTATTACACATAGTGACACAATTACACATAACTACTTATGTAACAAAATCACATCTGTAACAATCGCGGTAGCATGGTATGCTTCAAAACTAGTGAAAAGGGGAAAAATAAACAAAATGACTGCTGTGTGGTTAGGGGGACAGTGGAATGTATCTTATGAAATCAGGACCTCCTCGAATTTAGTGAATGATAACGGAGGAAGTTTGAACTTATATTACATGGATAGGTCCTCAACGATGACTGCTTGTGCAAATGGAAGAAAATTAAGGAGATCAAGGCAGTCGCCGAACCGCATCCAGGTGGTGAGCAAAAGGGCTCTAGCACCAGAAGGAAGTGAATATATGTGGATGTTATGGCCCTTTGTGTATGGCCTTCTTGGGATCCCAAAACGTAAGTGGAGGGATACCTATGACATCGCAAAAGTTGTCCGTCTGTCCGTCCGTCCGTCTGTGCGCACTGTAACTCTCGAAGGGAATGAGATATTTTGATGAAACTTGGAGTGAGGATTCTTTGGGTCAAGAGTAAGGTCTAGTTCGTAGATGAGCTATTTAGCCCTACATTTAGGGGTGGGGGGAGGGGTTTTAAATTATGGTACAAATTAAATATTTTTTAACAGATAATGTGATAGTCGATTATGAGGTAAGAAGAAATGTTGAACACGATGGTGAAAACCATTTTGTCATCGGAAAAGTAGTTCGCCCGGAAACTGGCCAAAACCGGAAAGTTTGTTAAAAGTAAAAGTTTTATTTGAAGTTGATTAGATATTCGATTTAGGGGTAAGAAGACATGCTAAACACTTATGTGAAAATAATTTTCTACCCAGACAAGTAGTTCGCCCGGAATCCGGCCAAAACCGAAAATTGTTAAAAGTTAGAGTTTTATTTCTAGTTCATTAGATATTCAATTTAGGGGTACAGAGATGGTGAATCCGTGTATGACAATCATTTTTTACCCGGATATATAGTTCGACGGGAATCCGGCTGGAGCCGGAAAATTTGTTATAAGTTGAATTTTTATTTGAAGTTGATTAGATGTTCAATATTGGGGGAAGAAGATACGCTGATTTAAATATTTTTCAACAGATAATGTGATAGTCGATTATGAGGTAAGAAGAAATGTTGAACACGATGGTGAAACCGTTTTATCGCCGGACAAGTAGTTACCCCAGAATCCGGCCAAAACCGGAAAGTTTGTTAAAAGTAAAAGTTTTATTTGGAGTTGATTAGAAGTTCGATTTAGGGGTAAGAAGACATGCTCAACACTTATGTGAAAACAATTTTCTACCCAGACAAGTAGTTCGCCCGGAATCCGGCCAAAACCAAAAATTGTTAAAAGTTAGAGTTTTATTTGTAGTTCATTAGATATTCAATTTAGGGGTAAAGAGATGGTGAATCCGTGTATGACAATCATTTTTTACCCGGACATATAGTTCGACGAGAATCCGGCTGGAGCCGGAAAATTTGTTATAAGTTGAATTTTTATTTGAAGTTGATTACATGTTCAATATTGGGGGAATAAGATACGCTGATTCGTTTTTGAGCTTTCTTTTTTCGCCCGAAAAGTAGTTCCGGAATTCGACCGAAACCGGGAAATTGGCAGAAGTGGCAGGAAGTTTTCGTCAAAACAGAGATGGCTTATAGGGGTAAACACACATGCTGATTCAATACCCGAACTTGTTTTTCTCAGATGATTAACCTGTTTTTGAATTTTAATAGTAGAAATGTTCAAGGAGTCTGGCGAGGACTGGATCTGGCGAAGACAAGACCCAATTGTCTGGATCAAATATTGAATTTTTGGGATCCCATCGAAACCTTTGGTCTTGTTATAGATAAGCAGAAACGACGTTTTTCGAGGCCCACCTTAAAATCTATGTAGTAATTATTCTATGTAGTATTTAATTATATGTAGTAATTAGTAAGGTAAATTGTATATATTAATTGTCGACTGAGAATTTTTAAACTTATTAGCAAAATGTCTTTTATAGTGTTATTATATGTATCGGTGGTAAACTGTACGACAATCCAATGCTAGCGAGTGAATTGTACGAGCTATTAAGGAAATAAAGGTATATATATAAAATCACTGTAGCAAAGTAAAAATTCTGTGGATAAGGGCGGATCGACCGATAAGGGAAGAAGATTGGGATCAGTTCAACTTATACTTCTCATAGCTGAGACGTCACAGGACATCACAGAACTCCACAAAAATCAAAACCAGCTATAGCGACTACGCACATACAGGATAATACCCTTGTATCAACAAAATAAATGAAAACTGAAAATATTGGACAATGGTATGCGTCAAAGATCCGATGCCACTAGACGCTATAAAATGCTGTGGGAAGCTCCCGGGGATAAGAACAGAACAAGCGATGATAGAAGACGAGTGCATTAGCATAGTCTTTACTTGTCGTGACCCAGGAGTTAAGAACTTGAACAATTCAGTGAAAAATCAGCGAATATTGGATCAATATAGCCTAGGCTAAATTTGCTTTGAGGGGCCGTATCCTTTCCTGATATTTTGCCGGAAGCATTTCAACTGAATTGTCCATGCAAGGACCGAAATCAGTGAAAACCGAAAATTTTGGATTTTGATATGCGCAATAGGTCTAATGCCCTTAGACCCTTAAAATGCTGTGAGAAGTTCAAAATCTAGGGATGAGAACAGGACAAGCGAGCATAGTATTTACTTATCAAAACCTAGAAGTTATGAACTTGGTGCAAATCATTAAAAATCGAAAACTGGTTACAGCGAGTGACGACCACAACACTGAATTGTCTGTGGTGGGCTCTGCACCAACAACTGCCATCAGAACCATACCTACTGGGATAACGACGCATCGCACAGTTAGGGACGTACATTAAATCATTACAGCCTAGGTTATATTTACGGTGCCGAATAAACGGTGTCACGTCTAATTCCGTGAAAATTGATACTTTCCCTTTCCGCACCTAAATGATTGCCCCTAGAACGGTTCATAAAAGTAAACGCGTCCGGCACCTCGCTGGCCGCTCGGCTCTATATATAGATCGAAATATATATATTCAATCAAATTTCCCAACTTTCTTGATGACGACACATTGATGTCTCTGGTATCGGATAATCGGCTGAGGTTTAGTCTAGACCAATTTTACTTTACTTCTGGAAGCCGTTCAGCTCAAAAATCCACTGAAGTCTTAGTATGCAAAGAGGAACGAGACAGACGATAGGCGAAGCCATCCCTACACGGCTGACGATCTTTTCTTCCGAGATTGTTCTTTCTTTCAGAAGCGCCAGCTGAAGAGCGACGTCTTCTCCGCTAATTAGCAGGCTGACCGCTTGTTCAAACGTATTTTTATGGGAACCGCCGCCAAGATTTTCCCACATTTGTTTTTGGCCGAAAACAACCAGAGCTTAGATAGGCAATTACGAAGCACTGAATGAACCAAGTGTTGCAAGCTCTGAGTGTTCTACTTTTGTAGAACACTTCCGTTAAGCATATCGAAAGAACCAAGGCCGTATCCAGCCCCCCCCCCCCCCGAAACATACAAAAATAATCCTTTTTATAGGCTTTTCCCTCTGATCTATGTCTTTTGTGTACTTTTTTGTCCGACCCGCAGGCAAACCCCCCCCCCCCCCCCCCCCGAAATAAATTCCTGGATACGGGCCTGGAAATAACCTATTTTTTTTCTTGCGCATTCACCACGTATCGGAATGATAAAATTTAATTGCATAAATAACTCATAAAAGAAAAGAAAAATTACAGTGAGCTTTCAATAACAGAATAAGCAATTAACGGAATTTTCAATAACACAAAAATGAAATAGCTCAGCGTAATTTTTCGTTTTTCTTTTTTCTTACTGCACTATTTCCTTTCAATGTTTCAGCGTGTAATAAAATTCATAACTATTATCATCAAAACAATGAATGTGGTCTTCAAAGATTTTCTTCGATTCCTAACGACACTCGAACTGTGCAGCCGAAAGACGAGTAGTCAGTCCGGCATCAAATAACACAAGCAGCATATACCATGGATCTTGATCGGGATCACTCTAAACAACCTGATACAAGACACAGGTGAGTAATCCAACCTGACGAATGAGAATTCCACAGGACAATGTTCATGACTTTCATACGGTATTTCTATTCCTGACGGCGCCTTTACTTTGGCACGTGTTGGGGGAACCCCATTATCTAATGGGGTTTGTTTATCAACGAAGCATAAGAAGAATTTAATGAATTTCAACAAACAATATTTATTATTTTAACATCATTTTTTATTCTAATTATATTATACAATTATTTAAACATTTGTATACTTTCAATAAATTCAATCCCATTAGCCTAAATAAGAACATGTGTACCACGAAACCCCTAAAACCTCATGGGAACATTATCAAATATCCAAATATTTGTTTTAAGTGCAATTCTATTACACATTTACATAAACATTTGTTTATTTTTAACAAATTCAATACCATTTAATAAGAAAATGTGTACCATGCAACCTTTAAAGCCCCATGGGAAGTTAATCAGCTACATAAGCCTAAACATACAAGCTCACGCAAAAAGGAGTCGCCACTACTTGACAGCAGACCAATTGTTTCCACTAGGAGGTTAGCTAAGGAGTTACAAACCAAAGAACAACCGCTGAGATTCGAAATTATATTACTCGTTCAAACTGTGAGGAGGATCAGGCAGCCACCGCGCAGGAACAAACCCACTTTTCATAAAACGGAAATGGTAATTAACCATACAAGAAAATGCGCAAGAACTTCCAGAGAAACTGAGAAAGACCGGTCAACGGAACCAATACACACCCCAAGATAATATTCAAAGAGTTGTCCTATTTTTAATATTTGTCTGCGCTAAACGGATAACTCAGCTGAGATTAATTCTAGCAATATTCCGGCAATTCTTGGCAAGGCTCGGCAGATTTCGTTTTCTAGCTAGAGCCTGAAGAGGACCCTTGCCAAGAAGGGCCGAAAAATGAAGGAATACTTTGAGTTGTTGTTGTTTAGTTTATACGGCCCTTGTTGACCTTTGACTAACAAATAAATTTTAACCAGCCTAAGTCGGATCTGCGTATAGAGTTGCTCAGTAGGTATACTTTTGAAACAAATCAAATAAATTTCCTTAGGTTAATTTCCTGTAATATTAGTAATACTTGTTAGTTGTTTTTTTTGTTGTCTTGGGGTCATGCAAGGTAATGTTTTTTGTTTTCCTTTTTGTTGGTTTCGGTACATGGTTTCATTCTCCAAATTCTTTCTTCTTTTTTTTTATTTTTCTCTACAATTTAACACATCCTCGCAAGCTCTGGTTTTGTTGTGCTATGATTAAAAAATATTTATTTTCAAATAAAATTGTACCGTACTAGGCCTGCTACTAATCGGCTACTACTAAACAAATAAATATAAATAAGCAAATACTTTTACAGTAGGCTATAAAAACAAAACTTAATGGTCAACTTGGTAACTAAAGAGGGATGCCAACGCCCTTGATTACCGAGTATACCCCCCCCCCCCAAAAAAAAAAAAAAAAAAACAGATACAACTTCAGCTGGTCAGCTGCCATTTTTAGCACTGATTTGGAAGTCAGTGAACTCATTAAAATTAAAGGCTGTCTGGGGACCATTCGGTCCGGTCAAGTAATCGGTTATTCGCGAGAAAGGACTGTCCGTACACAGATTATCTCGAAACAAATGGGAAACAAAACCAAGCTATTAGTTGGAATGACGACGAGACAAGTAATGACTAAATCAAATGTAGACAGGAAACTGTACGACGAAACCGTTGGAGCCGAGTATATAAGTTGGCAGAGCTAGTCACCACCTGGTCGCTTGGGACGGACTAGTTCGCCTTGGTCTATAAGGCTAGACATGGAAGACCGAGCCAAAAAACTGGTACCTGGTAAAAAGGCTGGATGCTCCGTTTGGTATGTCCGATCCAATGCACTAAATACCAGCCTGGCGCTACTGCCATTACTGAACCCAACAGTGTGTGTCCAATGCACCCCAAGAAACCAAGACCTATCTGATTATTTTGATTAAGATAGCGAAGGCCCAATTGTTGTCTAAAAGAATTGTGAATTCTATACAAGTGTGACGTCATGGAATTGAGGAGGTGGCATATGGTTTCATACCATCTAGAACAGTTTATAAGTGTAAACGCGTCCCGGGCTTCGTTGGCCGCTCGGCTCTCTACATTCAGATTCAAATACATTTCCAAAATATTGACAATTACGATTATATGCAGACGTTAAATACTGATAAATGATGCAATTTCGTTAACACATCAGAGATATTTATTCAGCCCAAGCTGACTGCGAGTCATGAGGTGGCATATGGTTTCATATCCTCTAGAACAGTTTGTAAGTGTAAACGCGTCCCGGGCTTCGTTGGCCGCTCGGCTCTCTACATTCAGATTCAAATACATTTCCAAAATATTGACAATTACGATTATATGCAGACGTTAAATACTGATAAATGATGCAATTTCGTTAACACAATAGAGATATTTCTTTAGCCCAAGCTGACTGCGAGTCATGTTTGACGGTGCAAAACGGATAAGTCAGCTAGTAATAAATGTAGCTGACTTATCCGTTTTCCACCGTCAAATATGCACTAGGGAAGAAGCAATAGCGCAGTAACAAAAGAAAAGGAAAAATATAAAAGGCTTTCGATAACGCAGTAAATACACAGGAAAAAACAAACGAACAGAACACAGAGAAAATCTTCTTCCCAGATGGAAAGTGGTATAAACGAAACAGTGTGTGACGTCGTCACGAACGCACGAGGTAAAGTCCGAATCGAGGGCCGAGAATGGCCACAACAACACGGGTCAAACCAAACCCCATGCGCCTACCGCGGCCGCATCTTCAGGCTAATCAAGATTTAATGACAAAAAAAAACACAATCATAAAGCTGCTCCGACCTCTGAAAGGACCATACCAAATCGATGATTAGATGAGAGAATGCCGACTGAGGAGCAAAAAACTTTTCCCTTCCGCCGCTTGCAAGATGACCAGACGACCAAATATTTGACCAAAATGAAAGCGCGGTGAGCCAGTAAAAACGACGAATTCAGGGCGGAACACACGTGGGCGTTGCGTATGATGAAGTAGTTCGCATACCAGACGAAATATCAAGGTAGCGAGCAATTTTATTTTAATTTCGCAAGGGACGGATTCCGTACAGAGAATTCCACCGTCTTCCAAACGCGTTTTTTTTTTCGAAACGGATTGCCAAGGAGGGAGGTCTACTTGGGGTTCCATGGCCAGACACATCAGACGGACGGACTGCCCACTCTTGATTTTAGTGTAGGCTACTGCGAGTGAGCGGTGTCCGGCTAGTGTCGGCACCGGCTGACATTCACTGGCACTGGTTGCCAAGTGTTACGAGTATTTCACCATGTTTAGAAGCGGGAATCGCCTAATTTATGGCCGGCATCACTGGTTTCGGTCAGTGCGGCAAAGGGTGTACAGCAGGTGCCGGGGAGTGGGTAACCCCTCACACGAGACAAACGTTTTTGTTGATTCCAAAGCACATGGTGGACACAGATGCAGACAGGTAGCCGTAAGATGCGATCTCGTGTATATCAACCGACTGGTGGGGTAGGTGCTAGACAGAGCTCATATTTTAAACTATAGCAACCTAGTGATATTGCAAGATCGGGTTCACATCTGTTTATTTTTTGCCAGTAACACTAATTTTGCATCAGGTATGTTATAATGTCGTCTAGCAACACCATTTTCGAATTAGGTATTTGGTTTTGTTCGTTTTTATCCACGAGGGTCCTGGAATACCTACAGAGGTCGGACCCGGGAGTCGTAGACCCCTGAATTCAATTAGTTTATATTTCAAGCTTATTAGCCTCTTCTAAAATTCCATCTTTGCCTTAAAACAGTCCAGCAGTTTACGATCGGCTGGGACACAGGCCCCATTTCCTGTAAATAAAATAAATTCGTGTTTGTTTATTTTCTATAGTGTACATTCCTCAAAACCCTTCGCGGCTTTTCGTTTAGATTCACCAAAAGTTGGTAAGCCTAGTACTAATTAAGCTTCGGATTCCAGACTGACAATCCGCAAACTCGCGACCGTATTGATCTAGTACGGTAGATAGTTCACTTCGAATGTTGCCCAGCTTCAAACGGCGCGTAAGAATGTGAGACGAGTGTGAGAAGGTTCTGCAAAATCACTCTCTTTTTGCTCAGTTGCTTCTGCACCCGCCGGCAAAATTACTTTAACAGTTTCCATTACTTTCCTAATCGTTCGAACTTCGAAGTATCCCAGAAGAAACAGAACATTCAAAAACAAACAGAATACGAAATTAAACGAATCCGACTGCATTCTTTATGTCAAAAGAAACTTGAAACACTTGGCTCTTGGCAACTATTAAGCTCCTAAATTATAATTCCCATTTGACTCTTTTACAGGCAAGAAGCAAAACTAAGTTAGTCCAAAATTTAAAAAAGCGCAGGCTACCTCAACCGTCATTGACTCGACTCAAACATTATTTACTTTTCTCTGTGGGAACCACCTTGGGACGAATGAAGGACTGCAAAAAAGACAACAATGTTTATTCTTTATTGTTTTTATGTTTCGTATATTTAGGCTATTACCTTTCTTTGTTTATCGTATTTTGATTAGTTCTACTAATGTATATTTATGCTTCAGGCCTTATAAGAGGCTTTATTCTAGTGTTTTTGTTTGTATTATTTGTTTTCTAGTTTGCGGTTTCTCTTTATTATTTTGATGATATAATAATTACTGCGGTAACAGCCCGAGGGCCACGGCAACACAAAATAGACAACACAAAACTGAAACAAACAGTCTACCTCCAATAAATCAAACCTTGAATGATATCCAGAAATTTGTCTCAATGCGTCATTGTCAGCTTGAGGAATCTTCCTGAACTCTTTACGACATTATTTCATTCTACTTCAGTGGTATTTCCATCCATTCTCCTTACAGAGATTCTACACTTCATAGGTGTATACTGTCTCGTCTATTAGCATTACACTGATTGTCACACTTGCCAAGTCTGTTTTCTTTACTTGACGTATCAGGCTCCCGATCATTGTTTCAAAGAAGATTACTGGTCCGAAGACCAGTTATGCAAATTTTGCCAAGTTTGTCATCCGAGGCAAGCTAGGATATCAAAAGCGGCTAAAAACAGCCGAAGCCTTATGTAATTTTCTGTAAGCATAGCTAAATTTTAAAGTAATCAACTGTGCCAGAAAATCTTAGCAGAAACATCAAGTACTGGGGTGCGAGCTTTGCTATAATGACCATAAAACATTTACTCCTCATCATACACGTTCTCTCAAAAAATCTCATGTCTCAACTCATCCACTTCATTACACGTACACACAGGGCTGTATCCGAGGAGGTCGCCCCCCCCCCTTCCCCGAAACATATAAAAATAATCGTTTTTATGGGCTTTAACCTGTGATCTATGTCTTTTTGTAGCTTTTGGTCCGCCCCGCTGGCACACACCCCCCATAAATAAATTCCTGGACATGGACCTGCGTACACATCTTCATTCAACATAGAATCCAGGACTGTTTTGATTGGATAAAGATGTGTGTCTAATCTACAACTGGAAGACTTTCCAAAAGACAATTCGATTCCACAACCTCTAGCAATACCAACGAACAGCAACGAATACAAAATTCCAGTCTACGTCTAACAATTATAAAACCCTCTGATCTATCACTAAGCGAGCATGAAACCATGGGAATCTCTGTGTCACCCATCTCAGACATTCCAACAACGCCCAAATGAGTTTCAAATTTTGCGCCAAAGGGACAAGAACGAGGGCAGCAAAGTCAAATTTCACGTGATCCAAGTTAATGATGGTTGACATTACGGAAAGTGATTACCACGGCATGATGACTATGTTTCATGCAAGTGAATATTGTCTCAATGTCGGTAAATTTTCCTCGAAAAGGTGAAGTATAATAGGTCTAGACAACCGACGATTGAAATTAAGTGTCTTTTTGTGTATGTTTATGTGTTTTATTTACTTTCTTCATTTACTCCGCTTTCTGAAAACGGCGGGTTTTAAATAAATTACTTACTTATTACCAAAGGAGGCAAAGACTCCGAAAGGCTCTAGATACCTCCGTTGATTTATCTACTGTTACAAAGCGCCAGTGATTTTGAATCGTTTGCATTTCCCCAAGACACTCTACCAATTCATCTCTCCACGGTCTTTCTCCACCTCAACAAGTTTTGATGGGGGTGACTTGCCCACCCCCCCCCCATACCTCAGAGAATCTTATTCGTATGTTTAGAGCTTGTCAGAATCTAAGTTCTGTGTTATAGCTGTACATTACACACATTACAAAACATACAGCAGTATGTTTTGAGTTTGCCATAGTGAAAGTCGTATGTTCTAATCTAAGTCTGTCTCAATGACAGTGTTTTGAGCTTGCCAGAATGACAGAAGGGCAGTGGCCAAATATATATTTTCTGCCGGAAATGGCCTGTTTCTAGTCGTATGGTTACGAAGCGGTTTTTTGCCGTATATTTGTTTAGACTTCCGGGGCAGCAGCCAGTCGCATGTTTTCTCATCCCCAAGTACTTGGAACCGCCCCTGCAAGTTTCTCCCGATTGAGGTTTGACTCAAATGCCAGCTTTTTTTTATCATGCACGTAAATTTACTAAACATTTCGAATATGTTGAAAAATAAGTGATTTTTAGCGTTTTCGGCGAACCTTTAAGGCAGGCATAGCATTACAGGCAATGTCTTACTTGATCCACTTATTTTTCAGTGCACTTCGCGAAGTTATCCATGCCCTGGAAAATCGTAACTCGCCATATTCCAGTACAGCGCTTCCAAGCGGACTAGTTTCGGTCAATCCCCCTATGCCTCACCATCATCGTTTACTGATAGCCATAGTAAAATAGATGCACAGGTTGATGAGTGGAAAACCTGTCATCTGCTTCCCATGCAATGGAGATTTTGCATATGTCTCAGTGGTAGAAAGTGAAAGTTACCCACCACCTTATGGAACCGACTTTTACTATGTCTACTCATGTGTTGATTATGAGACAGTGGGGGACTAACAGAAACTATACCACTTGGAGTGCTGAACTGGAATAAGGCGAATACTCTACACCAGTGGTTCCCAACCTTTTCCGTATCGCGTACCCCTAATTAAGGTTCAAAATGGTTGCGTACCCCTTTTTAAGGAATCATTGTTCTACTATTTTACGAAGAGCTGTCCAGTTCAGAAAACCAAAAAGACGTTATTTATTGTCATAAATGGTAAGCAATTAATGTGCAAAAGTATACATAAACAAATGGGATACTTGAGGCTGCAGGGGTGTCAATTTCATTCTCGTCCATGAACTGGTCAATGATCAGAAAGACACCTGCGCTGTTTCGTTGAAACTTCGTGAGCCAAACGTCTAATTTCTTGACGAAAGCAGGCATTGTCGAATTCAAAGATTTGGGACCTCCGCGTACCCCTTACGAGGGTCTCACGTACCCCATTGGGTCCGCGTACCCCCAGTTGGGAACCACTGCTCTACACAAACTGGAATAAGGCGAATACTCTACACGACTAAGTCCAAAACACGCCAGCGACCATGGAAAGAACGAGAAACGTCGCCCGAACGGTGACTCAAATCTTATGTCAGCCAATCAACGGCGTTTGGTGAGAACAGCTGTGGTGACACTTCCGGCTCTTGGCTAGGCATACGGCGATTCCTTATCGGCTCGAAGAGCTAGTCATCAAAAGTATTCTTGCTACCACAGATACCACCTTAATTTGTAATGTGCGCCAAAGACTCACACTGCAATCTTGTTAAATTTTCGTTCCAATTCCTTTCTAATGCTCTTAGAAAGCTTTGCTGTAAGAGCCTGCTATTATTCATGGGCTTTGGCACTCCAGGTTTTCAATTTAAAAAGAGACGACTAAGGCAGAGAGTCTTAATGAAATTTTCGGTCAAGGTAGCAAATAGAACCATTGATATGAGATGATCCTGTTGCTTCTCAGAAAACTGATGACAGCTCTGCCGACTAGGTGACATTTACTTGTGAGATTCAGAAGCAAATGCTGCTTTCCCTAGAACAGTGACTTATTTTATCGGTGAAGCTGCAGACAGTCCAGAAAAACTATTCGAGTACCCCTCTAAAATTTCGGTAGCCTATCTCTCAGGTGCTGGGTTCGGGTTATTTCCCTTCTGTTACATTAGATTAGAACAAGAGCTGAAAGCTCGTACGGCACTTGCAAGGAAAGCCGGATACTCTAATAGACATTAATAGTAGTATTTGAAGTTAGGAAGACACACTCGCGACCCAAACAACCGCGCAATCTTAGTGGTTTTCTATTCTTCCGCTACTACCAAACACATTACAACAACTAATGACTCTCTATTGCAACCCACGTAGGCTTTCAACTACATCATCAATCGAATCGGCTAGCAAGACTGGAATCGACTCAACAATCTGCGGACCCCCAAATGAACACACTGCCCAGTCCCATTTCAAGTGGCGGTATTCAACGAGTAATTACACAAAGACGAGAATCACAGGGCTGGTATCGCTTCTCCCCTCAAAGGATCCTGTCAACCCTCGTCAACCCCAAGGGTTATTTACAATCTCAGAGGCATAGGAGGCATTGTAATTGTCACACCGCTAGACATCTCAGTAGTATACGGGTTAGGAGAAGTACCAAACGTCATAAAATGCCCGGCGCGATGTTCGATGTAGTGGGTAAAACAATAATGAAGAGCAATGACACACAACTTTTATTGATTGATCCTTGCGATATGTTACAATTTATTACCCAGGACCTTCACATCCCTGCTCTTGAACATGTTTCCAAAGAAGATTTTTTAGGCCCGGTTATTACTTTTTTCATATTTTCAGATCTTACGCATTCATAAAGTTATCCAACATTCAATGTAATTTTTATTTTCGCTCTAGCCTTCGTTCCTGTACCGGATCTTCTTACCATTCTTGTACCTTGTGATTTTTTTGTCATTTCTTGACCAACCCAGTCGTAAGAGCCCTTGCGGCAAGGGCCTTGATCTAATTAGGGGTTGAACCCACTTGAGGACCATTTTTGATGTTCATTCTCCTTTTGAAATGAATTCGCCTTTTTACATGAACTACGTGTATCAAGTCCAAATTCGCTCAGTTCTATACCAAAACAAAACATAGTAAAGGGTCAAAAACCAACGAAGAAAAGAAAATTTAACGATTCTCTCTATAAAAATCAACCTTAGATAATTCTGACAAAATAGCAAGCTTTCTGAAGTCGTTAACTAACAACCTCTCTAATTTATAGTAACAAAAGTACCAACTGAAGGCCTTCCCAGAACGGACTATCGATCACCAAGCAACTTTTCGCCATGAAAACAGCCTATGGACCTAGCCCGATTGATTCCCATCTCTTAATAGGGAAGGAGAATCTCTTCGGTCGCACCCCCCTTATGCCTCAGTAGGATGGCTTTGTTCTTCGCACCCTTCTAGGAGATAGGAGAAGATTAGTTTGCATGACAGCCAGCGAAAAATACGAATTTGTACACCTGTTAATATACATGCCTTTATGGCACTTCAGAAGCTGGCAATTAAGAATGATGAATTGCCCTGAGAATCTTGTTGAGCGAAAGAATAATCGTCTGAGAATGACTATTGCCTGTGGTTTCGTCCAACCGTTGAAAATATAGTTAAAATAGCTTCTACAACAGTTTTTTCTAAAACTGAATTTATGGGTTCATAACATTAGGTAACGTACAGCTATTGCTTCTTCGTCGTATCTCCAATGTGCCCATAGATTCAGGTAGGCTACTCCGCATCTAAGAGGACGAAACCATTGCCCCGTCACAAGTTGGATGCTAATTTAGTGGGCCTTCACAAGAATGTGAATGTCCACTATTCACTACCTGCTGATTTCAAAAGTCTCTTTTATATGAACAGGCAATTCCATGACTATAACACGATACGGCGGCCTAATCATTCTACCAATCGATACCTTGTACAAGATCTAGCTTTTCTATTCGTCATACAGGTATAAAAATATGGAACTCATCGCCCGAAACTATTAGTGTCTGAAGATAGGAAAGTTCTTGAAAGGGCTCTCAAAGGGTATCTGTAATCTAGCAATTGCATTTCTTCTGTCTAGTTTTTATTTTATTAATTTTTCTTTGTGATTGCAGGAAGACTATACCATTGCCGCCATACCATATACCATAGCACTGTTGTCCTAAATCCTCGTGTTGGTATTTCTATATATCTGTTTCAGTTGTTTATTCTCGAGTCCCAAAATTCTAGTGCTGATGTGTGTTAGTTTTTTTTTTTTTTTTTAACGCCTTAGGCTAGGGTATGATTAATTGTTTTACAAACCTATCAGAATTACAGAAGCGTCGTTTTCTTTGTGCCATGGGCATGTCTGTCGCATTTTTGCAACTTTAGCTTTTTTACAGTTGTCAATAAAATTTTACCGTATTTTACTTTACCTTCCTATCACGGTGGTCAAAGATTTCTCGCCTGGCTACCGCTACCATGAATATGATGCGAGGGATACAGACGAATAGGCAAGTTGAAGGAGTTTACTCATTTGCCGGAAATAGGAAGATAAGTCATTACCAGTCGACAGGAATGATTGTTGTGAACACAGGTGTACCTAGCACCAGCAAACATTTCAAACAAGAGACATCGAATCGGACTTGGACGCAACTAACCGATCCGTGTTGTCCTCTCATTAATTACTCATTTACTTTGTTACCATTCATTTTGCTTCGTGGACACACCTTTTCTTCTTGAAGTATGGCGGATTATTTAGCAGAAACGATTTAAATGATTTTAACTCCTTTGAGAACGATTTATGAGTTATTTTTTTGTTGGTAAGGAATTGTAGTGGAATTATTTTGTAGTGGGGAGGAAAAATAAAAATAGGAAGTGGGACAGGGTATTTAGAAACTAAAAAGAGTAGATGGCTGGGGGGGATTCGGTGGGAATCTGGGGTGAAAAGCTCAATGAAAGGGAACAAAAAATAGTAAGCTAAACAGTATTTTTTAACATAAATGAAAAAAATAATTTTTTTAAGAGGTTGTGGAACAATACATGAAATGAAACAAATTGAATGATGTAGCCTATTTATCGATCTCAGGCATCATCAACTAACCACGAAATCACCCTCGACTAAATATTTCCCATAAACGCCCTCAACCTCAAGAAACAATAACACATTACCGTTCTGCTACTGCGTACTCAGCGAGCAAGGAGGGCTTTTTTTTATCTAAATATTATAATAGTAATGACACTTATGACGAATTATTTTTGTAATTTTTTTGAAGACTTGTCATTTTAATTCGCGTTCATATTTTGATGAATTGTATCTTAAACCGTGAATTGTATGTATAAGTTATAGGTTACGGTTGTAAATATACCCCTTGGTTGATCTTTTTAACAGTAATGACATTTCCAGCATTATTTTTGTTTGTAAAAGATATCTAGGATAAATAAACCGAACTGTTATTGTAAGTAAAATGAAATAATATAAGGTAGTCCATCCATAAGGTGTTGATCTAACCCCACCCCTATTTGGCCCCCAGATATGCAGATGCTCACGAAACTCTTGACAAATAGTTCCCATTTTATTCCAAAACATAGCTTCATGAATTACAAAATGTCAAATATGCTACAACCGAAACTAGTATACCATGGCCGCACATAAATAGAACCAGTACCTAATCAAACAGTTCTCTAACCAACAGTTTACCTATGACTAAGTTGGCCACCAGGTAATAAGGACTATAGCTGCGTTTTTCTTATGTAGTTTCGTTCTAGTTTCACTGTAGTTTGACGTACTTTTGTTTCAGTAATGAAAGTACAGCATGTGTAATGGACAAATAAAACTGAACTTTCATAACTGAAACAAAAGAACTTCAAACTACAGTGAAACTACACCGAAACTACATCCAAAATATTGCACCTTATATTTCAAGATATTAGTGTCTCGAAAGTTCAGACTTTGTGGTGAAAACCTTCTCCTTGCCAATGTAGTTTATATGAATAGCAAAACGATGAATCAGGAGTGGATTTTAAAGAGGCTCGGGCAACGGAAGGTTCAACGAGCAGTCTTATTACATAAACAGCGATGCTCCTTCGTGTATAGCTACTGCAGCACGCCGTACGCCGTCTAGAGTCGAAAAGCGGCCAACTGTAAGCCTCAAAGTGCAAAGAGCTTGGCTTTCTGTCAAACCAGACGCCATCAGAACAGCGGATGGCTTCACGCCATTATGGCAAGCAGAGCCAGTGCTGGCGTTTACGATGGCACAGCACTGCAAAAGCTCATAACCAGACCCACGGCTCAAGTGCAAGAGCGCACTCGTCGTATTTGGCAGACGTGGGCTATTTTCAAAGTTGAACTGGATCTTCTCACCAAAGAGCTCTTTAAGTCTTTTTTCAAGTCCAGTACGACACTCTTCCAAATGCTTTTTATGAGCCAACAGGCCGTTGGTAACAAGCTCGGCCGCTTTTCCTAGACCAACAATCATAGGGGTGTTCTCGGTCCCAGAGCGAAATCCTCGCTCTTGTCCACCACCAAAAAACATAGGATAAGGCTCAGTTTTTTCACCACATCCTCGAACGTACAGAGCACCAATCCTTGGGGCATAAAACTTATGACCAACAACAACCAGAAAGTCAACACCAAGTTTGTCTACGTCCACTTCCACCTTCCCAACAGCTTGAGCAGCATCTGTGTGGAAGTATAATGGAAAGGAACCATTCCTTTCGGCTTTGAGCCTTCCGATCTCAAAACCAATTTCTTCCAAAGGCATAATTACACCCGTTTCATTATTTGCCATAATTACCGAAACTAAAATAGTATGTGGTCTGATAGCATGCATTATAGCATCAACTGCAACTCTTCCAGTAGCTGGATCAACTGGGACAATAGTGAGCTCAAGCTTGCCTTGTTCTTGCCAATACTGTAATGGCTTTCCCACAGCTACATGCTCAACATTTGTGGTAACAACATGTGGGATTACATCTGTATTCCCATTTCCTGCTGACCAATCTTTGAAGCTTTCTAGAACAGACCAGATCACATGGTTATTAGATTCAGTGCCTCCCGACGAGAAAATCATATCAGACGGTTTTGCATTTAACATTTTGGCTATCTGAGAACGAGCAAGTTCAACTGCTCCTTTCGCTTTCTTTCCAACCTCATATGGAGAACTCGGGTTTCCCCATAAACTGAGAGCCTCTGTTACTGCCTTGACAACCTCTGGATCCAGGGGTGTTGTAGCGTTATAGTCAAGATAAATCTGGTCCATTCTACAAAGAAACCAGAGTTTAGCGAAGAAAAAACCTGCCGTCTACCCACACCAGTCACAGACACCACTTTCCTGAGAATAGGGAAGAAGCAGACAAGCTATCTCGAAGGAAACCATTGCCACTGGTCAAAGTAGGCTACATGTCAAGTTAAAAGAGCTTCTCTCAGAGATCAGCACAAAAACAGCTGCATGACCAACAAAATACAAAGTAGTGAATTATGCAAACTCAAAAACAGGAAAAGCAAGTCAGAAAAAAACTTGAAACCTTGAGGCTGACTCCAGTCCTACATACAATTTTGGCCATGGTGCCCCAACGGATGGGCATGGTGTTCATATGTTGCAGCACCATGCTCATAAACAGGGGCATATTACCAGCACAATACTCCATGCAAATCTGCCCTTTTGCTTTTCCAATAGATTTGTATGGGGGTACCATGCCCATGCTGCAGGGCCTGGTGCCCCAAGGCATGAGCATCACATCTATATGTCGGGCATGTCCAGACGTTGGGACACCATGTCCAAAATTGAGGATTTATGTATGTCTGGCTGACTCTAGCCAGACTCCAAGTGCTTGTACAACTTAAATTTAAGCTAACTTAGGCAGGTTTTAGGTCTTTTTATATAAAGATCCGTCATGCATAAATCTTCGAATTTAAGGCAGGATGCCCCAATATCTTGACATCCCCCAACGTATGGGCATGGTGCTCATATGCTGGGAACCATGCCCTGCAGAGAGGGCATGGTACCCCCATAAGAATCGGCTGTACTGAGAATCCAAGTTGGAAATTCGCTTTTCCAACAAATTCTATAAGATGGTACCAAGACCTTGCTGCAGGGCATCGTGCCCAAAACGAGCATCATGCAGGCAGGAACAGACGTCGGAGCACCATGCCCGAAAATTGAGGATTTGTGTATAACTGATATAGACAGAATAGTCAAACTCAGTCTCAAAGTGTCAAACACAAAAACAATTACATTTTAAAGTCTAACTGAATATGGCTGAGACCCAACAGTCACAAATTCACTTGAATTTGCCTGAAAATCCAATTACAATTTGTTACTTTGTTGAACCGATTTCATCCAACGAATTGACAAAAACTAGCTAAAAATAGCAGATCCCTTGCAAAGCATCAGCAAGGCATAACTTAACATCGTCTTCTCATCCTCGACGTGCTCCACACATGTCACACTGGATAGCCTATGCAGACTATAGGTGAAATTAAAATTCTCCATGTCTGGACGAATTTGGTTTGTCTTGCAAGCAGTGCCACTCAACCACAAACCCCTGATTTTTGGATACCCTATGCCAAACGCTGAGTATATCTAGCATTTGGCATATCAATCAATCAATCAATCAATTTATTTAATTCGTGATATTACACATCACATAATAAAATTACACTAAGACAGGAAATTTCTTTACTAAATATATACAATCATTTTAACCATTCGGTGGCTCGGGGCAATAACACAGTCGGCGGAAAAGTCGGTAGAAATGGCCGGAACGGCATTCTGCATTCTCACGAATTGCCTTTAAAAGTGGATTTTCGGAAACTTCTACCCTTGCAACAAAACTAACTATCGCTTTCCGTATAAAAAACAACAGATATCAGAGTCTCGATCTGATCATCGGCTCGATTTACCGACAAGGTTTTTGTCGGTATCATCTCCGCACCGACAAAAAATTCTGATTTATAATAAAAGAAGCTTCTTGATTACCGACAGAGCTTCTGTCTGTATCAGAAACTGTATCAGAAAAGTGTTTAATCAGAGCTCTTACCGGTACTGAAAATGGAATCTGCGCACCAACAGACGTTGCCAATTTAACTAAAACAAGTTACATGATTTACCGACAGAGGTTTCTTCGGTATCACAAACTAAATGAGGAAAGTGTTCGTCAGAGCCCGTATCTCTACCTAAAATAGAATCTGTGCACCGTCTCCGCAAGGAGAAGCGCTGCCAATTTTCAAACAAGAAGTCTCCTGGCTTACCGACAGAGCTTTTGCTGGTACCAGAAATGGAATGCTAAAGCGTGCCGTACTGACATACGCTGACTATTTCCCAACAGGAAATTTCCTGTTTTACCGACAGAACTTTTGTCGGTATCAGAAACGGTGCACCGACAAACACTGCAGATTTACCAACAGGATTTTTCGTGGGGGGCACGCCCCCCCCTAGTTTTGCCACTGCCCAAGACCTGTTCGGACGTCACAGAAATTTCCTTTTAAGGTTTTTCAGGCAAAGTTCAAGGTCATATAAATTCGAGGTTGACTACCCTCCTGTAGTGAATCCAGTGTTTGGCATATGGTATATACCTGGTATATACCAAACACTAGATATACCCAACGTTTGGCATTCCCAAAATCAGGGGTTTGTGACTGAGCAGTGCACACTCTGTATGTTCTTACTTGGTTCTTACTAGAGCCCCAGGTGAAAAAATGCAAAATCCCTTAGATAAGTCAAAAGTTTTCAGTGTATTCAAGTTGAGGCTTTAAAGCAAGAAGGGGAGGCAAGTAGATGACCAGTTTGCATAAGGATAGGCTGCAGCCTTTCTTTCTGAAGGGCAGTCAGAGGATCCTAGAAGAGTAGCAATTCTTCCCAACTGTTCTTAATTCTTCTATAACATGCAATCTTACCTGCAATCCTTCCAATACTCAGAGTATCCCTTTAAACACAAACAACGCACAACTCAAAATCAAACCAAAACAAATCAATGCCGAAACTGACTAAAATGAAGACGTGCATATGTTTAATTATACGAGTTTACACGATACTAATCTTAAGTAAATCAATCCCAGGGAAATATTCATCCAAATAAATGCATGAATAACTTTCTTCTTAGCACTGGCACACAAATAAAAAACAAAATCTCAAATTCTACAATAAACAGCTCGCTTCAGATTTCTTATCTTCTATTTCAGTGTTAGAAATTAGTATTTCTGAACACGAAGTGTTGCCAGATGGGCTTGTTTCCTGCCCCATGGGCTTGTTTCTATTGGCTGGAGCGGGCAATTTTAGCGGCGGGTTGGGGCAGGAAAGTGGGCCTATGTTGTTAAAATATGGCTTGTTTTGGGCATTTCCTTGCTTCTCCAAGTTTACCTAACTGAAAGTCAAAACTTTTCCAATATCCTACCCGCGTTTTTGTTTGTCCCGGGGACTCACTCCTCATATTCTCACGAGTCCCCACGGACGGGGAACGCTCCGATTATCATCACCATCATCAAAAGAACTCCCTTTCAGATTCGGAGGGGAATCAGTTTTTGCTGGTGTTGGTGCAATGTACAATTATTTAAAAACAAGAAGAATAAACAAAACCAAAATTAAAGTGGATCCAGACTAATTTCGTCAATTGCATATCTTCTTTTTCAAACAAAATCGATTTTGAAGCATTCCCCGTGTTCTCGCTGTTTCTGTACGCGGGGTCAGAGTGGAGTGACTCCCTCTATTCTCGCCGTTCCCTTGGACTCCCCTGGGAGTCCTCGGGGAACGGCGAGGATACGCCTTTTGGGTCCGAACTAGGCTCTTATGACCCTCGGCTAGTTTTATCACGATAATCTTGGAGGTTGATTTCCAGGAGCGTCACGACTGGGGGGGGGGGGGGGGGCGCCTCCCCCCAAATGCTGTCGGCCAGTCGTTAAAAAATAAATTTTAAAATAATTTTTCGTCAAAAAAGGTTGATTTTTTTCATGAAAATAGTTGGTTGTCCTGAAAATTGGTCGATTTCTCGTCAAAATAGTCGTTTTTTCTGAAAATCAGTGGATTTGTCTGATTATCAGTCGCTTTTTTTTTTAAATATCATTTTTTGTTATTGAAAAGATTCTTTTTTTCTGCAGAAAAGGTAGGTAAAAATTTCCAGGCAGTCGGCAAATGCATTGTCCCCCCCCCCAAAAAAAAAACATTTGGCTAGTAACGCCTCTGTTGATATCAAGTCATATCAACTAAATAACTCTTTGACGATTATGATAATATAACTGTCCACGATTACTTGTTTTAGTTTTGTTCGAAAAAGTTATAACAGTTAACATGTCTTCATCTCGGCTGATATCGGAATAATAAGCTCGATGGCCTCAAATGAGGTGAGCAATTCTGATGAAACTTAGGAGTGTAAAAACTTTATATTTCTATGATTATCCATGGTTTGGGGTCCCATTAATGTTACCTCCCCTACCCCTAAATATAGGGCTTGGGCAGGCAACTTATGATAACATAGGTTGCCCTTAATTTTTTGGGATCCCAAAAGGATGCTCTGATGATTACTGTTTATAAATATTCTTTGAGCCCAAGCTGACTTTGAAACATTTATTCAAACAATGTTTACACGGATACGTCAGCTCTGATTTTTCATCAGCGATATTTCGGCCCTTCTTGGCAAGGGTCCTCGTCAGGCTGTCAATCTTCTTGTTCAACTTCGGGGAAGGAAACAAACCTGTAAACCACAGGTTTGTTTCCTTCCCCGAAGTTGAACAAGAAGATTGACCTGTAACCACAGGTTTGTTTCCTTCCCCGAAGTTGAACAAGAAGATTGACAGCCTGACGAGGACCCTTGCCAAGAAGGGCCGAAATATCGCTGATGAAAAATCAGAGCTGACGTATCCGTGTAAACATTGTTTGAATAAAAGATTACTGTTTTCAAAAAAAAAGTCGCCTTCGGAGCCTTTCGTACATTTTAGTAGGGTTGTCAAGTCGGAATTTCAAAGAATGAGCCGCAAAAGCTGAAATTGTATTTGAGAGGCTTAAAGATGCTTTAACCCGAATCAAAGATTTGATGATTTTATATCTAAGGCGTATTCTCGCCGTTCCCCGAGGACTCCACTTGAGGAGTCCCCGCGTTTTCGTTTGTCCCGGGGACTCACTCCCCGTATTCTCGCGAGTCCCCACGGACGGGGGGTGCTCCGGATTATCATCACCCCCTTTCAGATTCAGAGGGGAATCAGTTTTTGCTGCTGTTGGTGCATTGTAAAATTAATTAAAAACATTCAGAATAAACAAAACCAAAAATAAAGTGGATCCAGACTAAATTCGTCAACTGCATGTTTATTTTTAGAAGAAAATTCATTTTGGAAGCATTCCCCATGTTCTCCTTGTTTTTCGGACGCGGAGTCAGCGTCTAAGGACTCCCTCTATTCTCGCCGTTCCCTTCGATTCCCCGAGGAGTCCTCTGGGAACGGCGAGAATATGCCTCTATTTCTCGAGATATCGGCGTACTTCAATAATAGCTTGAGATGCCGCAGCTTCTATAGAAACCATCAAGTGTTTGGATGTTTTGGAAGCCTCAAAACTTGAAAGAAGGAAACAGCTTATTCTGAGTTGTCATGTTTTTTTCTACCTTCTACCTTTGAAAAAAAAGTATCTGTTTTGCTCCTCATGGTATATTCAAAATTTACTCCATGACAGCATTTGGGCTGAGTACGAAGCCTGGGATGGAGGCCCAAAATTGATGTTTGCCCCCCCCCCCCTGAAGTTTAATGAAACACCACCTATCACTGGCTTGAACAGCACCAATTTTTGGAAAATAAGCCGGGCTTGTTTCGGCTTGTTTTCAAAGGCCGTGGGCTTCTTTCTGCAAATACACTGAGCGTGTTCCACCCTTCTAAAAATAGTTACTATTAGTTACTATTTCCATTACATCCTCACAAAAAGTTACTACGCTGACCGTTCCAACAAGGTTGGAACTGACCGTTCCAATCTTGTCGGAATAGTAACTAATAGTTACTATTTGCCTACCATGCTCGGGAGCGTAGTAAGCGTAGAAACTACGCATCTCTGTAACGTGATTGGTCGGATTCGCCCGTGGCGTGAGATCCTGCTGGAAAATAAAATAATCGTTCCAGCCTTGACGGCAAAAAGCCAGAATTCGCGACGTCATGCGTAGTAACTACAGTGAACTACAGTAAGTAGGATGGAACACGCTCACTGTGGCAACACTGCTCCTCCATCCGGCCCCGGGACTCCCGGGAGAATTCAAATTGTTTATTGAATGTGTTTCTAGTTGTGAACTAGCCTACCACTTGTTACGACGCCACTGGTTAGTGAGATTCATGCCGGGTAATTCAGAGAATTAGCAGTAAAAGCGAATTCCTCCAGAATTAAAAAAAATCTCCATTTGTGTGACAAAACACTTAAACAAGAATTCATATGACATGTTTAAACCGGATATCCACTATTCAGCTAAAGTAAAATTTGGTTGTTTATATATATAAGAAATGTATGTAGCTGATCATAATTTACTACCAAAAGTTCGTAGCCAGTTAGTTGGCTACTGTTGGTGTTCCCTATATAAACAAGCTTAGTAGCCAACCAGTTGGCTACACATGTCCGCCCATTAACACTCTTAGTAGCCAACTAATTGCCTACACTTGTCCCCACAAAAACACTTAGTTGCCAGTTAGTTGGCTACACATGTTCTCCCAGAAACACTCTCAGTTGCCAACTAGTTGGCTACATATGTTCCCCCAGAAACACTTTCACATGTCCCCTCAGAAACACTCTCAGTTGCCAACTACTTTGCTACACATGTCCCCCCAGAAAGACTCTCAGTAGCCAGTTAGTTGGCTAAACATGTCCCCCTAGAAACACTCTCAGCAGCCAGTTAGTTGGCTACTACACACATGTCCCCATACAAACTTTCTCATTAGTGCCGTACTTCGCTTCTGTAAAGCGTTGCTGGGAATAATCTTCTTCTTCAGCTTGCATTGTTGTCGAACTTAAACTACGCTAGATGGCATGGCTGTGCATGTAGTATCTCCAAACCTCTTTGCATTCTAGGTTTATCTGTGCAAATCAATATTTTTATTAATGATTCTTAACTTTTCTTGACTTTATTTTATATTTATTGATTGACAGTCACGGGCACCCCAAACCTTTCTTCATTGGGGGAGGGGGGGGGGGGGGACCTTGTAAAATTAACCAAATCGGTACCTGACCTTTATTGAATTTCTTAGAAAAAAAAAAACACACACAGTGAGTTGCCTTCATAAAACCACAACGTAAAAAGTTGGAAAACTGGTGTGTTTTCACGCTTATCTGCTTCTGCTGTAACTAGCCTTTTACCTTCGGAGGACCTTTCCAGTTTTGCCAACAGAACTTGAAATAATCTAAAAAAATGATGTTGCTGCATAGAGACAACCTCGCTAACGGCTGTACCCAGAATTCATTAAGGTGCCACAGAAAAAAAGATCCACCTAAATATCCCTAGAAGGGCCAAAATTATAAGGAACAGTCGCAAGTTTCATATTTTGTACGCAGATGGAAAAAGCTTTTGCAAAAGTGAAAAAAACAAAACAAAATAAAACTGTTTCATATGTTTATCCCACTTGCAGCCTCTGGCTCAAGTGCCATATACCGATCGCAATTCCGTTTGTCGGTATGTCGGTCCGTCTGTTTTTTTTCACACTTTTTCGAGTTAGGGTACTTCCAGATGTGCTAGGACAATGAAACTTGGCAGGCATATCAGGGACCCGACCAAATAACCTGGAAATAATCAGTTTCCCCATCCGACTGTATATGGGGGAGTGGAGGGCGGTGGAAACTGGAAAATTGAGGGCAGTTTGTCACACTTTTTTGAGTTAAGGTACTTCCAGATGTGCTAGGACCATGGAACTTGGCAGGCATATCAGGGATCAACCAAACAAACTTAGAAACAATCAGTTTTCCAATCCGACCATCTCGGGGGGGGGAGGTTGGAGGGATCCGGGAAATTGAGTAGTGTGTAACTTTCGAACGGGTGATCGGATTGCAGCAAAACTTAATAACTGAATTGATTATATATCTCTGATATCCCGTTTAAAGTCTCGACCGGATTCGATTGCTAGGGGGGAGTTGGGGGGGGGGGACCGGAAATTTAAAGAAACAGTTAGAATTGAGGGATCGGAGTGAAAGTTGCTGGGAAGAAGAAGCATCTGCTCTAGATGAATCGTTTGGACAATTACCTTAATTACCTTAATTCGCACTTCGGAGCGGTAAGGTCCAATGGATCTGTGTTGCTCCTTGGAGCAACACGTGGACTGGACTGGGTCCAGACACTTGGAGGGGTGGTTTGAGGGGTTTCCTGGAATTCCGGTGATGGCAGTCTTGGGGATTTTCACTACGAAACTTGGCAGTCATAAAAGGGACCCAATCAGACTGACTTGAAAATAACAATTTCGTCAGTCTGATAATAGTGGAGGGGGGAGTGGAGGGAGGGTAATCCGGAATACTGAGTCATGCGTAAGTCATGGGGGGGGGGCATACATCACCCGCTTAGACTGGAGAGATCGGGATGGAACTTTGTGGGAATAATAAACAGATGCTCTGGGTAAATCATTTAAAGGACCGGATTTGCTCTGGACACTGTGGGGTGAGTTGGGGGGGGGAGAGACCGGAAATCTCGAGAAACGGTTAGAATGGAGGGATCGTAGTGAAACTTGCTAGGAAGAACAAACATCTGCTGCAGGTAAATATTTTACACAATTGGACTGGATCCGGACAGGGGGGAGGGGGGGGGACTCGGAATTCCGTTTCTGGGGGGATTTTCGCGACGAAAATTGGGGGTATAATAATCTTAGGAGGGCGTGGAGGGAGGGTAATCTGGAATATTGAGTCATGTGTAACTTTGGAACGGGTGATCGGATTCGAGTGAAATTTAATAATTGAACAGAGGACATTTCTCTCTGGTGATCTTTTTGGGATCCCAAAACGTATGACATCGCAAAAATGTCCGTCTGTCTGTCTGTCTGTAAGCACGATAACTCGAAGGGAATGAGATATCTTTTTGAAACTTGGTGTGAGAATTCATTGGGTCAAGGGTACGGTCAAGTTCGTAGATGGGCTATGTAGCCCTACATTTAGGGGTGGGGGAGGGGGTTCAGATTAAGGGACAAACAAAGTTTTTGTAAACAGCTAATGTTATAGTCGATTATGGGGTAAGAAGGCATTCTGAGCACGATAGTGAAAACCATTTTCTCGCCGGACAAGTAGTTCCTCCGGAATCCGGCAAAAACCGGAAAGTTGGTTAAAAGTAAAAATTTTATTTTAAGTTGATTAAATGTTCGGTTTAGGGGTAAGAAGACATACTGAACACCATGGTGAAAACCATTTTCTTGCTGAACAAGTATTTTGTCCGGAATCCGGCGAAAACCGGAAAGTTGGTTAAAAGTAAAAGTTTCATTTGAAGTTGATTAAATGTTCGATTTGGTGGGTAAAAGCACATGTTGAACACGATGGTGAAAACCATTTTCTCGCTCAACTGCTAGTTCGCCCAGACCCCAGTCAAAACCGGAAAATTTGTTAAAAGCAAAAGTTTGATTGTAGATGACAGATTAAGGGGTAAGAAGAGAGGCTGAGTCTGTATATGACAATCGTTTTTTACCCTGACATATTATTAGTCCGGAATCCGGTTGTAACCGGATTTTTTTTTAGTCAAAGTTTTATTTAACGTTGATTAGATGTTCTTTATAGAGATAAGGAGATACGCTGGATTCGTTTCTGAATTTTCTTTTTTTGCTGGACTAGTAGTTCGCTCGGAATTCGGGTGAAACCGGAAACTTGGCAGAAGTATAAAGCAGGAAGTCTTGGTCAGTATCGTCAAAATAGATATGGCTTATAGAGGTATATCTGAACTTGGTTTTCTCTGATGATTAGCCTAGCGAAGACTGGATCTGGCGAAGACAAGACCCAATTGTCTGAATCAAATGTTAAATTTTTGGGATCCCATCGACACCTTTGGTCTTGTTCATTTCCGGACCGGATCCGACAACTATTGGAAGGGGGGCGGATAACTGCGGAAAACTGTGGCTATGGCTTTCCTACCTATTCTTTGTTCTGTACCTAGGATTCCCATTGTGTTGTCGGGCCGAAATGTTTGCTACGTTACTGAATGTAGATATTTAGGTTTCTTCGTCAATGAGAATTTGAAGGATGATACTCACCTCCGTGACCTTGCGCACAGTGTTTGTAAGAGAGGGAACGTTTTAATATGGAAATTTGGTTTTGTAAACAGTGCAATTAAGATTAGGCTGTTTAAGACGTATTGCTATCAGTTTTTTGCGCTAGCTTTATGTTATCGTTGTACTAACAGGTCGTACTGTAATCTGGAGGCTTGTTACAAGAGAATATTTAGGCGTCTGATTTGTCTGCCGGCTCGAGAGAGCATAAGTCAGGCATTTGTCCAGAACCATTGCTGCAGTTTTGCTGAACTTGCTCGTAAAGCCCGGTCGTCTTTGGGTGTAAGGTTATGGCGGTCGGAGAACTGTCTGATCATCCTGGCAGCAAACCCCATTTTCTACAACCTACCAGTCTGGAGGCATCTGCTAGAGATACATTGATGTTCTACCATAGTGTTGTTGTTTTTTGTTTGTTGTTTGTATATTAGTTTATGGCGAAAGCTGAATTAAAAAGTTAATAATAATAATAATAATACTTGACCCGCTTAGGCTAGAGTGATCGGATGGAACTTTGTGGGAACAACAAACAGATGCTCTGGATAAATCATTTACAGAACCGGATTGGCTCCGGGTACTGTGGGTGGAGTTGGAGAGGGGGGGGATGGGGGGCTGGGATTCCGGTTATCGCGAGCTAAGGTACTTCCAGATGTGGTAGGACGATGAAACTTCGCTGGAATATTAGAGATTCAACAAGATTTGCTTAGAAAGTGCTAGTTCCCAAATCCGATTATTCCTTAAAGTACAAATCTTGACCGCAAAGTAAGAAAAATGCTTTTATAATAATAATAATAATAATAACACTTTTTATTTCAGCGTAAGCCATATAAACAACACAAAAAAATTAAAATATAACAAGCGAGTACAAACTATCTACATCATGGTGGCTCAGGGTCGAGCAAATGACTCCATATCGGAAGATTGAAGAATAGTGGGTTTGCAGCGAACTCCACTAAATCATTCCGCGACTCCATTAGACGACAAAAAAACGATGTTTTCAACTTCCTCTCAATTTCAATAAATGTGCAACAATGGTTCGACACAAACGCTTGGCTGATGCTAGCTCGGAATTGTAGCTTTGCTAACCGACGGAAAACACGCTTATAACAAGCTTCTAGGTTCAAACGTGATCTTTTCGTATGGTTATACACCAGGGGTAACGCGAAAAATGAGTAGCAGTACGTCCTAAACAAATGCACTTTAACAGCAAGATTCACGTCATTAAATTTCCAAATTAGGACGTTCCCCCGCTTACATAGGCTATGGGTAAGTTCTAAAATATGGCAATCATCCCGCATCTTATTACTAATCCAAAAACCTAAATACTTAAACTCTGAAACGTAATCCAATGTACGCATAGAAAGCACCACCGGAAGACGGGGAAGATCACATCCGCTAGGAAGCAGAGCCATTGCTACGGTCTTTTTAACATTGAAAATGATATCAAAACTAGTTGCATAATGATCACAAACAGCAAGAAGACGGTTCAGTCCATGTACCGAAGGCGAGAGAATTACCAGGTCGTCAGCAAAGAAAATATGGTTAAAGCACTTGCCACCGATGAAACACCCAATATCAGCAATTTTCAGCTGTTCGGACAGACGGTCAACATAAACGGCATACAACAAAGGAGATAAAACCCCACCCTAGCGTAAACCATTCACCAGTGAAAATGAAGAACTAGAAGCGTCCCCCCACTTCACAAAAAACTTCTGATTCCTAAACCAAAAAGCTAGTAAACGAATATACTGTGCAGGAATACCTCTTCTAGCTAAAATTTCAAGAATTTTACTGTGATTCACACGGTCGAATGCCTTCGTTGAATCTACAAAGCAAACAAACACTGGCGTAGAATAAAACCAAAAATATTCCACAACGAATTTAAATACAAAAATCGCAAAATCTACACCATGAGAAGCTTTAAAACCAAACTGGTAATCACTTGTTCTAAGGCTATCCTTCAGTTTAGAAAGGATACACTTTTCCAACACCTTAGACAGAATAGTGGCAAGAGCAATTGGTCTGTAACTATCCGACAAAGCAACATCACACCCTCGACCCTTAGGTATAGGTACAATAGACACAGCCATCAGTGAATCCGGTACACAGCCATGCCGAATAAACGCGTTAAATAACAGAGCCAAGATTCCAAACTGCTCTGTCGATGCATACTTAAGATGTCTAGCAGATATACCATCTACTCCTCCGGCTTTCCCAACATCCAGCTCCCTTACCAATTTCTCGACTTCACATCCAAGAATAGGGTTTAGGGATTCCGAAGCAGAAAGGGTACTCGTCCAAGAGCAATCACTGGGCACCAAATTGAAAAGTGAAGAATACTTTTCCCGCCATAATTCTGCAATATCACCATCACCGACCACACCATCTACAGTTTGAGAAACACCACACCTTCTAGGACAAAAAACATCCCTTACTCTATTCCAAAAGTCCCTTACACCAGTAGAAGAAAGGAAGGAAAAAGCTAAAGCTTCCGCCCTCAGAGTACGCTCATTATGCCTGCACCATTTAAGCTTATGTAGCGTTTACACGGACAAGAAATCCCGTCGAGTAGAAAGGAATTCTGGTCGACTCGAAAGGATTCCGTTCGTGAAGACAACTAGAATAAAAGTCTAGCGGGACGGGAATCCTTTCATGATGAAAGGAATTCCGGTCTACTTGAAAGGAATCTTGTCGGCGGCGCTGGAAAAAAGTACTAAAAAAGTCTAGCTAGCTTTTAAGAGCAGCAATCATCAGTACTAATGTCATAAATGATATCAAAACATTTTTTTTGTTGACAAGTGGATTTGTTTTTCTCAGATTTTCTGGTTTGAAGAATTTATTTTTTCCCTCTGCGTGTGAACGTAATCCTGTCACCAAGATCGGATTCTGTTCAAGTTTTCCTGTACTTGTAAACGCTGCGTTAGTCTTAAAATTCGACCGGGCACGTCTCATAGCATCCGCAATAACTCCGGATACTGGTCTACTAGCTCTAATCCAATTATGGAATGCATTTCTAGACCATCGGTACAAATCAGCAAGATGTCTATTCCACCCAGGAATCTCGACATGACTCCTCCTCTTAGAGCGAGCTCCTGTTAGCGGTATTGATATCCTCGCAGCAACAATAAGGGCACTAATAAATTGCACATAAATATAAAAAATCACCGACTTATGATTAGCATCATTGCAGCAAGACTCAGTGCAAATAAGCGCGTCATTTTGCAAATTTAACTTACTTAGTCCATCCTTTGTAGAAACCAAATAATTCAGAAGGTCCTCGGGACTAGCAGACTGCCAATCACACTTCGGGCCAACGAGAGGGCATTCTCTGCTGCTAACAGGACTAAATATCACTGCGTCAACGTTTAACCTAAACATAAGTGGTAAATGATCGGGTCCCATACCATAATCAATCCGGAAACCATCTAATAGTTGAGAACAAGACTGAGAAGCCAGCACATGATCCAACCAAGATGTCGAGCCCAAATGAGCCTCGCTCACATACGTGAAAGAATCAGAAGGTAAAGAAATAACGTCGCGAATCGAAAGATTATACGAATCCGCGAAATCTTTTAGATACTTAAAATACCCAGGATTCGGACTAGCAGGACACGCATTCGCATTCCAATCACCAACAATAATAATGTCATTATAGTCAAGGCATTCGGCGAAAACACCTAGTCTATTCAGACACTCTAGGAATTCTGGTTCGTGCTCCGCACTAAACGTCGGCATGTATACATTAACAAAAAGAAATAGCCTAGACATACTAGAAAACTGCCAACCAATCATCCGATCATCCTTAAGGTCAACGTATTTAGCATGGACACCAAGACTCTTCCTCCATAAAACAGCCACACCTCCAAATGGTCTCCCTATCAGGATTTCGTTATCCTTCACTGGAGAAGCTCCGTTACCACAGAAATCCGGATGTAGTGACTGTAATGTAACTAAGTCACGTTCCTGCAGCCAAATTTCTTGAAGGAATAGAACATCGCACTGAGCTAGTAAATCTCTAATAACATGCAGATTTGATCTTAAAGATCGACAATTATATGTAATGCATCTAATCGGTGGCATTAGGGTCACTCTGAGGGGCCGCCCGGGCTTCGAAATAACGCCGCACTAATACACCTGATGGCCAGAAATTATCTTTCATCACGGTTTCCCGGTACACCGCTGGCAACACAACTTTGAACGAAGCACTATACTGGGCTTTTCCGTTAATCTTTTCGCATTGAACATTCCTCGGGTTACATTTTAACTTTTGCGCTAATGAACCCGCCAACGCCTCGGGCCGTGTGTCAGGATTTAGCCTTGCAACAAAAAACGACGATTTCTTCTCATCCAAGACAGACTTTATGCCTCTAAGTGCTCCAAATTTTATTTATTTTATTTATTTATTTATGACCCGCTTTTTGCGTAACAGCGGAGTATAAAATACAAAAGTAAAATATACATATTAAAACACTTAAACAAAACAATGTAAATAAACACGACAACATTCTTTTCATATAAAAAAAAAAACAAACACTAAATAGACTTAAAATTTGTACACAGTGACAAGCACATTAATCGGGTTCAGGAATGAAAAACTGGCTAATAATTTCATGGGCTGAGAGGGCAGGATGTTTAAATGCAGTTGTCCCAACAACAGTTCCACCAGGCCGATTCTTTTTCTGGGGCGCAGTACCAAAACTCGTTGACCTGTTACAGGCTTAGGGGGGAGACGTACAATATCAGAAAGAAGTCTGCTACTGGCTCCATTTCTAGCCTGATCAGCATTCTCCGACCCAACAGTAACAGTTTGATTCAGGACATTACCGTGATCTGGTCTGTCGGGCCTATCCTTCGTTACCGTCGATCCATCGTCGACAGCGGCGTCATCTACATCTTCAAGATCAGTATCAGTTTTAAGCAAAATACGCATTTTCATGATCTCCATCAGCCCATTATCGTTTTTGCCTCAAGGGTTTTGCTTACAAATGAAGATCTAGCTCCCTTCGATTGCGCATCTCAATTGCAAAGTTGAAACTTACTTTTGATCAAACAATACATTTTAACCCATGCAAGTGTCACATGAGCTTACAGATGCTCCTGCCAATCTCCGAAATAACACACAAAATTACGTTTTTAACTACCGCATTAAAAGGTTCGAAATAACCTTAAAACAATTAACACGCTTAAAGGTTGAAGGACGAAATAAAACGAAATATGTTTTCGTCTCCGGTCAGAAGAAAGAGCCTTGTCACGAAGGACCGAACGAACAAAAAAAAACTTAATTTTCAATTTTCCATTATAGCCTGCAGAAAGCCGAGAAGGAACGAACAAAAATGTTCTTCAGTATTCTTATCGCCTGGCTGAAGAAAACGTTTAATAGCAGGGCTTGAATGTCTAACTCCCATGCCCATGTTGTTTGCACTAAGCTCACGGTCTCAGTGGAAACTCAGTTGGCAACAGTTCGTGCGCCTATTTATAAACTCGATCTAGTATGCGTTATATTAAAAGCCCTTGGGCTTTTAATCAATCAATCAATCAATCAATCAATCATCGCATTCATTCCTGAATATCTGTTTCACAACATGATAACATAGGACTGTCAACTTAAACAAAATATAATTGATATATACAATTCGTTTTAAAACTTGTACGACTTCATAACTTGTAACAAAATTAAACGGTATGTCAACATAAAAAATAAACAAAATTAAACGGTATGTCAAACATAAAAAATATAAAATATGTAATATTAGATTAATTGTCAAAACATTTTACGTGTCTTCACTTGTTAAAAAACTTCACAAAATATGGCACAAATGAGTTAAGGAGTCTATCAGAAAAGTGACTAGCTGGGTTTTGTAGCGTTACTTTATTTGCCGTTCTGGTGCGTACTTGTTCACCATTTTTTACTGCGTAGTCAGGCAGAATCCCCCTGTGTTTTTTTGTTGACAAACACTTCCTTCCGAAATTCATGACTAAGTCATGGCGCCGTTCTGATAGGAGTTGTAATCCGAGTTGTTCTCGGCTTGTTTCATAATCAACGTATTCATATCCAAGTATTATTTTGCAGGCCCGTTTCTGAACGTTTTCTAGTCTGTCATTTTGTTCATGAGTCAGACCGCAGTGCCATACTGGACAACAGTATTCAACTGCAGGGCGCACATAAGTCTTATAGCAAATAATGAGAACGTTTGTTTCAAAGCCAAACCGTTTGAGTTGACTGAAGGACCGTAGAAGCAGAGATGCCTGTGTACAGAGTGCATTTATCTGGGATCCCCATTTTAAGTCATCATCGATGTGGACGCCAAGCACCTTGACTGTTTTCACAGTTTTGAGGTTGGTGTCACCAATTTGAGGGACCTCACGTTTTAGAAAGTTGATCCTGAAGATGGTGCTTTTTTCGATGCTTAATGTCAGCTTAGAGTTAGCTGCTTGCGAGTTGATCTCCCTCAGCAAGGTCTTCACGGGATCGTTGGAATGTGGATCGGAAAGAGATCGAAAGATGGCAGCATCCAAATCGTCTGCAAATTTGTAGCGGTTTGGATACTCAATGATGAGCTTGTTTATCACTATAATGAAGGCGAGAGGTCCTAGTTTGCTTCCCTGCGCCGCTCCACAAGTGATGTTCAATGAGGTTGAGATGTCTTCTTGGCTTCGTTGGACACACTGGCTTCTTTCGTGAAGGAAATCTGCCAACATTCTCAGCACAAATCTTCTGGCTCCCATCGTAGAAGCTTCTTCGATAACTACATTGTGGTCCAGAAAATCGAAAGCTTTGACGAAGTCCGTGATTAGGGTGTCAACAAATGAGCCCTCAGTTTCCAGGTGCTTTAGAACGTCATGGATATATTGAACCAGGTAATGGGAAGTATTGCAGCCTGGACGAAATCCGTACTGTCGCTCATCGAGTTTGTCTTTAACGTCTTCGTACAGCCATTTAAAGATAAACTGTTCGAAAACTTTTGAAAAAACTGACGTTTTAGATATTGGTCGAAGGTCCTTCACGGTTTTTGGGGTCCCTTTTTTTGGTATTGGGGTGATGTATGCCAGCTTAAAGTGCTTGGGGACGATTCCTTCGACAAGAGACTGGATAAGACGGCTGCCAATGGCTCGGCAAGCTCATTTGCGCACTCTCTCACGTAACGGATCGGAACTTCACAAGGATACGTAGCTTTTCTTGGGTTTAACTTTGATAATATCTGGAAAACCTGTCCTGGGTGAATTGAGGGGATTTCTGTGATGGGCGGGAGATCTGGCATAGTGGAGAGTCCTGGATGTTCGCAGCAAATCGCTGCAAAATCCTCGTTTATGGAGCTAGATGACAGTAGCTCTCCGTTATCGTCCCGGATTTCCAATTTAGGGATCGCTTTTCCCATTAACTGCTGAACTGTTTTATGAAACTTGCGAGGATCAGCTGACAGGACTTTCTTATCGCACTTCCTGCCGAACTCTTTCCTCGTTTTTTTCAACTTCTTAACGATTTTGTTCCGCAGTATTTTTCCTTTATCCTTGTCAGCTTCTTGGAAAAGCGCATCTCTTCGCTGATTCAGAGACTGGATTTCTTTTGTTACCCAGGGTTTCACCTGTTCTTTAAGGAAAATAGTTTTTTCGGGAAAAATTTCGGAGTAGATATTATTGACGTCGGAACAAAATTTGTCTGCCATTGCGTTTCCATTTGTTAGACTGTACAGACTCTTCCAGTTATGGGCGGCGAGTCGTCTCTTGTATTCGGCTTCCTGTTCGGTTGAAGTTGGTCTATAGGTCACTTTTTTTCGAGCAGGCAGAGGAAGACTAGACAAGGGCTTTTGGAATCTGTGTCAAGTCAAGGTTATCGTTTTTTGATTGCGGGGGACTTTAACGCTGATCTGCTTTCGTCTATTATTCGTTCGGACTTGATATTTGACTCTCTGCCCCAGTTTAAGCTGGTCGAAAAAAACATGTATTTATTCATATCTTCATCATTCCGGGAGTAAAAGTAATATCGATCATGTTGTTTGTTCTCCGGGTCTACCCGTTTCTACCGTAACCGTTCATGAAGATCACTGCGATTTAGATCACCTACCGATTTCGTTTGTTTTTCAACTACCGATTTGTACCAATCGTAATGCCTCGCAAGCAGAGCGAAAGTGGGTTTTTCGGCAAAATTGGAATAAGATAAATTTGCCACTGTATATTTCTACGTTGACTATGCTACTTGCTACGATTCAAGTTCCTTTCCACCTCCTACAGCTTAGTTGGAAGTCCTCAAACGATAAGAAAACTTTAAATGATTATTATCTTAACATAGTATCTTGTCTTAAGACAGCTGAATTGTCTGCTGTTCCACAGGAGCGAGTCAGGCGAAAAACGCGTAAACCGGAATGGTTGTGGGATCCCGAACTGAAATCGGTTAAAAATAAAGCAAAGTTTTGGCTGCGTATTTGGGTCTCTTGTGATCGTCCGTCTGAAGGGGTTATTCACCAAATAAAACAAAAGACTAAATTAGAATACAAAAAATATTTACGTTCTACTAAATCAAAAATATCGAATTTCCCGTTAAGTAAATCTGATTGGCAAAAGGTAATTAATTCTGAGAAACTGGATGTTTCTTCCGGTACAAGCCCGATTAGTGCTAGTGCGTGGTATAGTTATTATAGTCAAATTTTCAAACCAGTTAATCATCACATCCACTCGGTCTTTTCGAAACTTCTTATTGCCGCGCTTCCCGTATCGCTGAGCCAGACCCAGATTCTGCCAGTTGAGCTCTCTGTGGTTCAGCAGGCAGTGAAAAGGCTTAAATCCAATTCTCTGGACTGTGATGGTATTTCTGCTAACCATTTGAAAGTTGATTGCCCGCTTCTTTTTCAACATTTGCAGCTGCTTTTCCAAATGTGCTTGTGTACGTCTGCGGTACCGAAAAGCTTTCTGTGTGGGTCCGTAACGTCAATCCTCAAAAGAGGGAAACCTCCTAATGATTGCGCGTCTTATCGACCAATAACCGTGTCATGCAATCTCAGTAAAGTGTTAGAATATGTTCTTCTCCCTTCGTTTTCAAGTGCACTTTTTGGCGAAAATCAGCTTGGTTTCTCATCTGGAGTAGGGTGTCAGCAATCCATCGAGTTCTAGCTAATCTTCTTATTGACGCGACAAAAAAGGGATATGAACTCCATTTATGCGCCTTAGATCTCTCCAAGGCCTTTGACAGTGTCGTTCACTCACAAGCCCTGTTCTCCCTCTTTAGTCACGGTATTAATCTTTCTTTGGTTTTTCTCCTTCGTTACTGGTATGCTAATTCTTTTCTGAGGTTAAAGACGGATGGGGTTGTATCTGATTCTAAAATTCCGGTACGACGTGGTGTCAGACAAGGTGCTGTCCTTTCCCCTTCTATCTTTAAACTTTGCATCTCTTCCGTTTTATCTTCTGTCCCAACTACGTGTAGAATGTAAGTATTTCTTACATACATTTCTTACATTTCTTACTCAGAATGTAAATATTTCTTACATAGCATACGCTGATGACATACTTCTAATTAGTAGGGCTAAAAAAGGCCTTTCTCTTTCTGTATCAACAGTTGCAACTAACCTTAGCAAAATTGGGTTGTCACTAAACTTAACAAAATGCGAATATCTTTCCTTTAACAGTAATTCTAACTCGCCTTTGGATTGCGCTTCTTTTTCTGTTCCTTGTGTCCCTTCTTTTCGGGGGTTGGGTATTAACATTGCTAAAAATCTGAAATCCTTCCGAGACCAAGCTGTGACGGATTGTAAGAAAAAGATCCAAGTATCTTACTCTAAAATTGTCGCTAATCGGGGCAAATACAGTAGGAAGTCCCTTGTTAAATTGTACTCTGTTTTTACTGATCATTCGGTTTTGTTTCTTTCTGGTGTTTATCCCATCCTCGGGCGAAAAGATATTCGGTCGTTACGTTCTTATTACTTTCGGTTCTCGCGTTTTCTACTGTATTTGCCTCCGTGGTATCGGAACCGCAACCTTATTTCAGTTTTCGGGCTTCCAGATATAACCGGAAAGCTTGTTGAGCTTGCTGATAAACTCCCCCAGACAGTGAAGGCTCTCCCAGCTCATCATGGGTTTGTCCGCCTCCTTAAATAATCAAGTGTTTTTGTTGTGTATTTAGTCGTTTTTGTTGTATTTTTTCTTTTTTTTGTTTTTACTCCGCTTTTGTTCATTTAGCGGGTTAAAAAATAAATAAATTAATTAATTAATTAAAAGATCGTTACATGATCACTCATTCCGAGTGCAGGAAGTGGAGTTGGACTCATGTAGTACTCATGAAGGGACGTGAATATTAAATCAAGGGTGTTCTTGCCTCGTGTCGGGATTTTAACCGTTTGTTTCAGGAAAAGGGACGTTTCAGTCCAGGGAGCTTTAATATCGTTAAAGTCTCCGCAAATGATAATGCCAGAGTATGGATACTTTCCTCTGAGGTAGTCTGTGGAGAATTGAAGGTACTCGAGTAGTTGTTTCCTGAATGGACCACGTGGTGGGTAGTACACTATACCGTAAATGATTGAGGAGACACGTTTAGGAAGCAGTTTGGGCCGTGTCCAGATCCATATTACCTCGATCTTGTGGTCTTTGTCAATCGGTGGGAAAAGTTGCCTTTTCGGGATACTGCTTCTGCAGACGATTCCAACGCCACCACCATGTGTAACGGGTTGACCCGACGCATCTAGTCGAGGAGAAATTATGCTGTCGCATCCGTCAATGTTTAGCAATCCTTCGCCTTCTGCCCACGTTTCAGTGAGGCATCCAACGTCAATTTTGTGATCAATTAGAACCTGATTTAGCTCTTCAACTTTGTTGTTAATTGATCTAGCGTTGGAGAGAATAATTCGAGGAAAGCTGTATTTTGGGGATGTCAAGCCGTGGGGTGTCTTTTTCATTTTTTGTTTCCGAGGATAAGCTTGACTTCTGGAAAATTGAGATTCGGTTGTGGATTTGAAACTCTGGACTGGTGGCGGTTGTTTGTGTGTGTGCGCTGGCCAGTCTGTAGTCCTGACGAGAGGACTGGGGGGGGGGGGGGGGGGTGGTTGAACTTTCCTGTGTGCCTTGAACCAGAGGAGATCGTATCTGCTGTTGGAAAACTTTTTCTTAGACCAGATTTGAAAAAGAACATTGTTCTTTGGGGCGCTGAATTTTCCTGGGGTGCTGGGGGGTGCAAAGGTGGGAGAGGACGCTTCTCGTTTTTTGGAGAGTGAGCAAACCGGCAGTTGTTACCATTTCTACAGTACCCGGAGCGATAGTAGCGACAGATCTCTGGTTGTTCCTGTCGATTCTGGTCAGTAACAACATTTCCGCTTACAACCTGGTGCAGAAAACGACACTTTGTGCCATAACTGCATCCGCCGTTCTTGAAAAAACGGCAGGTTATAGACTTCAACTTAGGTTTTGCTTTATCACTTCTGGTTTGTTTGGGAACACGGAACGGTTCTTGGGCAATCTGGAGTGAACTGGATTCTGCCATCTTTCCTTCTGTGTTTGCTTCTTTTGGTGATGTTTGGCTGAAATTCACTGTTTGTGGTTGACCGTGAGACCTTGCTCTCAGAAAAGGGACTTTTTCCGATGGCGCGTTTTGTCTGGGGTCTTTTACGTGATGGTAGTTGCAGGAGCTCCGACGTTTGCACTTGCCTTCTAAGAACCTGTTGCACAATACTGGATGTAGTTTTGTGCAAGACTGTTCTTCCTCATCGCTACGGACGCCAGTCTTTGCATAGATCATGCACACCGGTGGTGAATCGATTGGGTGGAAGAAACGGCATTTATTTCCATATCTGCAATGTCCATTCAGGTAGTGTCTGCAGTGTCTCGGCTCGTTGTTTTTTCCTGTCGGAGTGTGGATGATGGTTGTTTGGTGGGGTCTCGGTGGGGTATCACGGATCTCTGGAGCAGATAATGGTGTCTCAAATTTGATAACTGTATCTACTACGAAAAACGGATCTTCTGCTTGTACAGTTTTTCTTGATATTTTACGCACCATGGGAAACGCTGGAATATCTGTCTGAGAGCTGCGATCTTGCTTTACCGCTTCTGCTTCTTCGCGGTTGTCTCTTAGCTTCAGTAACTGCGTAGCTTCACGCACAAGAATTTTGTGTTTTTCGTTTGCTGTTTCGAGTTGAGCAATCCGTTCATTTTGATACTGTATCACCTGGTTCTGTTCGTTGATTCTCGATGTTAGAGCGTTGATCATGATGGTTCCAAATGATTCTTCGGGGCTCTCTTCCGTCGGCACTGGCTGTGTTTCTCTTGGCCGGTGCTGTTGGAGAACATTGTGCGGCGTGGTACCTACTAAATCCCACTCGAGTGTTTTCGCATCGGTGAGGCAGTTTCCTTCTGCTGCGGCGTTAGTTTTGATGGGAGAAGACGCCATTCTTCTGTTCAAGAAATTGGTCGCCCACTCTTTCGGGTCAAGCAAAAAGGAGCATTCTGATGTCGTATTTGATTTGTCCGTGATAGAATGGCTATCTAGACAGGAGTGATGTTTCTCAGTTCGCTGTGTTGGGGGATGGCTGGACAGTGCCAGACTGGAAACTTGGTTGCTGCATGCAGTAGCCTCCTTAGCTTCGTGGGTTGTGCGAAGTAAATCGCTGTTTCCAGTCGCATCAGGGGTGACAGATGTCATGCAAGGGATCATCCGACGTTCAAATAGTCTCAGATTTAGAGCTGTTGGGCCACCGTGTTTTTGTGGCGAGTCACATAGGTCAAGGCATTTTGCACAGTCTTTTGAAACATCTGCGTTGACATTTTGCAACAGTCTTGGTTGGGAGCAGGGTGGGCAGTGCCAACTAAGGTTCATATTGGTTTGCATCCTTTTAAACTCATCGGCAGTCACATCAGAGCACTTCCTGTGCACCCATTGCTTACACTTTTGGCACGATATCGAGTTTGATGTCACGTATTTCTGACATACAGTACAGCGAAATCTGACCCTACTTCGCTTCGACTTTGGTTGAGATTTCTTCATTTTTGGTTGATCGTGCAAGGGAACGTCCCAGAAGGGGAGCGAATACCGCTCGGTTTTGCCGTCCAAAATCTCCAGTTATGCTTCTTATCGAATAAAGGGAGCGACTAACGCTCGACCCCGAGTGTTGCTAGGGAGAACGTTTGGCGCTCGGAATCCCCAGCCGAGCTCTCTCGTCGGAAAAAGGGGAGCGACTAACGCTCGACCCCGAGCTTTGTTAGGGAGAACTTTTGTCGTTCCAAATCCCCAGCCGTGCTCTATCGTCAGTAAGGGGAGCGACTAACGCTCGACCCCGAGCGTTGCTAGGGAGAACTTTTGGCGCTTGGAATCCCAAGCCGTGCTCTCTCGTCGGAAAGGGAGCGACTAACGCTCGACCCCGAGCGTCGCTAGGGAGAACTTTTGGCGTTCAGAATCCCCCAGCCGTGCTCTATTCTCGGAAAGGGGAGCGACTAACGCTCGACCCCGAGCTTTGCTAGGGAGAACTTTTGTCGTTCGGAATCCCCAGCCGTGCTCTATCGTCGGGAAAGGGGAGTAACTAACGCTCGACCCCGAGCTTTGCTAGGGAGAACCATTGTCGTTCTGAATCCCCAGCCGTGCTCTCTCGTCGGAAAAGGGGAGCGACTAACGCTCGACCCCGAGCGTTGCTAGGGAGAACTTTTGGCGTTCGGAATCCCCAGCCGTGCTCTCTCGTCGGAAGAGGGGAGCGACTAACGCTCGACCCTGAGCGTTGCTAGGGAGAACTTTGTCGTTCAGGATCCCCAGCCGTGCTCAATCGTCGGACTTGTCACTTTTGCGCTGGGTAACGCCGACAGATTCTTTCAAGGTTTGTCCTTTCTAGAATTACTGCTGATTTCCACCTCTACAATCTGAGATAAACGTCTTCTTTCATCTATTTTCAGAAACACTCACGCTTCCTTTTTCGTCACTAGATGGCGAATGTTCAAATCCGGCGCGAAATTCAAATTATGCCACGTACGCAAGGTTAAACATGGTTATGCGGTGTTGCCACGACAGAAAGCGAGTTCTCGCTTTTGACGCTAGATGGTATACACAATTTACGGAATATTCTTAGTCTTTATTTAATACACTTAGTGATTTGTGCGACTTTATCATGTCAGCTGCATGCTTAGGTTTACTCATGCAACTTTCTTAGTCAATTCTGGAGGCTTTGACTGGCTAATTCACTGTTATCAACCACTTGAATATAATTAGACGTGGATCCAGTGTTGCCAGAGTTGAGTCTGAAAATATTTAAGGTAATAAACATCATATCATATCATATACGAGTCTCACTGATCAGAACAGAGTATTTAGGTTCAAAATCTTGCTTTATTTTGGTAAAGATCATTGCAAGTTTCTTTGCTGTCGTGACCGGAAGTAAAAAGACCAAAGGTTTCAATGGGATCCCAAAAACTTAATATTGGATCCAGACAATTGAAAACTTAATATTTGATCAAGACAATTGGGTATTATCTTCGACATATCCAGTCTTCGTTAGAATCCTTGAACATTTTTACGATTGAAATTTGGAAACAAATTAATTTAGCAAACAGCTAGTCATCTAAGACAAAGAAGTATCTATATTTATTTTGACGATACTGGTCGATACTTCCTGCTGTACTTCTTCCAATTTTCCGGTTTCAGCCGGATTCCGGACGAACTACATGTCCGGATAAAAAATTTAGTGTCATATAGCGTCTCTTCTTACCCTTATATCTGTCATTTAATCGACGTAAAATGAAACTTTTGCTTTTAACACATTTTCCGTTTTGTCCGGGTTCTGGACGAACGAGTTGCCGGGGTAGAAAATGATTTTCGCATAAGTGTTCAGCATGTCTTCTTATCCTCAAATCGAACATCTAATCAACTTCAAATAAAGCTTTTGCTTTTAACAAATTTTCCGGCTTTCGCCGGATTCCGGACGAATACTTGTCCGGCGAGAAAATGGTTTTCATCCTCGTGTTCAGCATGTCTTCTTCCCCCACAGTCCACTATCACTTTAGCTATTTATAAAAATTGTGTTTGCCCCTTATTTTGAACCCCCTCCCTCACCCCTAAATTAGGGTTACAGAGCCCATCTACGAACTCGACCTTACCCTTGACCGAAAGAACCCTCACTACACGTTTCATCAAAATATCTCATTCCCTTCGCGAGTTATCGTGCTCACAGACGGACGGACGGACAGACAGACAACTTTTGCCATGTCACAGGTATCCTTCCACTTACGTGTTGAGATCGCAAAAACAATGTCAGTTTCTGTGCTCTCTTGACCAGAACGTAAGAACTAAACATGCTCATATAGTCCCCGCGCTCTTCCAAGCTCCATCTTTTATCTTTTCTTTTTAGTATTTATGTCGTCAGATCCTGGAAATAAAAACAAACAAATCCTTGACTTTCCTCCTGCTCATCAACGTTGTCTGGCGGACGTTTTAGTAAACCAATTTCTATGCTTAACGGTAGAACAAGGATTTTTCCAGAAACACTTTAAAGAAGAAAATAAATATACTTTGAGCCCAAGCTGACTTTGAAACATTTATTCAAACATTATTCACTTTATTGAAGCCATGTACGTCGCTTCTGAGAAAGTTTGTATGGGGACATGTGTAGCCAACTAGTTGGCTACTGAGAGTGTTTCTGGGGGGACATGTGTAGCCAACTAGTTGGCTTCTGAGAGTGTTTCTGGTGGGACATGTGTAACCAACTAGTTGGCTACTGAGAGTGTTTCTGGAGGGACTTGTGTAGCCAACTAGTTGGCTTCTGAGAGTGTTTCTGGGGGGACATGTGTAACCAACTAGTTGGCTACTGAGAGTATTTTTGGGGGAACATGTGTAGCCAACTAGTTGGCTTCTGAGAGTGTTTCTGGGGGGATATGTGTAACCAACTAGCGAACTACATAGTATCGTGCCAACTAGTTGGCTACTGAGAGTGTTTCTGGGGGGACAAGTGTAGCCAACTATTTGGCTACTGAGAGTGTTTCTGGGGGGACATGTGTAGCCAACTAGTTGGCTACTGAGAGTGTGAACATGTGTAGCCAACTAAATGGTTACTAAGTGTTTCTGGGGGGACATGTGTAACCAACTAGTTGTTTGTGTAGGGCACACCAAGAGTAGCCAACTAACTGGCTACACACTTTTGGTAGTATAGTATGATCAACTACGTACATTTCATTTATATATAAACTAATCAATCTTAAAATAGCTGAATGGTGGTGTAAACCAGCCTAATAAGAAGGTAAATGACATAGTATCTTGCAGAACATGTCACGAATTCTGCTTCTCCTTCTAACTTTTCCTGTTTATAACCTACAGCACAGGTTTTTGGGATCCCAAAACGTAAGTGGAGGGATACCTATGACATCGCAAAAGTTGTCCGTCTGTCCGTCCGTCCGTCCGTCCGTCTGTAAGCACGATAACTCTCGAAGGGAATGAGATATTTTGATGAAACTTGGTGAGAAGGTTCGTTGGGTCGTCGGACCAGTCAAGTTCGTAGATGGGCTTTGTAGCTCTACATTTAGGGGTGGGGGAGGGGATTGAAATTAAGGGACAAACAAAATATTTTGAAACAGCTAATGTGATAGTCGATTGTGGGGTAAGAAGACATGCTGAACACGATGGTGAAAACCATTTTGTCATCGGTCAAGTAAAACCAAAGACATGCTGAAGACGATGGTGAAAACTATTTTCTCGATGGACAAGTATTTCGCCCGGAATCCGGCCCAAACCGGAAAGTTTGTTGAAAGTAAAAGTTTTATTTGAAGTTGATTAAATGTTCGATTTAGAGGTAGGGAGACATGCTGAAGACGATGGTGAAAACTATTTTCTCGACGGACAAGTATTTCGACCGGAATCCGGCCGAAACCGGAAAGTTTGTCAAAATTAAAAGTTTAATTTGGAGTTGATTGGATGTTCGATTTAGGGCAAGAAGACATGCTGAACACTTATGTGAAAACAAGTTTCTACCCGGACATGTAGTTCGTCCGGAATCCGGCCAAAACCGGAAAACTGTTGGAAGTCAAAGTTTTATTTCTAGTTGATTAGATAAGCGATTTAGGGGTAAGAAGAGATGCTGAGTCCCTGTGTGACAATCGTATTTTACCCGGACATATAGTTCGACCGGAATCCGGCTGGAATCGGAAAATTTGTTATAAGCTAAATTTCTATTTGAAGTTGATTAGATGTTCATTACTGGGGAAAGAAGATACCCTGATTTCGTCTTTGAGCTTTCTTTTTTCGCCGGACAAGTAGTTCTGGAGTTCGGCCGGAACCGGGAAATTGGCAGAAGTGGCAGGAAGTTTTCGTCAAAACAGATATGACTTATAGGGGTAAACACACATGCTGAATCCAAATCTGAACTTGGTTTTCTCAGGTGATTAGCTATTTGGCCTTAATCTGTTTCTGAATTTTTAATTGTAAAAATGTTCAAGGAGTCTGGCGAAGACTGGATCTGGCTAAGACAAGACCCAGTTGTCTGAATCAGATATTGAATTTTTGGGATCCCATCGAAACCTTTGGTCTTGTTATTTCATGACGCGCCGAAACCTCGTCTATCCACCGATGTTCATATAATGTTTGCTGTATCTCTCTTCTGTGTGTTTCAGTGTTTCATGAATCACAGACACGTCGTGATTTTAGTATTGTGCACCCGCACGGAAAGGCACTTGCTTTTCGTGACCCACACGGAAAGGTACATGCTTTCGCGCATCACATAGTAAGGTAATTGCTAGCGAGCATCACACCGCAAGTCACACGGCAAAGGTGCAACTTTCTTTTAAAACTTAAAGGCACCCTAATTACCACTTGCCCCTTTATTTTGAGCACACCATTTCTCTTATTTGGAATTGTCAAGCTGCACAAAATGCAACTGGTGCTTTCGCGATACAAAACGGGCCATCGATCAGACATCACAAAAAGGTACGTTTTTTGGTACAGGCACATCGTGAGTTCGTGATATGCTAATTACTTACCGAGAATTTAGTTGTATAACTAGAGCAGTAAGCCATTTTGAGTATTGTGCACTAATATTTTGCATCTGTGATGCTACCAATTCAGTTTAATAAGCACAGTTTGGCGTGATTTGATCTCAAAGTAGGAGAAAACTTACTTACCTCCCCTCTCAAATTATTTCTCGAGTGACACTGCAACAGTCGTCAATTTTCAAGAAATAGTGGTGAATTTTAAGAATAAATTCAAACCTAGGGAAGTTGGAAGCGAAGTGATGATTACAACAAATTGCCTGCACACTTACGTGATTTTCAAATCTCTAGTACTGCCAAAACCGCAGAAAATTCAAAATTTTAAGCACATTACAAGATCAGCTTCTGATCGATAAGTTACTGTATGATAAGTGTGATTGATACTAAATTTGCAGGATACTAGGCTATGTCATTTACCTTAATAATATTTGATCTGCATATTCTGTGGTCTTTATTTAGTGCAGAATCTGTTGAAGATTTATCGAAAATTTGCCTTTCATGGGACTTATGTATTATGCTAATATAATATTAGAGTTATTTTGACAGACAATAGAGAGACATGTTAATGGTTAATTTGAATGTAGGCTAGCCTAACTTTGAATTGATGCTGTTGAATGGTAGCTGTATAAAACACTAATACCCATACCAAGTAGTCTATCATGAATTGCCACAAATCCTTTATTTTGAGAATCCCATGCCCTAACCCCCTAGAAATATTATTGCCATTGGCGATTTGACTGAGTATGAGAAGAAGTGTATCTTGTGGCCTATAGAGTGCAAGTGTGGTATGGTACTGTACTGGTGGCAAGATTCCAGGACAATTCGTCACAGGACAATTGCATGGTCACAGGATAATTCGTCGCACGGACAGTTAGTCACAGGGACAATTCATCACATGACAATTGGTCACACGGACTATTCGTCACAGGACAATTCGTCACTAGGACAGTTCGTCATCTCTTAGAAAATTTGCTATTACAAAGGTAGTTTGGATAAAATAAAAAATGCCACCCCTTCACAAGAGGTTGTTTGAATCAATATTTGAATCATTATTTTTAATCGTTGCTCTAATCTCCGAAATTTAATCATCAGTCTTAGTGTTATTTATTCTCGAGGAGAGCAAGGATTTGTTAGTTAAATTTGGAACTCGCAAAGACTGAGAGAGGTCGTTAAAAACTCTATTATTAAGGATTCTCATATACAAAACACAAATTCAAGCAAACAGCGATGTTCTCGAGAAGTGTTCGTCTTGCAGCGATTTTTCTCTCACCATTAGAATTGGCTTTTCTCCCAATGTTGGATATCCCATCAGCGTGCGAGCTCTATGTTCAAATCTGTCCATCTGAAGTATATCCAATCCTCGACTACTTTGAAGACACTTATATAGGAAGAACATCTCAGGCCATCAGGGCAAGCAGAAATGCTCTCTTTCCTATCCCTGTCTGGAACGTCTTTAAGCGCGTCACAGAAGACCTTCCTAGGACTAACAACAATTTGAACAATGGCATTCAGTATTCAACAAACATGTTGGAGCAGCTCATCCAAACGTTTTTTAATTCATTTCGTTTCTGCTGCCGGAGCAGGTCAAAACAAAAATGAGTACTGAGGGATTTGTTGCTGGGTGCCCGAACCCACCCAAGAAGTGGAAGTACGAAGACTAACCTGCGACTGGAAACCATAGTAGGGAGATATTGGTCTAGTCAAACTGACGTACTCGAATATATGCGGGAAATCGCTGATAAATATGTGTTTTAATGTATTATATAGCCACACTATTTTAATGTAAATGAGTATTTAAGAATATATAGCTTACAAACGAAATCCAAACCTGAGATCAGGCTCTCTGTGACGAAATGTCCGTATGACGAATTGTCCTTGTGACGAAATGTCCTTGTGACAAATTGTCCTGTGACGAATTGTCCTATTACGAATTGTCCTGTGACGAATTGGCCGGACACCGGTGGCAACTGGTTTCTGTATGCTAAGGAACAGAATCTTTTCGATTGCTTAGTTTATAGGTCAGTAACCAAAACACATTTATTGAAGCTCTTACTCACATTGGAGGTAGTTTTAATGACTCTTATCACCAGAGGCGTTACTAGCCAAAGTGTTTGGGAGGGAGGGGGCAAGGCATTTACCGACTGGCTGATAATTTTTACTGACTCTTTTCAAGAAAAAAAGACAGTTTTTAAAAAAATCGACTGATTTTCAGAAAAAACGATTGTTTTGACGAAAAATCGACAAAAATCGACTGATTTTCAGAAAAAGCGACTATTTGCGTGAAAAAAAATCTCTGAATGACGAAAAATCGCGGCGCTTCGGGTCGACTCGGTTATTTTTTACCGACAGCATTGGGGAGGGGGGGGGGGTGCCCTCCCTCCCCCCGTCGTTACGCCCCTGCTTATCACTTAACTAGTTCCCAGATCTAGGACTCTGCTGAGCCTCAGTTAAACTGAGCTGAAACTAGACCTACGTTGCCTGGGCAACGTGAAGTGTTGCGGCAACCTTTGTCCGGCTTCGCCGACTAAAGTGTTGCGAGACCAACACCCTGGTTTTGTTTCTTCGCTGTCGGTTAAATGCTGAAGATGTCCACTTATCGAAGCTCTTAAAACGGTATGTTCTAAAAACAATCATCACATGACCAAAAGCTATTGTTCAGCGTTGTAAAAACAACAACAAAAGAATATCGGAAGAAGGGACCATTTCTCTACTGCAAACCCAAGTGCAAAAAAACGAATGATAAACTCAGTTGAAATCGCGAACAGACATGGATAGAAACAATAGATTGAAACACTTTCGGACCCGTGGGAAAAAGCCACTTTTTTGTTTCTGTAGATTTTTCTATTTATCACTCAAAGAAGATATGTTGGCTGTGGGGCCGCGTAACTGCCGCATATATTTAACACTTCCATCTTCAATTTGAAACTGGTGCCTGCCTGCTTGCATGCTAGAACGGAGCTTTCCACTCGAAAGCAGAAACATGGTTTGATGAAACGATAGGTTCGCTACACAACTTCAGATAGTCGTCTCTGACATGGGCTATATAACTCCGCTTCACTTAGCACACCGGAAGCTCTGGCTCGAGGACAAGCATAAATCATCCTTATTGGCCCCAGACAAGAGTTCTACGGAGCTTTCCAAAATGTAATGTCATATTCATCAATCCGGCCTAAGGTCCAAACTTACTGTAAAAACCGCACAGGTTAGACCCTTACCAGTTACTAGGAATAAAACGAAATCGGAGTCATAGGAAAAAAAAAAAAAAAAAAAAAAAAAACGAGGACAAAACTAAAGTGTTGCTCTCGCAACACAATTAGAACTGACTTGAACTGAAACTGGCTTCCCAACTCAGAAACCCGTCCTTTTATTTGGTCTCCAAAGCATGGGCATTAAAGCTAGACATCATTTAGAGAGAGTTGAGGAGAGAGCTTGTTTAGTAGGTTTTTGTTGAAAACATTTGATTATCCTGGCTATATCCTCACACTGAGTGAATTTAAGAAATAAACCAAGCAGAATTCTTCTATAGTATTTTAGGTCAGGCTGGTCAGGGTATTGTGACGACCCAGGGTCACCAAGTACTGTAACAGCACTGGACGTCACTGCGGGGTCTCTAGCCTAGCTGGCGTACTAGACGCCGTCCCGTTAGCACACCGGAAGCTCAGGCTCGAGGACAAGCATAAATCATCCTTATTGGCCCCAGGCAAGAGTTCTACGGAGCTTTCCAAAATGTAATGTCATATTCATCAATCCGGCCTAAGGTCCAAACTTACTGTAAAAACCGCACAGGTTAGACCCTTGCCAGTTACTAGGAATAAAACGAAATCGGAGTCATAGGAAAAAAACAACCAAAAACAAAAAAAAACGAGGACAAAACTAAAGTGTTGCTCTCGCAACACAATTAGAACTGACTTGAACTGAAACTGGCTTCCCAACTCAGAAACCCGTCCTTTTATTTGGTCTCCAAAGCATGGGCATTAAAGCTAGACATCATTTAGAGAGAGTTGAGGAGAGAGCTTGTTTAGCAGGTTTTTGTTGAAAACATTTGATTATCCTGGCTATATCCTCACACTGAGTGAATTTAAGAAATAAACCAAGCAGAATTCTTCTATAGTATTCTAGGTCAGGCTGGTCAGGGTATTGTGACGACCCAGGGTCACCAAGTACTGTAACAGCACTGGACGTCACTGCGGGGTCTCTAGCCTAGCTGGCGTACTAGACGCCGTCCCGTTAGAGACTCCAAAATAACATAGGCTAAGCCTATTACCTTACAAAGTAGGCACTATCTAGGGAACCGGGAGCCGTACCTTATGTCCGATGGGCTGCGGAACCGGTAGTTCTCACGGAAACCAAACCAGATGAGCTGCGATTCCGGGATCTGGCGTCATTGACTAACGGAAACTTGTATGTGCTGGCTCCCGTTCCGGTAGTAAGTGGAAATAGCTCACGGAAACTTCATCGCACCAGCTTCTCGTCCGGTAGTCTCACGGAATTGTGTACTTGGAAGCTAGGGAGCCGGTAGGTCATACCGGAAACTGTGCAATTGGAGCTTGTGTTCCGGTAGTGTCTACGTGGAATATAGAACTCACGGAATAGTTTGGATGAGAGCTATGATACCGGGATTTTCACTGACTTAGAGAAAATAACATGGGAACAAATTTTACTACCGGAATCCATATATTGAGAGCTAAGCTACCGGTAGCAACAACTATTTGATGAAAATGACCAGCTCACGGACACAGATGGCTATGGGCTAGGTTTCTAACGAGCTCTGATCAGTTTAAACTTGGTATTAGCCATGAAAAGAGCACCACCATCCGCATCAGTTTTCTGAAACGAGAAGTACCACCCATCGATCATCGAGTAAATCCGTCAGAATCCTAGGTGTCATGTTTACTGACGATTTACGCTGGCATAGCCATGTGGATTACATAACAGGCAAAGGCTCCGCTCTCTTGAACACTTTTAGCTACTTACGACGATTTGGACTCTCAATTGAGTCACTCCTAAGTTGTTACAAGACTTACGGCCGGCCTGTAACCGAGTACGCTTGTAGTCTGTTGCATGCATCTCTAACTATTGAGCAGAGTGATAAAATTGAGTCAATACAGAAACGGGCGTGCAAAATTATTCTTGGACCCTCGTACACTGACTACCAGGGGCGTCACTATGGGGGGGGGACTCCCCCCCCCAAAGGTCCTGAGAAAGTACTTTCGTCGGGCGAAGCCCGGCGAAAGTTCACTTGTTTGTCGGCGCGAAGCCCCGGCAAACAGAGAAGAAATAAAATGTTATATGCTTTTTGTCAGGCATCGCTCGACTCGTCAGCACATCGGTTGTTTTAATATGCAAAAAATAAAATCCTGCAAACGGTTGTCGGGCAAACCACTGAAGAAGTCGAATTCAGCATGCTTTTGTCGTGCCTCGGTATTCTCGTCGGCATATCGGGTTCTTTTTATACTGAAGGAATCCAGAAGAAATAAAAAACAAAAATAAGTTTTTGTCGGGTGTCGGTCGACTCGGGGGCACATCGGATTCTTTTTATACGCAAGAAATGAAATCCTGCAAATATATGTCAGGCAAAGCAAAGGAGAAATCGAATTCTGCATCTTTTGACGTGCCTCGGTTCGTCGACACATCGGGTTCTTTTTATACATAAGAAATCCAGAAGAAATAGTTTTTATTAGCTTTTGTCGGGCGTCGGTCGACTCGTCGGCACATCGGTTTCTACTTATACGTAAGAAATCAAATTTTGCAAACTTTGTCGGGCGCACCCGGTAAGTTTAAGTTTAATCGTCACAAGGGGTTATTTTTACACGTATGAAATCATGTTCGGTACAGTCTAGTCGAGCAAAAAACAGAACAAATCAAATGCTCGATGGTTTGGTCGGGCGTCGTTCTTTTTACAAAAAAAAAAAAATAAAAAAATCAAATTCTTTAACTTTTTATCGGCGCATGCCGAAAGTTCAAGTCTCGTCGGTCCGTCGGCTTCTATCTACGCGTAAAAGTAAAGTTCTTTGCAATCTTGTCGGGCAAAACACAGAAGAAATCGAATTCTGAATGCTTTTGTGGGGCGTCGATATTCTTGTCCGCAGACTTTTATACGTAAAAAATCCAATTCTGCAAACATTTGTTGGGAGCAAATTTTTCCGGAAAAAATACAGATTTAAAAAAAATTCGCCGGCGTTGCTTAGGTCAACTTGTTCTGGGTACAGTCGTTGAAAGCTTCGCTTCTTAGCAAAAGTTGAAACGAAAAGCCGAGTATGTGAAATTAAATATACGAACTTACATCAAAGGAACATCTCAACTGATGCATTACAGTAAGCTTTACACAAAATCTCGCCTGCGGCGCATTTTGTCGTATTCCGTATTTGGAAGAACGGTGTATCATTTAGTTTTCCTTTTAGGATAGAAATTCTTGGGGTTTGAAACACGTCAAAGGTCGGGAATTGTATGGTACTATAGCTGAATTTTCAGGGAAAAAATAGATTAAAAAAATTTCACCTGCTGTGCTTGGTTTAACTTGCCTTCGTACAGTCGTTGGAAGCTTCGCTTTTCAGCGAAAGTTAAAATGAAAAGCCGAATACGTGAACTTTAAAATACGAAATTATACCGAAGCAATAACCTCACTTGATGCGTTACAGTCAGTTTACACAAAATTTCTCCTGCGGCGCATTTTGTATTATTCTTTATTTAGAAGAACAGTTTTTCATTTGGTTTGGTGTTTTAGGATTGAAATTCGCTGAAACACGTTAGAAGCTAGAACTTGTATGGTAGGTATAGCTAAATTTTTCCGGAAAAAAGGCTGATTTAAAACATTTCGCCTGCGGCGCTTAGTTTAACTTGTTTTTGGTACAGTCGTTGGAAGTTTCGCTTTTTAGCGAAGGCTAAAATGAAAAGCCAAATATGTGAACTTTAAAATAGGAAATTACATCAAAGGAATAATCTTAACTGATGCATTACAGTTAGTTTTACCCCGGTTCTATTCTGCGCTTGCGGGAAATGTACGCCGTCAACGGCGTTTTTTGTCGGCAAATTTTTGAGTCCATCGGCACAAACCGGACGTCCCCCCCCCCACCCAAAGGTAATAGACTAGTGACACCCCTGCTGACTGCAATACAAGTCTTTCAAAACTTAACAAGTCTTTCAAAACTTAATCAGCTCTTGATGAATTTTGGGACGACTCTGTTGAATTCCGATCATCGTCGTGAAATACGTCCAAGTTTTCAAAAGAGTAGACAAGAGAAAAAACCCGGGGATCAAAGAATTTCAAACACCAACTATTAGAAATGCCTCCAGCTGTTTCATCGGATCGTTTTCTCAAGTCTTTCGTGCCGTATTTCGTGAAACATTTTAATTCGATACAACAAAATTACTTCTAATTGTAAATATTTTGAGGTATTGTTGACCGAGGCTAATTGTATATATTGTCATTTTATAATTGTAGATATATAGTTACCGATTAGTTTAATATTTTATGAATTGGTGACTTTTTATTTATAGTTATTTATAGAAGTCTATTTATATTTATCCGTATCGTTTAAATGTAACCGCCTTGGGTAAAAGAATATTTGGAAAATATAATGACTTTGAATTTGAACATCTAATCAACTTCATATAAAATTTACCTTATAACAAATTTTTCGGTTTCAGCCGGATTTCGGACGAACTATGTCCGGGTGAACAAGACCAAACTTTTCGATGGGATCCCAAAAATTTAATATTTTTCAGACTTTTTGATCCAGATAATCGAATCTTGAACATTTCCAATCCCAAAAGTTCAAATTTGACCCAGATAATTGGGTCTTGTCTTCGCGAGATCCAGTCTTCGCCAGACTCCTTGAACATTTTTACTATTAAAATTAAAAAACAGGTTAATCATCTGAGAAAAACAAGTTCGGGTATTGAATCAGCATGTGTGTTTACCCCTATAGGCCATCTCTGTTTTGACGAAATCTTCCTGCCACTTCTGCCAATTTCCCGGTTTCGGCCAAATTCCGGAACTACTTTTCCGGCGAAAAAAGAAAGCTCAAAAACGAGCTCAGCGTATCTTCTTTCCCCAATATTGAACATCTAATCAACTTCAAATAAAAATTCAACTTACAACAAATTTTCCGGCTCCAGCCGGATTCCCGTTGAACTATATGTTCGAGTAAAAAATGATTGTCATGCACGGATTCACCATCTCTTTACCCCTAAATCGAATATCAATCAACTACACATAGAACTCTAACTTTTAACAATTTTCGGTTTTGGCCGGATTCCGGGCGAACTACTTGTCTGGGTAGAAAATTGTTTTCACATAAGTGTAGCATGTCTTCTTACCCCTAAATCGAACATCTAATCAACCCCAAATAAAACTTTTACTTTTAACAAAGTTTCCGGTTTTGGCCTGATTCCGGAAGAACTACTTGTTCGGCGAGAAAATGGTTTTCACCATTGTGTTCAGCATGGCTTCCTACCCCTAAATCGAACATCTAATCAACTTCAAATAAGACTTTTACTTTTAACAGACTTTCTGGTTTTGGCCGGATTCTGGGCTAACTACTTGTCTGGCGATAAAACGGTTTTCACCATCGTGTTAAGCATGTCTTCTTACCCTTAAATCGAACATCTAATCAACTTCAAATAAAACTTTCAGTTTTAACAAACTTTCCGGTTTTGGCCGGATTCCGGGCGAACTACTTGTCCGATGACAAAATGATTTTCACCATCGTGTTCAGCATGACTTCTTACCCAAAATCGACTATCACAGTATCTGTTTAAAAATATTTAATTTGCCCCTTAATTTAAACCCCCTCCCCAACCCCTAAATGTGGGGTTACAGAGCCCATCTATGAACTTGACCTTACTCTTGACCCAAAGAATCCTCACACCAAGTTTCATCAAAATATCTCATTCCCTTCGAGAGTTACAGTGCGCACAGACGGACGGACAACTTTTGTGATGTCATAGGTATCCCTCCACTTACGTTTTGGGAGCCCAAAAAGGATTATCACATATGGATTCAGCGCCTCTTGTTACCTTTAAATCGAACGTATAATCAACTACAAATACAACTTTTGCTTTTAACCAATTTTCCGGTTTTGGCCGGATTCCGGGCGAACTACTTGTCCGGCGAGAAAATAGTTTACATATTTGTGTTCAGCATGTCTTCTTACCTTAGACCTAAATCGAACATGTAATCAGCTTCAAATAAAACTTTACTTTTAACAAAGTTTCCGGTTTTGGCCGGATTCCGGGCGAACTACTTGTCCAGCGGGAAAATGGTTTACATATTCCTGTTCAGCATGTCTTCTTACCCCTTAGTCGACTATCTCATTAACTGCTTAAAAATATTTTGTTTGCTCCTTAATTTGAACCCCACCCCTAAATGTAGGGCTACATAGCCCATCTACGAACTCGACCTCCCGTTTACCCAAAGAATCCTCACACCAAGTTTCATCAAAATATCTCTTTCTCTTCGAGAGTTATCGTGCTCACAGACAGACAGACAATCAGCTTCAAATAAAACTTTACTTTTAACAAAGTTTCCGGTTTTGGCCGGATTCCGGGCGAACTACTTGTCCAGCGGGAAAATGGTTTACATATTCCTGTTCAGCATGTCTTCTTACCCCTTAGTCGACTATCTCATTAACTGCTTAAAAATATTTTGTTTGCTCCTTAATTTGAACCCCACCCCTAAATGTAGGGCTACATAGCCCATCTACGAACTCGACCTCCCGTTTACCCAAAGAATCCTCACACCAAGTTTCATCAAAATATCTCTTTCTCTTCGAGAGTTATCGTGCTCACAGACAGACAGACAGACAGACAGGACAGACGGACAACTTTTCGATGTCATAGGTATCCCTCCACTTACGTTTTGGGATCCCCAAAACAGCTGCGTAAATTTGTCTTAATTGTAGATGAAACAATCTGCTACAGCCCTAACGACAGAAGTTGTTACTCCGGCACAAAGTGTACAAGAGACAACTCCAAAGACTAACCTAATCATAGGAACAGGGTTGGGTGTGGTAGGGTATTTTGGTCTGGGGGTAAGAATTTGTCTGTAGTAAGCTTTTTTCTTTGGTCTTTTTACGAAAGTTTATACATTGCAGGTTTCAGCAGATGCTGCCATAAACCAAGGCGTGCTGGTATCCTGAACCGTGAAACCGTGATTGTCTGAGGATGAACGTCACTGGCGATTTTCATGCTTTGGTGAAGAAACTGAAGAATGATAACAGAGTTCTTGACCCTTCAGTTCCAGTAGTAAGAAATGTTCCAGAATTTCGGAAAAAGGCCCTGGCAGTTCTTAACACAGTAGCGGAGTTGGAAGGAGCTATCAAGGAAAACTCCAAACTATATGTGGGAAACGGATTTTTAGGTTTAGGCCCAAGTCCTTCGCTGGAAAGAGAACAGTTCGACTTACAGTTTCAAAAGGCAGTGAAGTCTTGCAATGATCTGGTTGCAAGTTTGAAGAAAAATGCTGCACTGGCCATAGGGCATCACAACATAAGAAATGCTACTATCTCATTTCTCGAAGAAAGAATAAAACTAGTAAACCGACAGTACTGTGAACAGCGCAACTTGTTGATGAGAAGGAGAGGTGAATTAGAAAAGCTTTCGAAGTTTTCGATCGCCTTTGATCAGAAACGCATTGATAAACCGGTTGCAGTGAAGGAGAGTTTTGTTGATAATGGACTAAGGAATAGAAAGCATTCCGAGTTGAACCCAAATCCTGTCCAAACACCGAGGAGTTTCGTCGAAGATGTTGTGGCCAGCCAAGAAGACGAGGTTGTTCTTCAGCAGGAAAATCTACAGTTGTTCAACGAATTCACGTCTGTTCTTGAAGATGTGCATTCTATTGAAACAAAAGTAGTAAAAATAGCAGAGCTTCAGGAACTCTTCGCTGAGAATATCTTAGTTCAGGATGCGGAAATCCATAGAATATCTGATACAGTTGTTGGATCTACTGAGAATGTAAAAGAAGGTAATGAACAAATCCGAAAAGCAATGCAGAATAATGCAGGTTCACGCATCATTATTCTTTTCGCTCTGATAGTTTTGGCTCTAAGTGTTCTGTTTTTAGACTGGTATAATGATTAAGTTCTTAGGTCACTCCTCACGAGTCATGACACTTCTTTTGGTTTCTTTTGCTTTGGAGTATAAATTTATTTGCCGAAAATACACTTGTTTGCACTTAGGCATGGGCACTGTTCTGTTTTTGCATTCAAACAGGAACAGGCAGAAACAGGTCACATAAGAACAGAAACAGAAAGAAAACAGGAAAGTTGAAAACAGGTCCTGTTCTGTTTTAACAGAAATGATGACTTCGAAAACAGAAACAGCTGTTAAACAGGCGAAAAAAAACAGAACCGGCTGTTTAAAACAGTTTTTTTGTTTTTTTTGTTTTCCGTATTTTTGTATTATGTTTATGGCAGAGTTCACCTATAGTTTGCCTTGTACCATGAAGTATCTTAAATAGTTATTCCTTGCACCGCACAGATGCCTTTCTTCGAGTTCATTTCATGAATTACACTTTTTCCCGATGGAAAATGAGCCATGCAAGTTTCGTCTGTCTTAACAACAAATTTCGCATAGCCTACCTTTCCACTTGGATTGTTTGTCACAGTGATCGGTAATAAACTAAAGTTTACGGATCATACAAACTCAAAGTTAAGCAAGCTTCACTTCGTGACAATGGTTGGTGATGATGGTAATTTTTTTTTTTGAGGGGAGGGTCGCGAGGGATCCATGTTCAATCAGATTACCGAATAGCTTTTCCTCGGTGGTTTCTTTGGAGCATGGTCATACAAGGCTCAAAACGCGCGGATTTCTCGGCTGAATGTGAGTCTACTATTCTGCGAAAATCCGTGAAACGGAGTTACACTTTCATCATCAAGTTGAAAAAATCTCAAGTTTTCGTATAGAACTGAGGGTGTGCCAAAAATACTGTCAGGAATTCCAGTTATCGTTTGTTTACATCATGAACCGGTGCGGATGTTGTGATGTCGCCAAGCTAGTTTCAGCCTTTCTAGCCTTTTTGAAGTTGAAAGTACTAGTCTTTTGAAATCACATTTAACTTCGCTGAACAGATAATACGTCATGTGAATCCTTCTTGGTGGTCACATGTTCGGTTTTAGTGGAAAGTTCATTTATGAACACTCCACTCTTGCGGCCGTGATAGCCGGTTTTCCGTTCTCGGTTTTCACCGTTTTATTTTGGCATTCTTATCTCGTGAACCATGACAGATACTAATTTGAAACTTGGTGTACTTGTGGGCCTTGGGGTCTAGTTGTCACTTTTGGGATTCAAACCCCGATAAACTCTCAGTTCAAGGGCAATTGGTCACAATTTTCCCAGTGACTAATGTTTCCTTTAAAGTTTAACCTAAAAAGGCTGGGATAGGACAATCTAGTTATCCATCACTTATTCACTTAAAATAGCTTGAAGAGCCGCTGAAAATGCGTTACTTCGTTCTTCCGCTATTCACGAATAATTGTTTTTCAAATAGTGGAATTTCCGTGTGATCTGTGGTACCTCTATGCGCTTGTATTTTTGTTGCACCCCTTACGAGAAAGATTTATGAATTTTCTTTTGTTCCGGCACTAAACAATCTTCACCAATCTCACCACTGCCCAACGAAAAGCAGCGTTTGTATTTAGATTAAAATTTCCCGAGTCATAGTAGAATTTGCGTTGTGGGGACGCCGCACATATTCTGAACGTCATAACTAGAGCACATAGTGGAAAATAAAAAATTCCCTTTGTAGAATCCCAATAATTCAGTATGTTTAATGAAATGACACAAAAATTAGTTGGCTTTTCAGTTAAATTTTAAAGGCTTATCACTGTTTTGCGAATTCTGTGCAACTGGGCCCGGATTGCCCAGAGTAAATTGCCTGACCAAATTCGCAAAACTTGCTAATCATGCCTGGTACTAAGGTGGAAATTTGGAATGCGTGAACATCATTGTCCAGATGGGTCTTTGGACCCACCCAAAGACCCATCTAGATGTATCTTTCGGTGATACTCCACCCTCCACCCCCCCACATCCAAACGCTGGTAACTGGGCCCATATTGACCAAAGAATTGAAAGTCAAGGGCGAATGGTTATTAGGCTGTTCGTACACAATATATGATACAGAGCTGGGCGAATCCGAATCCGGATTCAGATTCGAATCCAGGATTCGTCCTTTTGGCCGGATTCGAATCTTCTGCTTCTCAGGCTGGATTCGCTTTCGGACTTGGATTCCAAACCCTCAATCTTACGAATCCGCTCAAATATCTATTCTACATCCTTTCAGTTTCCGTTTTCCCAATTTTTACGCAGTGGGCTTTAGACAATCAAATTTGTTTGGTGTCAACCACCAAATATGTTAAGTAATCTATCACATTATCTGATTACCTGAAATATCAGTGTTGTTTGTCACCTCTGATTTTTAACTATAACCTATGAACATGATTTAATTTTTGTTAAGGTCGGATTCGAATCCGGATTCAATTTCGGATTCGAATCCTCAGCATGAAATGGTGGATTAGGATTCGTACCTAGCCCTGGATTCGGATTCGAATCCTTTCATGATCGGATTCGCCCATCTCTGATATGATATACGTTTTAATTTTACACATTACGTTTGAGCGCTTGCGCACTTTTTCATATTGGACCCGAAGACGGCTGCTGCCACGAAGGGTCGGCGGAAAGCTGCAACAGTAGTCTAAGACTTAGCTGACTACGTATCCATTTAGCTCAGTCAAATGCGATTCGCCGTCAGCTTGAGCTGAATTTATTCAAACAATGTTTACACGGATACGTCAGCTCTGATTTTTCATCAGCGATATTTCGGCCCTTCTTGGCAAGGGTCCTCGTCAGGCCTGACGAGGACCCTTGCCAAGAAGGGCCGAAATATCGCTGATGAAAAATCAGAGCTGACGTATCCGTGTAAACATTGTTTGAATAAATGTTTCAAAGTCAGCTTGGGCTCAAAGAATATTTGAGCTGAATGAATATTTACTGTATCTGAAGTTCCCATTTTTTGCTGTTGTTCCTACTATTGCTTGATTCTTGCTCAATATTTTTGATAGCCGTCATCGCATCCACATTTCGCGTGGGTCACTGGTAAGGGTGACAAATTGGCCTCTTTTGGAATGTGGCATTTCGAAATGATCCAAATCTTGAGTTAAAAGAATTGTTGCATAGATAAGGCGGGTTGCCCCTAAAAAAACAGATTTGGCTGTTTAAACAGGTAAAAAAAAACAGGAACAGGGCAAAACAGGATACACCAAAACAGAACAGAACAGGTGAGAAAAAAAATAGCTGGCTTCAAAACAGCTGTTCTGTTTATTTTGGGTCCCTGAAACAGAAAACAGTAAACAGTAAAACAGGAGGAAAAAAACAGAAACATAAACAGAAAACAGGAACAGTGCCCATGCCTATTTGCACTACACCCGCCAGTTTAGGTGTGTACAATACCAGTTGATTATATCACTTCTATCAACATATTTTGTAGGCTATCCGAACGACTGAGTTTATGAAGAAACGAACGTTTTGGGAAAATTACAAATTTAATGATTAATATTAAGACCGATGAAAACCTTGGGAATTTCCTCGCAGTTACCCTGTTTGTGCCAGGGATTCTCTTGATCATTTTGTTATTCATTCTAAACATAAACTTCAGTCAACGAGCGCCTGCTAACTTCTAGCCGATAAGCAGCGTCGTCCGTTGCTTCTTTCATCGCCAGATACAAACCATCTGGTCTTATATTTCCTTGCACCGCCAATGACTGGCTCTTCCTAATCTGCTTCGTAAATAGTATGGTAGCCATTTTCCAAGGTAGTTATTTCTTAGCATGACGGACCATTCAAGGACCCCTGGCACTATTTACTATTCAACTTGCAGTATTTTAAAATATTTAAATGCTTTAAAACTAGGTATTTTGGTAAGTAGTTGATGTGTTATTTTTCCTTATTTATTATTTTTTTTTTTTTAGATTATCGCTTTTTTGGCTGAATTAAATACATCATTCATTCGTTCATCTCAACTCCCTGCATGCGTGCGTGTCTCGGCGTTCTGGGGGTTACCGGTTCCTACTTGCTCTGGTGTCCAAAAGGCATCAGGTCATCTAGGCATTCCGTGGCTCTGTCGGACGTAGGGACATCCAGTTCATTGGAAGTTAGTTCTTCGGGAAAGTCGGCCAGTAGTTGTAAACTCATTGGTACGTAAATTCAGTGGCTTACCGAATTACGCTTTCGTCTCTTTTCATCTTTTTATTTCGTCGCTTCATTTTGTAAATAAAACCAATTGCCGGTATCTTTTCTTCTTGTATGGTTCTGCTATAATTCCTGGGCGGAGGGGCGGCCTTCCGGGAGGGTTTTGTCATCCGGGGCCTTGCTTGCGCTACCTATTTACTTTCCCCCGTCCACCGATTATACCATAGAGGCAATCCATTCGAGAGACGGAACAAATATACAAATGTAGGAAGAAGAGGGAAAGTGATTGACAGTTGTGACTGGGGTACAAGAGATATTTGAAATGCGAAGGGGACATCTAGGAAATGTAGGGAAAGCTGCCATGGTTATCATGAACATCTGGAAGGGGTCGGCTTGACTGTGCGGTAGCTCCGAACGTCTGGTAATCGGGAAGGTGAAGCCTGGCTTTACTGAAACAGATTTTCTCGTCATGTACATAGAAAAAGAATGGTACATAGCGGTTGACTTTTTTCACATGAAAAAGCGAAAATAGGACATGAAACTCACGAGGCAGATGTTTATCATTTTTTCAACAGAAAATAAAGAAGAAAGAAAGTTAATAGAATAGAAAAGTACGAAACAAAATTGACTAATGGCATTTTCTCAACTATTAGAAGCCTTGCCTGTACCTTTTCTCGAAGTAACCCACGGCAATCCTGCGAGATGAGAAACAAAGTCATGAGTTAATATAAACTCAATTGGTGCATGACTGGCCAAGCTTCAATACTCCTGATGACTATCTCTCCTTGCCGATGCAAAATCTCCGGCCTCTCCGGGTATCTAGCGGACCAAAGCCTGAAGTGGTATCACAGCTGCTGCCAAAGATCGCGGTGATTGGATTTACACACGGTTTGAGTCTTTGAGTGTGGGAGCTTGGTCACACTGGGCTAAAAAAACGCATATTCGAATAACAACTGAAAATCCGTAGGGGACTCGAGATCTAATTGGCTTTGTGGACGCTTGAGGATAATGAGCAGACTGCCGTTAGGGGTCAACTAGTGTTCCTGTAACATAATTATACATGCTGTTTTTCTCTAATTGATCTCCTGAATTTAAAACGACAACATTCAGAATTAGTTGTATCTCGGTATTTTTCTTTTGTTCTACTTTTGCAACCCCAAAAGCCAGGCGTTACCAAGCTCTGAGTCGTACGGACACACTTATTCCTTCTTCCTAAGGATCGCTGGCGTGTTTGGACTAAGTCATATAGATTACTTTATACACCTAAATACAGCAGCTCTGTCTGTCTGTCTGTCTGTCTTGACTGCCTGACTATCTGTCTCTCTGTTTTGACTGACTGTCTGTTTGTGTGTCCTGACCGACTGACTGTCTGTCTCTCTGTCTGTCTGTCTTGATTGTCTGTCTGTCTGTCTTGACTGACTGTCTGTCTGTCTGTCTGACTGTCTGTCTGTCTGTTTTGACTGACTGACTGTCTGTCTATCTTGACTGACTGTCTGTCTGACTGTCTGTCTGTCTGTCTGTCTTGACTGACTGTCTGTCTGTCTGACTGACTGTCTGTCTGACTGTCTGTCTGTCTGTCTGTCTTGACTGACTGTCTGTCTGTCTTGACTGACTGTCTATCTGACTTTCGGTCTGTCTGTCTGTCTGTTTTGACTGAATGTGTGTCTGTCTGTCTGTCTTGACTGACTGTCTGTCTGTCTTGACTGACTGTCTGTCTGTCTTGACTGACTGTCTGTCTGTCTTGACTGACTGTCTGTCTGTCTTGACTGACTGTCTTTTTGTCTGTATCTCTGTCTTGACTGATTGTCTGTCCTTCTTGACTGACTGACTGTTTGTCTGTCTGTGTGTCTTTCTGTCTTGGCTGACTGTCTTTCAGTCTGTCTGTCTTGACTCTCTGTCTGTATGTCTGTCTGTCTTTCTTGACTGACTGTCTGTCTATCTTGACTGACTGTATGTCTGACTGTCTGTCTGTCTGTCTTGACTGACTGTCTGTCTATCTGGCTTAACTGACTGTTTGTCTGTCTGTCTTGACTGACTGACTGTCTGTCTGTCTGTTTTGACTGCCTGACTATCTTTCTCTCTGTTTTGACTGACTGTCTGTGTGTCTGTCCTGACCGACTGACTGTCTTTCTGTCTGCCTGTCTTGATTGTCTGTCTACCTGACTGACTGACTGTCTGTCTGCCTGACTGACTGACTGTCTGTCTGTCTTGACTGACTGACTGTCTGTCTGTCTGTCTTGACTGACTGTCTGTCTGACTGTCTGTGTTGACTGAATGTCTGTCTGACTATCTGTCTTACTGTCTGTCTGACTGTGTGTCTGACTGTCTTTCTGACTGTCTGTCTGACTGTCTGTCGACTGACTTTTTGTCTGTCTGTGTGTCTTTCTGTCTTGGCTGACTGTCTTTCTGTCTGTCTGTCTTGACTCTCTGTCTGTATGTCTGTCTGTCTTTCTTGATTGACTGTCTGTCTATCTTGACTAACTGTCTGTCTGACTGTCTGTCTGACTGTCTGTCTGACTGTCTGTCTGACTGTCTATCTGACTGTCTGTCTGTCTGTCTTGACTGACTGTCTATCTATCTGGCTTAACTGACTGTTTGTCTGTCTGTCTTGACTGACTGACTGTCTCTCTGTCTCTCTGTCTGCCTGTCTTGAATGTCTGTCTGCCGGACTGACTGACTGTCTGTCTGTCTTGACTGACTGACTGTCTGTCTGTCTGACTGTCTGTCTTGACTGAATGTCTGTCTGACTGTCTGTCTGACTGTCTGTCTGACTGTCTGTCTGACTGTCTGTCTGACTGTCTGTCTGACTGTCTGTCTGACTGTCTGTCTGACTGTCTGTCTGACTGTCTGTCTGACTGTATGTCTTGACTGACTGTCTGTCTGTTTTGACCGACTGTCTGTCTGACTGTCTGTCTTGACTGACTGTCTGTCTGTCTGTCTTGACTGACTGTCTGTCTGACTGTCTGTCTGACTGTCTGTCTGACTGTCTGTCTGACTGTCTGTCTGACTTTCTGTCTTGACTGACTGTCTGTCTGTTTTGACTGACTGTCTGTCTGTCTGTCTGTCTTGACTGACTGTTTGTCTCTCTGGCTTGACTGACTGTCGGTCTGTCTGTCTCTCTATCTCTTAACTGATTGTATGTCTGTCTTGACTGACTGACTGTTAGTTTGACTGTCATGAATGGCTGACCGACTGTCTGTCTGTCTGTCTGTCTTGACTGACTGACTGGCTGTCTGTTTGTCTGTCTGACTGACTGTCTGTCTGACTGTCTGTCTGTCTGTCTGTCTTGACTGACTGTCTGTCTGTCTGTCTGTCTGTCTGTCTGTATGTCTTGACTGACTGACTGTCTGTTTGTCTGTCATGAATGACTGACTGACTGTCTGTCTGTCTGTCTGTCTGTATGTCTTGACTGACTGACTGTCTTGACTGACTGTCTGTCTGTCTTGACTGACTGTCTGTCTTGACTGACTGTCTGTCTGTCTTGACTGACTGACTGTCTGTCTGTTTGTCTTCACAGCCTGACTATCTTTCTCTCTGATTTGACTGGCTGTCTGTTTGTCTGTCCTGACCGACTGTCTGTCTGTCTTGACTGACTGTCTGTCTGACTGCTTGTCTGCCTGTCTGCCTTGACTGACTGACTGACTATCTGTCTGACTGTCTGTTTGTCTTGACTGACTGTCTGTCTGTCTGTCTGTCTGTCTGTCTTGACTGACTGTCTGTCCGTCTGTCTGTCTTGACTGCCTGACTATCTGTCTCTCTGTTTTGTCTGTCTGTCTGTTTGTCTGTCCTGACCGACTGACTGTCTGTCTGTCTGTCTGTCTTGACTGACTGTCTGTCTGTCTGCCTTGACTGACTGACTGACTATCTGTCTGACTGTCTGTTTGTCTTGACTGACTGTCTGTCTGTCTGTCTTGACTGACTGTCTGTCCGTCTGTCTGTCTTAACTGACTGTCTATCTGACTTTCTGTCTGTCTGTCTGTCTGTCTTGACTGACTGTCTGTCTGTCTGTCTTGACTGACTGACTGACTATCTGTCTGTCTGTCTGTTTGTCTTGACTGACTGTCTGTCTGTCTGTCTGTCTATCTTGACTGACTGACTGACTATCTGTCTGACTGTCCGATTGTCTTGACCGACTGTCTGTCTGTCTTGACTGACTGTCTGTCTGTCTTGACTGACTGTCTGTCTGTCTTGACTGACTGTCTGTCTGTCTTGACTGACTGTCTGTCTGTCTTGACTGACTGTCTGTCTGTCTTAACTGACTGTCTATCTGACTTTCTGTCTGTCTGTTTTGACTAATGTCTGTCTGTCTGTCTGTCTTGACTGACTGTCTGTCTGACTGTCTGTCTGTCTGTCTGTCTTGACTGACTGTCTGTCTGCTTGACTGACTGTCTATCTGACTTTCGGTCTGTCTGTCTTTATGTTTTGACTGAATGTGGGTCTGTCTGTCTGTCTTGACTGACTGTCTGTCTGTCTTGACTGACTCTCTGTCTGTCTTGACTGACTGTCTGTCTGTCTTGACTGACTGTCTGTCTGTCTTGACTGACTGTCTTTTTGTCTGTATCTCTGTCTTGACTGATTGTCTGTCCTTCTTGACTGACTGACTGTTTGTCTGTCTGTGTGTCTTTCTGTCTTGGCTGACTGTCTTTCAGTCTGTCTGTCTTGACTCTCTGTCTATATGTCTGTCTGTCTTTCTTGACTGACTGTCTGTCTATCTTGACTGACTGTATGTCTGACTGTCTGTCTGTCTGTCTTGACTGACTGTCTGTCTATCTGGCTTAACTGACTGTTTGTCTGTCTGTCTTGACTGACTGACTGTCTGTCTGTCTGTTTTGACTGCCTGACTATCTTTCTCTCTGTTTTGACTGACTGTCTGTGTGTCTGTCCTGACCGACTGACTGTCTTTCTGTCTGCCTGTCTTGATTGTCTGTCTGCCTGACTGACTGACTGTCTGTCTGCCTGACTGACTGACTGTCTGTCTGTCTTGACTGACTGACTGTCTGTCTGTCTGTCTTGACTGACTGTCTGTCTGACTGTCTGTGTTGACTGAATGTCTGTCTGACTGTCTGTCTTACTGTCTGTCTGACTGTGTGTCTGACTGTCTTTCTGACTGTCTGTCTGACTGTCTTTCGACTGACTTTTTGTCTGTCTGTGTGTCTTTCCTGTCTTGGCTGACTGTCTTTCTGTCTGTCTGTCTTGACTCTCTGTCTGTATGTCTGTCTGTCTTTCTTGATTGACTGTCTGTCTATCTTGACTAACTGTCTGTCTGACTGTCTGTCTGACTGTCTGTCTGACTGTCTGTCTGACTGTCTGTCTGTCTGTCTTGACTGACTGTCTGTCTATCTGGCTTAACTGACTGTTTGTCTGTCTGTCTTGACTGACTGACTGTCTGTCTGTCTGTTTTGACTGCCTGACTATCTTTCTCTCTGTTTTGACTAACTGTCTGTTTGTCTGTCCTGACCGACTGACTGTCTCTCTGTCTGCCTGTCTTGATTGTCTGTCTGCCTGACTGACTGACTGTCTGTCTGTCTTGACTGACTGACTGTCTGTCTGTCTGTCTGTCTGACTGTCTGTCTTGACTGAATGTCTGTCTGACTGTCTGTCTGACTGTCTGTCTGACTGTCTGTCTGACTGTCTGTCTGACTGTCTGTCTGACTGTATGTCTTGACTGACTGTCTGTCTGTTTTGACCGACTGTCTGTCTGACTGTCTGTCTTGACTGACGGTCTGTCTGTCTGTCTTGACTGACTGTCTGTCTGACTGTCTGTCTGACTGTCTGTCTGACTGTCTGTCTGACTGTCTGTCTGACTTTCTGTCTTGACTGACTGTCTGTCTGTTTTGACTGACTTTCTGTCTGTCTGTCTGTCTTGACTGACTGTCTGTCTCTCTGGCTTGACTGACTGTCGGTCTGTCTGTCTCTCTATCTCTTAACTGATTGTATGTCTGTCTTGACTGACTGACTGTTAGTTTGACTGTCATGAATGGCTGACCGACTGTCTGTCTGTCTGTCTGTCTTGACTGACTGACTGGCTGTCTGTCTGTCTGTCTGACTGACTGTCTGTCTGACTGTCTGTCTGTCTGTCTGTCTTGACTGACTGTCTGTCTGTCTGTCTGTCTGTCTGTCTGTATGTCTTGACTGACTGACGTCTGTTTGTCTGTCATGAATGACTGACTGACTGTCTGTCTGTCTGTCTGTCTGTATGTCTTGACTGACTGACTGTCTTGACTGACTGTCTGTCTGTCTTGACTGACTGTCTGTCTTGACTGACTGTCTGTCTGTCTTGACTGACTGTCTGTCTTGACTGACTGTCTGTCTGACTGTCTTGACTGACTGACTGTCTGTCTGTCTGTCTTCACAGCCTGACTATCTTTCTCTCTGATTTGACTGGCTGTCTGTTTGTCTGTCCTGACCGACTGTCTGGCTGTCTGTCTGTCTGTCTGTCTTGACTGACTGTCTGTCTGACTGCTTGTCTGCCTGTCTGTCTGTCTGGCTTGACTGACTGTCGGTCTGTCTGTCTCTCTATCTCTTAACTGATTGTCTGTCTGTCCTAACTGACTGTCTGCCTAGACTGACTGACTATCTGTCTGTCTGTCTGTCTGCCTTGACTGACTGACTGACTATCTGTCTGACTGTCTGTTTGTCTTGACTGACTGTCTGTCTGTCTGTCTGTCTTGACTGACTGTCTGTCCGTCTGTCTGTCTTGACTGCCTGACTATCTGTCTCTCTGTTTTGACTGACTGTCTGTTTGTGTGTCCTGACCGACTGACTGTCTGTCTCTCTGTCTGTCTGTCTTGATTTTCTGTCTGTCTTGACTGAATGACTGTCTGTCTGTCTGACTGTCTGTCTGTCTGACTGTCTGTCTGTCTGTTTTGACTGACTGTCTGTCTGTCTTAACTGACTGTCTATCTGACTTTCTGTCTGTCTGTCTGTCTGTCTTGACTGAATGTCTGTCTGCCTGTCTTGACTGACTGACTGACTATCTGTCTGACTGTCCGTTTGTCATGACTGACTGTCTGTCTGTCTGTCTTGACTGACTGACTGACTATCTGTCTGTCTGTCTGTTTGTCTTGACTGACTGTCTGTCTGTCTGTCTGTCTATCTTGACTGACTGACTGACTATCTGTCTGACTGTCCGATTGTCTTGACTTACTGTCTGTCTGTCTGTCTGTCTTGACTGACTGTCTGTCTGTCTTGACTGACTGTCTGTCTGTCTTGACTGACTGTCTGTCTGTCTTGACTGACTGTCTGTCTGTCTTGACTGACTGTCTGTCTGTCTTAACTGACTGTCTGTCTGTCTTAACTGACTGTCTATCTGACTTTCTGTCTGTCTGTTTTGACTAATGTCTGTCTGTCTGTCTGTCTTGACTGACTGTCTGTCTGACTGTCTGTCTGTCTTGACTGACTGTCTGTCTGTCTTGACTGACTGTCTGTCTGTCTTGACTGACTGTCTGTCTGTCTTGACTGACTGTCTATCTGACTTTCGGTCTGTCTGTCTTTCTGTTTTGACTGAATGTGGGTATGTCTGTCTGTCTTGACTGACTGTCTGTCTGTCTTGACTGACTCTCTGTCTGTCTTGACTGACTCTCTGTCTGTCTTGACTGACTGTCTGTCTGTCTTGACTGACTGTCTTTTTGTCTGTATCTCTGTCTTGACTGATTGTCTGTCCTTCTTGACTGACTGACTGTTTGTCTGTCTGTGTGTCTTTCTGTCTTGGCTGACTGTCTTTCAGTCTGTCTGTCTTGACTCTCTGTCTGTATGTCTGTCTGTCTTTCTTGACTGACTGTCTGTCTATCTTGACTGACTGTATGTCTGACTGTCTGTCTGTCTGTCTTGACTGACTGTCTGTCTATCTGGCTTAACTGACTGTTTGTCTGTCTGTCTTGACTGACTGACTGTCTGTCTGTCTCTTTTGACTGCCTGACTATCTTTCTCTCTGTTTTGACTGACTGTCTGTGTGTCTGTCCTGACCGACTGACTGTCTTTCTGTCTGCCTGTCTTGATTGTCTGTCTGCCTGACTGACTGACTGTCTGTCTGTCTTGACTGACTGACTGTCTGTCTGTCTGTCTTGACTGACTGTCTGTCTGACTGTCTGTGTTGACTGAATGTCTGTCTGACTGTCTGTCTGACTGTCTGTCTTACTGTCTGTCTGACTGTGTGTCTGACTGTCTTTCTGACTGTCTGTCTGACTGTCTGTCGACTGACTGTTTGTCTGTCTGTGTGTCTTTCTGTCTTGGCTGACTGTCTTTTTGTCTGTCTGTCTTGACTCTCTGTCTGTATGTCTGTCTGTCTTTCTTGATTGACTGTCTGTCTATCTTGACTGACTGTCTGTCTGTCTGTCTTGACTGACTGTCTGTCTATCTGGCTTAACTGACTGTTTGTCTGTCTGTCTTGACTGACTGACTGTCTGTCTGTCTGTTTTGACTGCCTGACTATCTTTCTCTCTGTTTTGACTGACTGTCTGTTTGTCTGTCCTGACCGACTGACTGTCTCTCTGTCTGCCTGTCTTGATTGTCTGTCTGCCTGACTGACTGACTGTCTGTCTGTCTTGACTGACTGACTGTCTGTCTGTCTGTCTGTCTTGACTGACTGTCTGTCTGACTGTCTGTCTTGACTGAATGTCTGTCTGACTGTCTGTCTGACTGTCTGTCTGACTGTCTGTCTGACTGTCTGTCTGACTGTATGTCTTGACTGACTGTCTGTCTGTTTTGACTGACTGTCTGTCTGACTGTCTGTCTGACTGTCTGTCTGACTGTCTGTCTGACTGTATGTCTTGACTGACTGTCTGTCTGTTTTGACCGACTGTCTGTCTGACTGTCTGTCTTGACTGACTGTCTGTCTGTCTGTCTTTACTGACTGTCTGTCTGACTGTCTGTCTGACTGTCTGTCTGACTGTCTGTCTGACTGTCTGTCTGACTGTCTGTCTGACTTTCTGTCTTGACTGACTGTCTGTCTGTTTTGACTGACTGTCTGTCTGTCTGTCTGTCTTGACTGACTGTTTGTCTCTCTGGCTTGACTGACTGTCGGTCTGTCTGTCTCTCTATCTCTTAACTGATTGTATGTCTGTCTTGACTGACTGACTGTTAGTTTGACTGTCATGAATGGCTGACCGACTGTCTGTCTGTCTGTCTGTCTTGACTGACTGACTGGCTGTCTGTTTGTCTGTCTGACTGACTGTCTGTCTGACTGTCTGTCTGTCTGTCTGTCTTGACTGACTGTCTGTCTGTCTGTCGGTCTGTCTGTCTGTATGTCTTGACTGACTGACTGTCTGTTTGTCTGTCATGAATGACTGACTGACTGTCTGTCTGTCTGTCTGTCTGTATGTCTTGACTGACTGACTGTCTTGACTGACTGTCTGTCTGTCTTGACTGACTGTCTGTCTTGACTGACTGTCTGTCTGTCTTGACTGACTATCTGTCTGACTGTCTGTTTGTCTTGACTGACTGTCTGTCTGTCTGTCTGTCTGTCTGTCTTGACTGACTGTCTGTCCGTCTGTCTGTCTTGACTGCCTGACTATCTGTCTCTCTGTTTTGTCTGTCTGTCTGTTTGTCTGTCCTGACCGACTGACTGTCTGTCTGTCTGTCTGTCTTGACTGACTGTCTGTCTGTCTGCCTTGACTGACTGACTGACTATCTGTCTGACTGTCTGTTTGTCTTGACTGACTGTCTGTCTGTCTGTCTGTCTGTCTTGACTGACTGTCTGTCCGTCTGTCTGTCTTAACTGACTGTCTATCTGACTTTCTGTCTGTCTGTCTGTCTGTCTTGACTGACTGTCTGTCTGTCTGTCTTGACTGACTGACTGACTATCTGTCTGTCTGTCTGTTTGTCTTGACTGACTGTCTGTCTGTCTGTCTGTCTATCTTGACTGACTGACTGACTATCTGTCTGACTGTCCGATTGTCTTGACCGACTGTCTGTCTGTCTGTCTGTCTTGACTGACTGTCTGTCTGTCTTGACTGACTGTCTGTCTGTCTTGACTGACTGTCTGTCTGTCTTGACTGACTGTCTGTCTGTCTTGACTGACTGTCTGTCTGTCTTGACTGACTGTCTGTCTGTCTTGACTGACTGTCTGTCTGTCTTGACTGACTGTCTGTCTGTCTTAACTGACTGTCTATCTGACTTTCTGTCTGTCTGTTTTGACTAATGTCTGTCTGTCTGTCTGTCTTGACTGACTGTCTGTCTGACTGTCTGTCTGTCTGTCTGTCTTGACTGACTGTCTGTCTGCTTGACTGACTGTCTATCTGACTTTCGGTCTGTCTGTCTTTATGTTTTGACTGAATGTGGGTCTGTCTGTCTGTCTTGACTGACTGTCTGTCTGTCTTGACTGACTCTCTGTCTGTCTTGACTGACTGTCTGTCTGTCTTGACTGACTGTCTGTCTGTCTTGACTGACTGTCTTTTTGTCTGTATCTCTGTCTTGACTGATTGTCTGTCCTTCTTGACTGACTGACTGTTTGTCTGTCTGTGTGTCTTTCTGTCTTGGCTGACTGTCTTTCAGTCTGTCTGTCTTGACTCTCTGTCTATATGTCTGTCTGTCTTTCTTGACTGACTGTCTGTCTATCTTGACTGACTGTATGTCTGACTGTCTGTCTGTCTGTCTTGACTGACTGTCTGTCTATCTGGCTTAACTGACTGTTTGTCTGTCTGTCTTGACTGACTGACTGTCTGTCTGTCTGTTTTGACTGCCTGACTATCTTTCTCTCTGTTTTGACTGACTGTCTGTGTGTCTGTCCTGACCGACTGACTGTCTTTCTGTCTGCCTGTCTTGATTGTCTGTCTGCCTGACTGACTGACTGTCTGTCTGCCTGACTGACTGACTGTCTGTCTGTCTTGACTGACTGACTGTCTGTCTGTCTGTCTTGACTGACTGTCTGTCTGACTGTCTGTGTTGACTGAATGTCTGTCTGACTGTCTGTGTTGACTGAATGTCTGTCTGACTGTCTGTCTTACTGTCTGTCTGACTGTGTGTCTGACTGTCTTTCTGACTGTCTGTCTGACTGTCTTTCGACTGACTTTTTGTCTGTCTGTGTGTCTTTCCTGTCTTGGCTGACTGTCTTTCTGTCTGTCTGTCTTGACTCTCTGTCTGTATGTCTGTCTGTCTTTCTTGATTGACTGTCTGTCTATCTTGACTAACTGTCTGTCTGACTGTCTGTCTGACTGTCTGTCTGACTGTCTGTCTGTCTGTCTTGACTGACTGTCTGTCTATCTGGCTTAACTGACTGTTTGTCTGTCTGTCTTGACTGACTGACTGTCTGTCTGTCTGTTTTGACTGCCTGACTATCTTTCTCTCTGTTTTGACTAACTGTCTGTTTGTCTGTCCTGACCGACTGACTGTCTCTCTGTCTGCCTGTCTTGATTGTCTGTCTGCCTGACTGACTGACTGTCTGTCTGTCTTGACTGACTGACTGTCTGTCTGTCTGTCTGTCTGACTGTCTGTCTTGACTGAATGTCTGTCTGACTGTCTGTCTGACTGTCTGTCTGACTGTCTGTCTGACTGTCTGTCTGACTGTCTGTCTGACTGTATGTCTTGACTGACTGTCTGTCTGTTTTGACCGACTGTCTGTCTGACTGTCTGTCTTGACTGACGGTCTGTCTGTCTGTCTTGACTGACTGTCTGTCTGACTGTCTGTCTGACTGTCTGTCTGACTGTCTGTCTGACTGTCTGTCTGACTGTCTGTCTGACTTTCTGTCTTGACTGACTGTCTGTCTGTTTTGACTGATTTTCTGTCTGTCTGTCTGTCTTGACTGACTGTCTGTCTCTCTGGCTTGACTGACTGTCGGTCTGTCTGTCTCTCTATCTCTTAACTGATTGTATGTCTGTCTTGACTGACTGACTGTTAGTTTGACTGTCATGAATGGCTGACCGACTGTCTGTCTGTCTGTCTGTCTTGACTGACTGACTGGCTGTCTGTCTGTCTGTCTGACTGACTGTCTGTCTGACTGACTGTCTGTCTGACTGTCTGTCTGTCTGTCTGTCTTGACTGACTGTCTGTCTGTCTGTCTGTCTGTCTGTCTGTATGTCTTGACTGACTGACGTCTGTTTGTCTGTCATGAATGACTGACTGACTGTCTGTCTGTCTGTCTGTCTGTATGTCTTGACTGACTGACTGTCTTGACTGACTGTCTGTCTGTCTTGACTGACTGTCTGTCTTGACTGACTGTCTGTCTGTCTTGACTGACTGTCTGTCTTGACTGACTGTCTGTCTGACTGTCTTGACTGACTGACTGTCTGTCTGTCTGTCTTCACAGCCTGACTATCTTTCTCTCTGATTTGACTGGCTGTCTGTTTGTCTGTCCTGACCGACTGTCTGGCTGTCTGTCTGTCTGTCTGTCTTGACTGACTGTCTGTCTGACTGCTTGTCTGCCTGTCTGTCTGTCTGGCTTGACTGACTGTCGGTCTGTCTGTCTCTCTATCTCTTAACTGATTGTCTGTCTGTCCTAACTGACTGTCTGCCTAGACTGACTGACTATCTGTCTGTCTGTCTGTCTGCCTTGACTGACTGACTGACTATCTGTCTGACTGTCTGTTTGTCTTGACTGACTGTCTGTCTGTCTGTCTGTCTTGACTGACTGTCTGTCCGTCTGTCTGTCTTGACTGCCTGACTATCTGTCTCTCTGTTTTGACTGACTGTCTGTTTGTGTGTCCTGACCGACTGACTGTCTGTCTCTCTGTCTGTCTGTCTTGATTTTCTGTCTGTCTTGACTGAATGACTGTCTGTCTGTCTGACTGTCTGACTGTCTGTCTGTCTGACTGTCTGTCTGTCTGTTTTGACTGACTGTCTGTCTGTCTTAACTGACTGTCTATCTGACTTTCTGTCTGTCTGTCTGTCTGTCTTGACTGAATGTCTGTCTGCCTGTCTTGACTGACTGACTGACTATCTGTCTGACTGTCCGTTTGTCATGACTGACTGTCTGTCTGTCTGTCTTGACTGACTGACTGACTATCTGTCTGTCTGTCTGTTTGTCTTGACTGACTGTCTGTCTGTCTGTCTGTCTATCTTGACTGACTGACTGACTATCTGTCTGACTGTCCGATTGTCTTGACTTACTGTCTGTCTGTCTGTCTGTCTTGACTGACTGTCTGTCTGTCTTGACTGACTGTCTGTATGTCTTGACTGACTGTCTGTCTGTCTTGACTGACTGTCTGTCTGTCTTGACTGACTGTCTGTCTGTCTTAACTGACTGTCTGTCTGTCTTAACTGACTGTCTATCTGACTTTCTGTCTGTCTGTTTTGACTAATGTCTGTCTGTCTGTCTGTCTTGACTGACTGTCTGTCTGACTGTCTGTCTGTCTTGACTGACTGTCTGTCTGTCTTGACTGACTGTCTGTCTGTCTTGACTGACTGTCTGTCTGTCTTGACTGACTGTCTGTCTGTCTTGACTGACTGTCTGTCTGTCTTGACTGACTGTCTATCTGACTTTCGGTCTGTCTGTCTTTCTGTTTTGACTGAATGTGGGTATGTCTGTCTGTCTTGACTGACTGTCTGTCTGTCTTGACTGACTCTCTGTCTGTCTTGACTGACTGTCTGTCTGTCTTGACTGACTGTCTGTCTGTCTTGACTGACTGTCTTTTTGTCTGTATCTCTGTCTTGACTGATTGTCTGTCCTTCTTGACTGACTGACTGTTTGTCTGTCTGTGTGTCTTTCTGTCTTGGCTGACTGTCTTTCAGTCTGTCTGTCTTGACTCTCTGTCTGTATGTCTGTCTGTCTTTCTTGACTGACTGTCTGTCTATCTTGACTGACTGTATGTCTGACTGTCTGTCTGTCTGTCTTGACTGACTGTCTGTCTATCTGGCTTAACTGACTTTTTGTCTGTCTGTCTTGACTGACTGACTGTCTGTCTGTCTCTTTTGACTGCCTGACTATCTTTCTCTCTGTTTTGACTGACTGTCTGTGTGTCTGTCCTGACCGACTGACTGTCTTTCTGTCTGCCTGTCTTGATTGTCTGTCTGCCTGACTGACTGACTGTCTGTCTGTCTTGACTGACTGACTGTCTGTCTGTCTGTCTTGACTGACTGTCTGTCTGACTGTCTGTGTTGACTGAATGTCTGTCTGACTGTCTGTCTGACTGTCTGTCTTACTGTCTGTCTGACTGTGTGTCTGACTGTCTTTCTGACTGTCTGTCTGACTGTCTGTCGACTGACTGTTTGTCTGTCTGTGTGTCTTTCTGTCTTGGCTGACTGTCTTTTTGTCTGTCTGTCTTGACTCTCTGTCTGTATGTCTGTCTGTCTTTCTTGATTGACTGTCTGTCTATCTTGACTGACTGTCTGTCTGTCTGTCTTGACTGACTGTCTGTCTATCTGGCTTAACTGACTGTATGTCTGTCTGTCTTGACTGACTGACTGTCTGTCTGTCTGTTTTGACTGCCTGACTATCTTTCTCTCTGTTTTGACTGACTGTCTGTTTGTCTGTCCTGACCGACTGACTGTCTCTCTGTCTGCCTGTCTTGATTGTCTGTCTGCCTGACTGACTGACTGTCTGTCTGTCTTGACTGACTGACTGTCTGTCTGTCTGTCTGTCTTGACTGACTGTCTGTCTGACTGTCTGTCTTGACTGAATGTCTGTCTGACTGTCTGTCTGACTGTCTGTCTGACTGTCTGTCTGACTGTCTGTCTGACTGTATGTCTTGACTGACTGTCTGTCTGTTTTGACTGACTGTCTGTCTGACTGTCTGTCTGACTGTCTGTCTGACTGTCTGTCTGACTGTCTGTCTGACTGTATGTCTTGACTGACTGTCTGTCTGTTTTGACCGACTGTCTGTCTGACTGTCTGTCTTGACTGACTGTCTGTCTGTCTGTCTTTACTGACTGTCTGTCTGACTGTCTGTCTGACTGTCTGTCTGACTGTCTGTCTGACTGTCTGTCTGACTGTCTGTCTGACTGTCTGTCTGACTTTCTGTCTTGACTGACTGTCTGTCTGTTTTGACTGACTGTCTGTCTGTCTGTCTGTCTTGACTGACTGTTTGTCTCTCTGGCTTGACTGACTGTCGGTCTGTCTGTCTCTCTATCTCTTAACTGATTGTATGTCTGTCTTGACTGACTGACTGTTAGTTTGACTGTCATGAATGGCTGACCGACTGTCTGTCTGTCTGTCTGTCTTGACTGACTGACTGGCTGTCTGTTTGTCTGTCTGACTGACTGTCTGTCTGACTGTCTGTCTGTCTGTCTGTCTTGACTGACTGTCTGTCTGTCTGTCGGTCTGTCTGTCTGTATGTCTTGACTGACTGACTGTCTGTTTGTCTGTCATGAATGACTGACTGACTGTCTGTCTGTCTGTCTGTCTGTATGTCTTGACTGACTGACTGTCTTGACTGACTGTCTGTCTGTCTTGACTGACTGTCTGTCTTGACTGACTGTCTGTCTGTCTTGACTGACTGTCTGTCTGACTGTCTTGACTGACTGACTGTCTGTCTGTCTGTCTTCACAGCCTGACTATCTTTCTCTCTGATTTGACTGGCTGTCTGTTTGTCTGTCCTGACCGACTGTCTGTCTGTCTGTCTGTCTGTCTTGACTGACTGTCTGTCTGACTGCTTGTCTGCCTGTCTGTCTGTCTGCCTTGACTGACTGACTGACTATCTGTCTGACTGTCTGTTTGTCTTGACTGACTGTCTGTCTGTCTGTCTGTCTGTCTTGACTGACAGTCTGTCCGTCTGTCTGTCTTGACTGCCTGACTATCTGTCTCTCTGTTTTGTCTGTCTGTCTGTTCTGACCGACTGACTGTCTGTCTGTCTGTCTGTCTTGACTGACTGTCTGTCTGTCTGCCTTGACTGACTGACTGACTATCTGTCTGACTGTCTGTTTGTCTTGACTGACTGTCTGTCTGTCTGTCTGTCTGTCTTGACTGACTGTCTGTCCGTCTGTCTGTCTTAACTGACTGTCTATCTGACTTTCTGTCTGTCTGTCTGTCTGTCTTGACTAACTGTCTGTCTGTCTGTCTTGACTGACTGACTGACTATCTGTCTGTCTGTCTGTTTGTCTTGACTGACTGTCTGTATGTCTGTCTGTCTTTCTTGACTGACTGTCTGTCTATCTTGACTGACTGTATGTCTGACTGTCTGTCTGTCTGTCTTGACTGACTGTCTGTCTATCTGGCTTAACTGACTGTTTGTCTGTCTGTCTTGACTGACTGACTGTCTGTCTGTCTGTTTTGACTGCCTGACTATCTTTCTCTCTGTTTTGACTGACTGTCTGTGTGTCTGTCCTGACCGACTGACTGTCTTTCTGTCTGCCTGTCTTGATTGTCTGTCTGCCTGACTGACTGACTGTCTGTCTGCCTGACTGACTGACTGTCTGTCTGTCTTGACTGACTGACTGTCTGTCTGTCTGTCTTGACT